>JAWQEG010000932.1:0-7500 GCA_033782935.1 Petrolisthes cinctipes | reverse complement strand
TATGATGAGGGGGACCAGGAGGAGGTAAAGGAAAGAGGGTAGAGTAGAAAGAAAGAGTAGGATAGCGTGTGGATCAGGAGGGAAAACAAGGGGGAAGGGTAGGGAAGAAAAAGAGGAGGAGGAGGAAGAAGAGTAGGATGGGAGGGACAGCAGGAAAAGGAGAGGAGAGGAGGGAAGAGGGAGTGGGAAAAGAGGAGGATGAAGAGGGAGTGGGAAAAGAGGAGGATGAAGAGGGAGTGGGAAAAGAGGAGGATGAGGAGGAAGAAGAGTAGGATGAGAGGGACAGCAGGGAAAGGAGAGGAGGAGAGGAGGAGGAGGAAGAAGAGTAGGATGAAAGGGACAGCAGGAAAAGCAGAGGAGAGGAGGGAAGAGGGAGTGGGAAAAGAGAAGGAGGAGGAGTATAGTAGAGAGCCTGGCTGCATATTTCCCAAAGTCTGGTGGTTGATTTGAGTTCGTTTTCTTTTCCCAGGACAGAACTGGCTGGGATAAGTTAAGAGAATTATCTACTGTGGGCGAATTGGAAAGCTACCGTACTGATTCCCCTAAACTCTGCCAGAAACAGATGATTTCAGTAGGCAAGAAGGAGATTTGCTTCGAAGTAAAGTTTGGAGAAAATTGTTATCCATCAATATATCCACAACAGATGACCCCTTTACATCTATGCTTGTTTTGATAGTAGAATATTAGGGGACGATAAAAATATTCACTACAGATATATTACACTTCTTCAGAGATTAGATCACATTCCTAGTCAGATTCGAATGATTAAACTATTGTACTCCCAAAAATTTTATTCTCATAGGTTGGTTTCTCCTTCTGCTTGTAAATCCGATGGTAAGATCTTAATTAATAACACTGGCCTGATTGGAGTTCGTTCACTCTTTTGACGGGTTTTGTAGGAGTAATAATTGAATGACTAGAGATATTGTACTGACTTAGGTTTGATCTGGTTCACTATAATAATAATAATAATAATAATAATAATAATAATAATAATAATAATAATAATATTGATGATGACAATAATAATAATGATGATGACAATAAAAATAATAATAATAATAATAATAATAATAATAATATTGATGATGACAATAATAATAATGATGATGACAATAAAAATAATAATAATAATAATAATGACAATTTTTTTTTCTCCGTCTCTCTCTCTCTCTCTCTCTCTCTCTCTCTCTCTCTCTCTCTCTCTCTCTCTCTCTCTCTCTCTCTCTCCCACCAATTACACAACCCTAGAAAGCTTTGTATCATTACTCCTAAAACAGAGTAGGATATGTATGGTGCTCAAACCTAACCTGGGAAAAAGGTCAACTCACCAGCACGAACTCCACTTTTCCTTAGCTCTAATTAAACATAGCAGGTGAAGTGTGTCGTGCAAATGCGAAATCGGGAATTGGTCTACATGAAAAAAAAAAAATTATGTGTGTATGTATGTTTGTGTGTACGGATATATTATGTACGTTTGTGTATGTATGATGGCTATATTTATTATGTATGTTTGTGTGTAAGGATATAATATGTACGTTTGTGTATGTATGATGGATATATGTATGTTTGTGAAATATATGTATGTATGTATGTTTGTATGTACGGATATATTATGTACGTTTGTGTATGTATGATGGCTATATTTATTATGTACGTTTGTGTATGTATGATGGATATATTATTATGTATGTTTGTGAAATGTATGTATATATGTATGTATGTTTGTATGTACAGTACGGATATATTATGTACATACGTTTGTGTATGTATGATGGATATAATTATGTATGTTTGTGAATGTATGTATGTATGTATATTTGTATGTAAGGATATATCATGTACGTTTGTGTATGTATGATGGATATATGTATGTATGTGAATGTATGTTTGTATTGTACGGATATATCATGTACGTTTGTGTATGTATGATGAATATATTAATATGTATGTTTGTGAATGTATGAATGTATGTTTGTATGTACGGATATATGTACTGTACGTTTGTGTATGTATAATGGATATAATTATGTATGCTTGTGAATGTATGTTTGTATGTACGGATATATGTACGTTTGTGTATGTATAATGGATATAATTATGTATGCTTGTGTATGTATGTTTGTATGTACGGATATATGTACGTTTGTGTATGTATGTTTGTATGCATTGATGTGTGCTTGCATGTCCTTTCCATAAGTCAGTAAATAAAACTTACATATGGGAGACCACACGGGTTTTCTATCATACTAAAAATCGTCAAGCGTTTGTACCGATGTTGTATTGTGGCACAGTTCTGAAGCATCATTATTTTCCAGTTCATCACCATAATTATCGTCACCGTATCTCAGTCAGGCAAACCGGTTACTTTGGCTTCATTGTATTTAATCATTATTTGTTCTATTATTTCAAAGACCCCGAGTGAATATTAATTAACAAGCTATATAAACCCATTTAATGCCATTCATTCAAGTTCAAGTCATCATCTGCTGTGGGTCAAATGGAGGGGTACTAGTTATTTCAAGCTATGTAACAAAACGACTCTCCTTGTCATATAGTATAAGGCTACTAGTTTATTTTCTGGTATGGGTTTGGAGGAGTCATTACAATACAATCAAAACAGAATACCACCTTTAGTCCCAAGAATAATCATTTAATTTACCAGGAGAAGCAAGGCGGAGGCAAACAAAATGACAGGAGTAAATAAATAAATAAAGGGGAACAGATAATGAAGGAGAAATCAGGATACTTAGATGACTTGATGATGCTGAATAAATAAAGGGATGAAGGAAGAACATACAGGTTAAATAATGACTTTAGTTGCGTAAAATTAAAGAGGTTAAATGGATACATATTCAAAGTGTACAGAGATTAAAAAGAAAATACAACTTCTTGCATAAATTCTTACTGTAGAGAGAGAGAGAGAGAGAGAGAGAGAGAGAGAGAGAGAGAGAGAGAGAGAGAGAGAGAGTGATTAGCCTGGAGTGATTAGGTATGTAAATTAATGTTAAGTCGATCAAACCGGGACCCTTCACTACAGCCTTGCAACACCCACTCCCCACTCCTCCTCAACCCCCCACCCCCACCACCACAGTCTTACTCTCATCACACGTCTTTCCCTCGTCCTATGGTCATGCCTGGGTTTTCTACGTCCTTCAGCTATCTTTCCCTCGTCCTATGGTCATGCCTGGGTTTTCTCCGTCCTTCAGCTATCTTTCCCTCGCTCTCATCACACGTCTTTCCCTCGTCCTATGGTCATGCCTGGGTTTTCTACGTCCTTCAGCTATCTTTCCCTCGCTCTCATCACACGTCTTTCCCTCGTCCTATGGTCATACCTGGGTTTTCTACGTCCTTCAGCTATCTTTCCCTCGCTCTGTTCCACCTCTGGTCAAAATACATACGAGTTTTTTCCGTCCACACAACCACTCCTCCTCCCCCGTCCTCTGAGTAAACAAGAGAAGTGAGGATGGATGACGGAAGATGAAGGAAATATGATGTTTGAGAAGTGAGGATGGAGAAGTGAGGATGGATGACGGAAGATGAAGGAAATATGATGTTTTAGAAGTGAGGAAGGAGAAATGAGAATGGATGACGGAAGATGAAGGAAATATGATGTTTTAGAAGTGAGGAAGGAGAAATGAGAATGGATGACGGAAGATGAAGGAAATATGATGTTTGAGAAATGAGGATGGAGAAGTGAGAATGGATGACGGAAGATAAAGGAATAATATTATGTTAGAAAGCGTGCTGTATATTCCCTTTACGACCACATTACTAGGTGTTCTGAGACTAAGATTCCAGACAACAACATAAACACAGCCATTGATGAGGTGTAGGAAAAAAAAAAATGCTAATCGGGTTTGTTGTTTTGGGAGGCAATTTTTCAGGTGTAGAAAAAAAAGGCGATCGGGTTTGTTGTTTTGGGAGGCAATTTTTAATGGAGCCCACTAATGTATTGTTGAAAAAATGAAGGGCTACCAACTCCTTCAAAAAAATATGCTACAAAATATACCATCTATTCGTATATTGAAGTACTGGTCTATTTTTTGGCTTAGTTTGATTCTCTCCTGGCTTAGAATCAGTTGCCTTTAATTTGATTTTGCACACAAGAAAAGTCCCACTCTCCTTCCTTTTAATGCTCGGGTTCACCAGACAGAAGTGTAGGCTCATGTTCTTCTTGGGTGTCTGATTAGGAATACGGTACTTAGTGTGAGGGTCGTCTAGGGAGGGATGCCTGGGGTTCTCCCTATACTCATACTATTGACTCCCTTAATGGGCCTTTATCTCTTCCCTACTAAACTTCCCCCTTTATCATCCCCCTTGTTCCTTTTCCCTATTAACCTCATCATCATCATCAACTCGTGTCTTTCTTTATTTCTTCTTTACTACTACTACTACTACTTTTACTACTACTATTCTCTCTCTCTCTCTCTCTCTCTCTCTCTCTCTCTCTCTCTCTCTCTCTCTCTCTCTCTCTCTCTCTCTCTCTCTCTCTCTCTCTCTGCCCTTTTCCACTTTTTTCTAGTCATTTTTTTCTCTTTCCCCACTTTTGTTAACCCTTCTCTCGTTACTTTTTCCTCTTTATCTTTTCTACTGACCTCCTCCTTTTCCTCATTCCTCTTGCTTGTCCTTCCTTTCATCCTACTCAACTCTTTCTTCTTCTACTCAATCATCTCGTCCCTTTCTTTCTCTCATCTTAACTAAATTTCTTCTCATATCTTTTGCCTTTCCTTGTGTTTTTCATTTAGGTTTGTGTACTTAACTCCCCTTATCTTCCTTCCCCTTGCTTGTCAGTTGCTTTCGTCACTTTGGTACTACAAGTGCTTCCAAATCCTTCCTTCTTCTCCTTACTCCCTCTTGCCCTCGTTGTTTTATTCATCCTTGTATCTCTTGTTTTCGTTCATCCTTTTTATCATCCTTGCTTTCCCTTCCTTCCCTCCTTTCTCCTTTCCTTTCTCTCACACCCGAATCTTCCCTCCCTATCTTTCCCTCTCTCCTTCTCTACCTTCTCTCCCTCTCTACCTTTCCCCTCATCACTGTCTCTTCCTTCCCTTCCTTTCCCTCTCTCCTTCTTCCCCTCATCACTGTCTCCCTTCCTTTTCCTTTCCCTTCTTCCCTCATCTCTGTATCTTCCTTCCCTCCCTTTCCCTCTCCCCTTCTTCCCCTCATCCCTGTCTCTTCCCACCCTTCCTTTCCCTCTCCCCTCTTCCTCTCATCCCTGTCTCTTCCTTCCCTTCCTTTTTCTCTCCCCTTTTTCCCTCATCCCTGTCTCTTCCTTCCCTACCTAACCCTCTTCCCTTCTTTCTCTCACACCCGAATCTTCCCTCCCTTCATTTCCCTCTCCTTTTCTTCCCCTCATCCCTGTCTCTTCCTTCCCTTCCTTTCCCTCTCCCCTTCTTCCCCTCATCTCTGTATCTTCCTTCACTTCCTTTTCCTTTCCCTTTCTTCCTTCATTCCTGTATCTTCCTTCCCTTCCTTTCCCTCTGTCCTTCTTCCCCTCATCCCTGTCTCTTCCTTCCCTTCCTTTCCCTCTCCCCTTCTTCCCCTCATCACTGTCTCTTCCTTCCCTTCCTTTTCCTTTCCCTTTCTTCCCCTCATCCCTGTCTCTTCCCTCCCTTCCTTTCCCTCTCCCTTTCTTCCCCTCATCCCTGTATCTTCCTTCCTCCCTTTCCCTCTCTCCTTTCGTGCAGACCCTTAATCTGCCCTGATCAGTCCCTAAGGCCCGTTGATTGAAGGGCCAATATCCACTATAATGAATCTTGGGGGTAAAATAGTACTAAGTAGATGGTGAGCAGATGGAAAAGAGCAAAGGCGAAATTTCTCAACCCTTGGCCTTCCTGTGGTGTGATGTGGGGTTGGTGTGATGTGATGTGGTGCAGATGTTGGTATAGGGTGTGGTGGTGTTGGTAGGGTGTGGTGTGTGTTGGAACTAGTTGGTGTGGTGTTGGGAGGGTGTGGTGTGATGTGGTGTGGTGTTGGAAAGGTGTTGGAAGGGTGTGGTGTGGAAGGGTGTGGTGTTGGAAGGGTGTGGTGTGGTGTGGTGTGATGTGATGTGGTGCTGGTTGGTGTGGTGGGTTTTGGAAGGGTGTGGTGTGATGTGGTATAGGTGTTGGTAGATTGTGGTGGGTGTTGGAACTATGTGGTGCGGTGTTGGAAGGGTGTGGTGTTGAAAGGGTGCGGTGTGTGTTGGAACTAGTTGGTGTGGTGTTGGGAGGGTGTGGTGTGATGTGGTGTGGTGTTGGAAGGTGTTGGAAGGGTGTGGTGTGGAAGGGTGTGGTGTTGGAAGGGTGTGGTGTGGTGTGGTGTGATGTGATGTGGTGCTGGTTGGGTGTGGTGGGTTTTGGAAGGGTGTGGTGTGATGTGGTATAGGTGTTGGTAGATTGTGGTAGGTGTTGGAACTATGTGGTGTGGTGTTGGAAGGGTGTGGTGTTGAAAGGGTGCGGTGTGGTATGGTGCAGGTGTTGGTAGGGTGTGGTGGGTGTTGGATCTATGTGGTGTGGTGTTGGAAGGGTGTGGTGTTGGAAGGGTGTGGTGTTGGAAGGGTGTGGTGTTGGAAGGGTGTGGTCTGGTATGGTGCAGGTGTTGGTAGGGTGTTGTTAGTGTTAGCAGTACGTAGTGTGGTGTTGGATAGGTGTGGTGAAGTGTGGTGTGGTGTTGAAGAGTGTGGGGTTGTGTTGGATGGGAGTGGTGTGATGTTGGTGTGGTTTGGTGTTAAAAATGTGTAGGCCAGTAGGGTGATGTGATGGAGTTGGGTGTGGGTTAGTGTGATATAAGGTATGGTGCGACAAAGTATAATGGTTACAGTATGGTGTGGTGTGGCTTGGTATTATAAAATATGGTAGGGGTATGATGCGATATGGTGTGGTGTGTTTTGCTACAGTATTGAAAGGCGAGGTGTAACGTGAGGTGTAACGTGACAAATTCTACTACAGGGTTGAAAGGTGATGGATGTGTAATGTGACAAATTATGATGAGTTGCGACACCATACATCCCAGTGTAGTGTGTATATATTATAATGTGGTGTTGTGGGCAGGTATGGCGTTATATAGTGTAACCTTGTAATCCTGTGGTCCAGAAAAATCAGACAACTCGAAACAGACTGATATTTGTTTGTCCTTTCTAGTCGTTGTACAGTTTTTCAACTCGACTACGGCCCTCTTCAGGTAATTCAAGTATGTTTAAACCGTGTAGTGTGTGTTATGATCTAGTGTCAAATATTCCATAGCCTACTTAGATAGTGTCTTGTCGTCAAATTTGAAGGGTTATACTGATATCAACAACTTATGCTCCAAGATAAAGGCCTTGCTTGTTTAAGGGGAGAGTATACTTTTGGTACATTGGAATGCCATGATTCCTCCAAAGTATGCCAGGAAACAGGGACCAAATTAACAATAATAATGATGTCCTGTTGCTTGGAATAGTTTGGAGGAATCAGATGCTCCAGATATACCAACACTGTACTCTCCCCTTAAAAAAGTTTTCTGTTTGCTTGCATAGCT
>JAWQEG010000931.1:92500-95000 GCA_033782935.1 Petrolisthes cinctipes | reverse complement strand
TCTCTCCTCTCTCTCTCTCTCTCTCTCTCTCTCTCTCTCTCTCCTCTCTCTCTCTCTCTCTCTCTCTCTCTCTCTCTCTCTCTCTCCTCTCTCTCTCTCTCTCTCTCTCTCTCTCTCTCTCTCTCTCTCTCTCTCCTTTTTCATAGTATATTTATCATTTTATAGTTAATTGTCATTCGTTCTCCCATTTCTCATACACTTTATTTTATTTTATCACTTCCTTCCCCATTTCTCTTCCTTACATTTCTCTTTCACTCCTCTTTCGTATACATCCATTCTTCTACTATTCCCATCTCTTAACTATCCCTTCCTTCCTTCCTTGCTCTTCCCTTCTCCCCTATTCTATGTTTCTTCTCGACCCATTTCCTCTCTCTGATATTGTTCATAGATATCTCTCATTCTCTTCCAGTCTCCTTCGGTCTTTCCTCTCTCCCTCCCTAACACCTCTCTCTCCCCCCCTCCCTCCCCCTCCCTCCCTCCCCTCCCCCTCCCTCCCTCTCTCTCTCTCCCCCCCTCTCTCCCTCCCTCCCCCCCTCTCTCTCTCCCTCTCCCCCCCACACTCTCTCCCTCTCCCCCCCCACACTCTCTCCCTCCCCCCCACCCACTCTCTCCTCTCCCCTCCCCCTCTCCCCCCCCTCTCTCTCTTTCTCTTCCTTCCCTCACCATCTCCCCTCGCCATTCTTTTCATATCAGTTTTTCCTTCCCCTCCCATACTATTTTTTTTTTCTTCTGTTCTCTATGCATTCTTCTTCATTCTTTTCGTGGTTTGTGTTCCATTCCCTTCTTTCTTTCTCTCTCTCTGCTCTTGTTCCAATCTTTGCTCATTCTTTATTCTTCCCTCTTTCTTTAAATTTGTGCATTTCTTCCCGTCGTTTTTCTCTTTTTTCTTTAATTTTGTTATCTCCCCTTTTCTCTTCTAACTCTCTATTCTCTCCTAACTCAATTTTCTTTCTTTTCTTTCTCTCTTTTCTTTCTCTTTCTTTTCTTTCTCTTTCTCCTCGCTTTTCTTTCTCTCTCGCTTTTCTTTCTCTCTTTTCTCTCTATTTCCTATGTCTCTTTTATTTTATTATATATCTATTTCCTATTTCTTTTATATATTTTTCTACTGCTCTTTTCTCTTCTACCTCTTTTCTGTCTCACCTCTCTCTCTCTCACCTCTCTCTCTCTCTCACCTCTCTCTCTCTCTCACCGATTCCTCCTTTTTTCTCTTTTATCTCTCTTCCCTACCACTCTTTCCTCTTCTTACTCTCTTTTCTATCTCTCTTTTCCATCTCCCTCCCTATTCTCGTCTGTGCCTTCTCATCTTCGCTCTCTCCACTATATATATCTCTCTCCTCCTCCTCCTCCTCCTCCTTCTTCTGCTTCATTAAAACTTTTTCTCGTTGTGTATATATCTTTAATGTTGTGTTGTGGTTTGTTATCCCGCTAATTATCCCTCCCTCCCTCCCTTCCCTTTCTCTCTCTCTCATTATCTATCTCTATCTATATATATATATTTCTCAATCTAGCTGTACATCTCTATCACTCTGTTTCTCCTTCTCTATATTTCTCTGTCAATCTATTTATCACTAATTATCTATGTGTTTATTTAATCTGTTTTTATTTATCTATGTTTTTATTTATCTATTTTTATTTAATGCGTTTTTTATTTGTTTTTATTTATCAATGCTTTTATTTAATCTGTTTTTATTTAATCTATTTTTATTTTTCTATTCTTTTATTTAATCTATGTTTTTATATATCTGTTTTATTTTATCTATGTTTTTATATATATATGCTTTTATTTTATCTATATTTTTATTTATCTATATTTTTAATTACCTATATTTTTATTTATCTGTTTTTGCTTATATTTCAAATTTTCTTCATTCGGACTCTATTTTTAATTCTGACGTTTTCTTCTATTTTCCTTTTATTTATCTCTCTATTCTCTCACTTACCTCAATATTTTCATTCTCTCCTTTTTCCTCTCCTCCCCCTTTCGTTTCCATTCCCTTGTTATTTTTTTTTTTTTTTTTGCAATTTTTATCATGTTTCCCGTAGACAAGTTTCATTTTCTTCCTTTTTCCTCTTCCTCCTCCTTCTCTTTTTCTTTCTCCCCCTTCTCTTTTTCTTTCTTCTCCTCCTTCTCTTTTCCTTTCTCCCCCTTCTCTTTTTCTTTCTCCTCCTCCTCTTTTTCTTTCTCCTCCTCCTTCTCTTTTTCTTTCTCCTCCTCCTTCTCTTTTTCTTTCTCATCCTCCTTCTCTTTTTCTTTCTCATCCTCCTTCTCTTTTTCTTTCTCCTCCTCCTTCTCTTTTTCTTTCTCCTCCTCCTTCTCTTTTTCTTTCTCCTACTTCTCTTTTTCTTTCTCTTCCTCCTTCTCTTTTTTCTTCTCTTCCTCCTTCTCTTTTTCTTTCTCCTCCTCCTTCTCTTTTTCTTTCTCCTCCTCCTTCTCTTTTTCTTTCTCCTCCTCCTTCTCTTTTTCTTTCTCCTCCTCCTTCTCTTTTCTTTCTCCTCCTCC
>JAWQEG010000931.1:15000-87500 GCA_033782935.1 Petrolisthes cinctipes | reverse complement strand
TGTAATAGTTCAGCTGCAAAGTCTGATTTCTACTGCATCGCTGCTGAAATATAAAATACTCCACCACGTTACTCTGTGATAATTTATGATAGTGACGCATCACTCTAATCATGATATTCTTTGATCCCCATAAAAGCATTTGATGTTAAAAATTATTCATCACCTTCGGATTCATTAATAATATACAAGCTCAATGAATTTTGTTGACTTTCATAATAAAAAGTAAATTTATCATTGAATGGATTTGCTCCCCTGGAATGGCAATCGCTCTAAGCTGTTCCCTTATTTTGACAATTAAATGAGGAGGAAAATTCCAACCATATAAAAATATATAGTAATAATCAATTATCAATATTCTTATTTAATTTGATATATTTTGTAGGAAATACAATAATGAAATGTGTAACTTTACGGTACATGCTTCACTACTGTACCACCAAATGATCGGATTTCAGTATCAACAATACAAAAACTCACTCCCATTTATGTTAGATGGTACATGTATTATAACACAAGTAATGTTGTCACACATGTATTACAACACGGGTAATGTTGTCACACACCATTGTATATGATAGACTTTCTGAAGCTGACAGTAAAGTATTTATTAATCTCAAATATTTCTGAACTCATGTGTGTATCAGAACTATTGGATATTTTCTGGACAAAGTATTTACTTGCATCATAATCTATAAGAATTTTATTATTCATGCAGCCGCTGACAGAACTTGATTAATACAATTTCCATATTAAATTGCTCGCATTCTTTTAAGGAAATTAAATTTCATTTAATTGAACGGATGAAGACTTCATTAAGTAACATTTTTGTTGAAATAAGAGCTATACTTTTTAAATCGTAAGTAAACTTGATATACTAAGAGATTGAGGAAGGTTATGCTGTTATCTCTATTTGTCTGTCTGTTGGACCTCTTTTAACCAACCCCATTTATACTTCAACATAAAAACTTAGTGCCTTTGAAATAGTCACTCTTCTTTACATCTTCTCATGTTATTCTTTTCCATCCCCTCCCATTTTCACTCTAACCTAACTTAACTTTAAGTTGCCAGAGTATCGGGACACAATTTCTGACCGCGAGTGTACGGCATGGGACTGTCAGAGAGGCAGATGTTAAGGCAGTTTATACGGGAAGTTGTCCTTCGTGTGACATTGAGATTGGTTGGCTGATGGACCCTGGAGCTGCATCAGACGAGGAAGCTGCATGGTACTAGGCTGGCAGGTACTACAAGTCAGTTGCATGGCTTCTCCTAGAATGTTTTCAGTGTTTCATGTTGGTCTGTGGGTGTATTGGTCGTTGACAGTGTTCCAAAGAGTCTGACGCGTCTTTTTTTTTTAAGGGGGGAGAGAGAGTGGAATTGGGGTGGGGAAGGTACAGTTGGAAAAACAGAAAGAAATTCGGAAAATAAAAGTTGGAAAGGTTGTTCACCGTGTTGTTTTTGTATATATATGTTTTTTTTTTTTTTTTAGTAAACGTGAACTATTTTTTTTTTTTTTTATAAATGTTTATATTCCAATTTATTTTGTGTATATGTATATGAATGTTTGGATGCATTATATACGTTTTAATTAGTCAGCTCGATATGTCAGTTGTCCTACAATATTCACTTGCTTGTACAGTATATATATATATATTTTTTTTTTAATGATTGTTTTGTATGTGTTAACTTTTGATGTCCGCTTGTTTGTTTGTTCTACTGTGCAATTATTGTCTCATCTGTGGTGTAATAATGTCCAAAGTGTAGCCTACTCTACTAAGGGAATACACAACAATACACTCTTTGTAATAGTTGGCTCTTTCCAGGATCAAAATGTTTTACAGTCGTATGCACACGAGGAAATAGATAGCCTGCGTCAATGGTTACACGTGTCAATCTCTACAATTATTATGTGGCTGGAGATTTTGATTACGTTTATCTTATTTTATAATTCCAGTTGTTGTGTCATCATGTGGGCTGCAATGGAGCTTTTTGTACACGACAACAGGAAGGTCTAGATGTAGAACCTTGTGTTTTTTTCAGCGTCTTAGTGGTTAACGTTTGATCTTACACTGAATGGTATGTTTGACTTTTGTTGGGTGTATTAATTTTTCGGTACAGGTGTATTGGCTCGACTCAAAGAATGCAAAGGCAAGCTGGTACGCCGCATTTGTCATGATAGATCAGAATATCACTCATCAGTTGTTCTCATTTTGATCCCTGTGAACGTTGTTAGCGATTCTGGTGAGCCCACTTTAGCTATCTCTTCGATGTCGCGAATATTGATTGAATGGTCTTGAGATGATGTGTGAGTACCCAACAGCATCGCTCTACAACTCTCCGTATAATCGAAATGGGTCGCCCCAATTGTTTTTGTAGACTGGTGACATAATCTGTATTTGTTTGGTTCGTGGCGTTCCTGTGCTCCACCATAGGTTCTTTCAACTGTGTTTTACTATACTCGATCTAGTGGTTGATACTGAGCGACTTATGGGATGCGTGCACTGCTTACCATTAGAATACGTTAAAGTTATTACAAGCATTTTAGAAAGATGAATCATTGTCCGTAATCCTGGAACCAAATAGCAGCACATTCCAGTTACGGTATATATATTTGTCTGGATGTAGTAAGTCTTCCTAGTCACAATCAACTGAAGGTAAAGCAGAGATCAAAGAGGGAAGGAGGAGGATATTACCTGCTGAGTGGCTTCTGGTCATCCCTGAATATTGTAATACAGGTTGGTAATAGTCACGTCGTGGCCTTTGACGAGGAGCCGGGACCCACTGTGAGTTGACCAGAACCTCAGCCAAATAAGATCTGGACTCAACCTCGATTGTAGTTCAAGGGCAATCAATCGTCTAGTGTTGGCAAATTTGGAGCAAACTTATTCCTCCACATTATTCAGAGCAACAGGCCACCATTAGTTTTGTTAATCTGGTGCTGTTTTTTACCAGTTGACGATCGAAGGGTAACCTAACCTACTCATATCAAACGTCCCAACTCCCTACACATAATAATGATCTTTTGTGACCTTAGACCAGGTATTCATCTCTTTTTAGTGGTTTCAGAACGTTCACCTTCATTGATTCGATAAACTTTTTATTATAGGGTGAGAATTATTTCAGATATAATTACAAACCAATTCTACTATAATTCTACTTATAGCCCAGATTATTCCTCGAACTTTAGGACAAAATTCACACCCCACTTTAAAATTATAATGCCCTTGTCCCTGGTGGTGGCTCATATGATTCTGATACGGTCGTTTAAACTTTAAGGGATCCTGTGATGTAGTGAGAATATTGGAGATAAATGAGTCCTTCAAATATTGACACGAAACACCAACTTTATGGATGGGACTTGTTTCGTGGCATGGTCAGGAATAATCAGAAAGAAGCCTCCAATTTTCATACACGATCACAAGGTCCTTAAGGGGGTGCGGGAATAGGGGGACAGGCTTAGGGGGGGGTTTAGGGGGGTGCGGGAGTAGGGGGACAGGCTTGGGGGGTGCAGGAATAGGGGACAGGCTTTCTACCCACCCCAAGCCTGTCCCCCTATTCCCGCACCCCCCAAATCCTCCCCCAATCCTGTCCCCTACTCCTGCACCCCCTTAAGGGATATGACAAGCACTGTAAGAAAAATAAAATAAAACTAATGAAGGTGCTGACCACATTAAGGCTCCTATTGTGGCCCTCAATTATTTTTATTATTAACAGATTTAGTCACCCCAATCATTTTCATATTCTTCAGAAGTATGTGATAGAAAATGAACCTATTGTGGCATTTCTGGGTAAACAATAATAGTTTTATGATCGTGTCTTTGTTCGATTTCATGATATTACTGCAATTGTTTACATAATTATATTTACTCATATTATTTTCTCACCATGTATCAAATAAACTTCATTACCTTTAGCGGCAACGTTCACCAGAGTGTTGGGTCTTGTACTAAAGGTAAATAAAGAACTTAAAAAAAATACAAAAGAAATATGTGGTAGGTGAAATATCCCCATTAAATAGCATCAATACCGTATGAGAGTATTGCCTGCTTAATTAAGGGGACAGTATACTTTTGATTTACTGGACTAACTTTATTTCTCCAAAGTATGTCAGGAAACAGGACCAGATTAAGAAAAATAATGATATGGCCTGTTGCTTCGAATAGTTTGGATGAATCAATTACTCCATATTTACCAACACTGTACACTCGTGATACGTAATTTCTGACCAGAGACGAACATCAGGAACACGGTGACCAAACATACCCTACATTCAAACTCAGCCTCTATAGGTGTACTGGGTGGGGAAATGAGCAATACCAGGCGATTCGAAACTTTCTGCTCCTCACACTCTGGTCAGAAATTATGTATTGACGAGTGTACTTCCTATCCCTTTAAACTGTTTGAACCCGAGCCACTCATTCAATTCTACAACAGTTCGATCCTCCTCTCCATTGCCTTCACACTTACAGTCCTCCTTCCTCTTTACCCCTTGTGTTATAGGATCTTACAAGCCAAGCACGGCCTTCTAACTCTTCAATACCACTATGTATAATTATGGTAGTGATACAAGACCCACTGACTAAATACTGTAACCTATATGTCTTGCCTCTCACGTCACACTACACACCTATTTAGACTACAGTTGTTTGTCGTTCATGTCTGTCTGCCTGTCTTGTTAGGGAAAGTTCTGTATTGTTTTTGGTGTTGTCTTCCTTCGTTGACTTGCTGTGTGGAGAACTCTATATATGGTGTTCTAAAAGCATTTCTGTTATTCACTTTGTTATTAGTTTGTGGTTGAAATTTGTATATGATATTTAATTTGGAAGATATATGATGTGCTTGCCTAGTTCAAAGCTTGGATTTAATCACTATTTTTAACCTAGAAGGGATTGTAGCGTAAAAAACAACACTTCAATAATTATATTAGTGTATGTGTAATTAGAAACATAATACATAAACTTGATTAGTTTAAACTACTCACTAAGTTTATCTTATCAAGGACTGGTGAGGAAAACAACACTTCATTTAAATATTTCTGGACTTTATTGAGTATTTTTCACATAGAGGAGAATAGAAAACTTACTCTTTTTAAGGATTACTTTATAACACACCTTTTTTGTCGAGAGGACAAGAATACGAGGTGAATTAGAGAGATTGTACAGAGAGCCATTGGAGGTAGAGACCGGCTGGGGTTACACAGAAAAATAATGATAATAATAACAATAATAAAAACTCCCTACTTAAATCAAAGTTATGAGTATGGTGATCATGGCAACACATAATTAATTATAAACTCTAAAATGACGGTGTGCCTGACTGAAATAAATCAAAGAAACTTATACATACTCAATTCAGGTGATTAAACATAACATGCATCTTGAAATACACGTGACATTGTTTTTTGGCTTTATTGATAACCACACGGTAACCTAACCTCCCTATTGGTATTATCAGGCAAGAGTTAATTCTATTCGCTTTCATCCGACAGCTTCATAATAATTGACCTCGGATTAGAAATTGACCACTGTTTATTTTTACCAGGAAAGTTACCAAAGAGAAATTAAACAGAAAATAAACTATACAGAGAACTAGATAAATATCCATATTAAATTTAAATGCATCTATGGTTTTTGACATTAGAAACTATCTGATTGCATTTTATGGTATGCTGGAAGCTATATTGCTCTAATAAGTATCATTCGTTACCTTTGAATTGAAACCAATAATATCAATGTCTGTATCGAGTTGACAAGTGATATAGTCAAGTGATATTCTATTCCGATAAGTTTCAATCCCATTCGTCTATATTCTGTTCCATTCATTGTGCTGGACAGGTTGTATGACATGTACAGTTGCCGGCACTTATAACTGGTACATTCAGAGCTGTTAATCCTCTTTTCGTGTACCAGTTATAAGTGCTGGCAATTGTACAGTGACATTAATTTGATTTCAGCATACCAACGAGGGAATAAATACACAAAGTAACAACAACAACACATTTAGTGAAGCTGATGGGATGAAATAAACAGAATTCCTGACCTCGTAATACCACCTTAAGGGACCCCGTGGTGTAGTGAGAAATATTGGAGGTAAATGAGTCCTTCAAACATTGCCACGAAACACCCACCATCTATACTGAAGGACCTTGTTTCGTGGGATAGTCAGGAGGAATTAGAAGCCACCAAGTCTCATATACACGATCACAGGGTCCTTAACTAATTCCACACAGAGAACAGCCTCCATCACAAAATATACCCGACTATTGCAGGTCACATAATTTCTGGCTTTAATTAATTATTATTTATCGTTATACATTATAGAATGATATAACTTAGAAAATTTTTAAGGACTTAGAGTCGCGTCTCTATTTACATCTTTGGTATTAGTGTTTTGTAAATTAATTTTCTTAGAATATTAAATTAACATTTTTTGCGTTACTCAACCAATAATTAACGTACTTATATTAATGTATGTACAATATGTCCAATTCATTAAAACGGATATAAATAATTTCTCATGGTAGTGTAGATGAGAGGGTGAGGATGGGGCTAAGTTAGAGAGAGCAGAGTATAGCTTAGATTATAGGCTAAGCTGGATATTAAGTGGGAAAAGGCCAACAAGGAATATATAAAACAGCAAACAATGAAGGTAATTATTATGAGTTTTGTTTTGCACATTCCATAAACACGATGATTAAAACGGCAAAATCCGAATAAACAGGAATGTTCTTCGTTAATCAAGTTAATTTATAATAATATCATATAGACCGTTCAGTGAAAAGCCTTCGACCGGTCGCTCACACACATAGCTACACTTACACAACACACATACACACACACATACACATACATACATATACACTCACCTGCTCACAGTTTTTGGATTGTTATTTTTCGCGACTATGATCTTTATTTTGAATTATTGATAGTTATTATATATGTGATGCGTCTATAATATACGTGAAATAATTGTTGTTTTGCTGACACAAGTATCATAAATATATATATAATAATTAAGAAAGATGTAGAAGCTGGTACAGATAACTTGTGATATCAATACTGGGCCACAATTTTATAACTAACAGTATGTATTGTAGTGCCTATGTTTAGCAATTTCCACTATCTGTAACCCCATACAGTAAAACAGATACAGATTAAAAACAGAGTAGCATTCCATATAAAACCAAGCTCCATACATTATATTCTCTTGACACTAAGGTGCTTCAGCAACAACATACTGTCTCATAATTTGTTTTGTAATGTTTCCTAGAGTTTACTAATTATCGTCCAGTTATTGTAAACATTTATAACCCATTTTGGACATCAGTGTTGCTTTGTTTATCATAAATATTTACCGGGGATATTTTGGTCACTGTGAGCCTCCCATTCATTCCATCTTCCTCATGTACACCTTTTGATTTTATTTTTAGAATATAAACAAATATAAAGGGGAAAAAAGAATAAGAATAAGAATATGAAGTGTATAATTATGTATTCGTCTGGTTGTATAGCATTGGGGTGTTACATGGTGTTTATAGTTTGTGGTGGTGGTGTTGGGTTGCGTAGAATTGATTGTATGAGTGAGTGTAAATCTTAGAGTAGTTTTTATACACATATTTAGACTGCCATCATCCTGTTATTAATGTAATAACTGAGATGTGATTATGGACTAAATAATGGCAAACTAGTTTTTTTAAGAGATAGAATGATTGAGTAATATAATCAGAAGGAATGGATATGAAGACACCATTAATATGAAGTGCTTCTTGAGTTCAGTGACAAGCTAAATGCGATGTTTTTGCACATACTAAAAAGATATGTCGGTAATTTTTTAGAGCTGATAATTATTTTGTCTTGTCTTGCCGTAGAAGATTGGAAAGTTCAAAAGAAAAGTACACTTCAATAATTTAGAGATTGACTTAATTAACAACAGATTTATTAAGTTCAGAGAAATACTATCATATCACTTTCAATGAGTATTCGTTGTGTTACTAAATGGTGTGGCGAATTAATGTACTATATATGGAAAACTCTGACGCTAATCTTGATAACTACGGCTGCTGCTGCTGCTGCTGCTTGTTGTAAAAAGGTGATGATACGATAAACTTAGACTCAGATGGCAGTACTTTGTTGTGAGTGACCAGTGAAGATATCTTACAAAGCTACAAACATTCAGGACTATGTACAGTGATAGCTCTTATCATGGTCATCACAGGCAACACGCCACACACACACACTAACACAGTTCTCATCTTATTATATTGAAAATCCAGGAAATAGGTTTATGGTAATAGATGTGTCCCCAAAGTGGGAAGAGATGGAGAGGGAAGAAAGAGTTTGAGAAAATTCGAACGACACTATGCGAGATAATAATTACAAAAAAGTATGAGTAATAATTGGGAATTCGTTGATGCAAAAACTGCACTCTGGTTGTATACGTGTGCATCAACCCAGAGATTAGATGTAACAAACAAGATGGAAGGCGGGATCATTCTCGCCAGGGATGTGGTGACGCCGCTTTTAATAATTAAGAACCTTAACCCTAAATAAATCTATATTCGATAAGAGAATCTCTCAAAAGGGTTTTGTTCATGACAATGATATTAAACACATATAGATGAAGGAAAAACGCACAATATTTTGAACACACATTCACAGCAAGCGGGAACAATATCACCTAAAATTGTTGAAAAACTTTAAAACGTCATCGACTAAACTACTGAGGAGAAGTTATGTAGTTTTGTATTATTAATATTAAACGGGATAGTTGTTATTAAGAAATTGGACATGAGGAGCACCAGAGTTCATATTTATATATATTTATATATTTATAGTAAGAAGAGTATGGGCGTGTGAGTTCCCTGGAGAGGAGGAGTGGGAGGGGGATGACACTATTATCACCCTCACCCACCACCACCACCTCCCGTAAGGACGTCACCGGGGTAGTACAGAACAGTCTTTCCAACCTCACCCTGATGAGGATTATAAGTGGTGTTGGTTAGACTCATTATTGTTGCCCTTTACTTCCATTGTACGCCAAATTTGTCATGCAACGAGTATGGGGCCTGATTGTTTGTGTCTCTTCGGTGTCAGTGTTGTCTCTACGCTCCCCTTCCTTCCTTCCTTCCTTCCTTCCTACCCTCCTTCCTTCCTTTCTTCCTTCCCTCCTTTCTTCCTTCCTTCCTTTCTACCTTCCCTCCTTTCTACCTTCCCTCCTTTCTACCTTCCCTCCTTTCTTTCTTCCCTCCTTCCTTCCTTCCTTCCTTCCTTCCTTCCTTCCTTCCTTTCTACCTTCCCTCCCTTCTACCTTCCCTCCCTTCTACCTTCCCTCCCTTCTACCTTCCCTCCCTTCTACCTTCCCTCCCTTCTTCCTTCCCTCCCTTCTTCCTTCCCTCCTTTCTACCTTCCCTCCTTTCTTCCTACCCTCCTTCCTTCCTTCCTTCCTTCCCTCCTTTCTTCCTTCCCTCCTTCCTTCCTTCCTTTCTACCTTTCTTCCTTCCTTCCTTCCTTCCTTCCTTCCTTCATTTCTTCCTTCCTTTCTTCCTTCCTTCCCTCCTTTCTTCCTTCCTCTACATTTTCGTCATCTTTCTCTACAACCTCTCCGACACAAGTCCCTCCCTACATCCATCCACTCTCCTTATTATCCCTTATAAATACATTGAGAATCATGTGCAAATCGCCTGTATACTGTACACACCACCTCCACCCCTGAACACACACACACACACACGTCCCACCCAGACTCAGGAACCCAAGAACACATACACACACACACCCTACCCACTGCCCTAATAACACGAAGAGCTGCATGGTGGTGTCGCGAAGAGAGAGGAGATACAGTTGCTGACCTATAAAAACAAACACACTTACAACACGGTCCGGTCCCTCATTGAACATTATAGGGGAGGACGAATCATTATACGAGTCGTTTCATCCTCCTACCATAATTATGCTCGACTCGATGAGGGGCGACCCAGTTTCAAGCGTATCTGTTTCATGTGTCTGCAACTGTACATACCGAGGCTGGCAGGCATTAGGAAGGGGAGTTTTTGTAGACCGGGTACCTAGATTGTCCTGCTGAGGCTTTTTTTACGTTTCTGAGGTATGTATTATGACGCTGTGGTATTATAGTGTTGCTTATCGCTAAAACGTAAACGCTTCTTATTCATATATAATTATGTATGCAGTGTATGTATGTATGTATATGTTACCGGTAATATAACTATAGAGTATGGATAGTTTTTTATATGATTTTCTTCAGCACGCTTGAAGTCAGTGAGTTGTATGTGTGTGTAAGAAGGTACAGTACTGATACTTGAAAGAATACTGCTCTGTTGGCTTGGTTTGTGCGGGACATCTTCTATCATCTTCTCCTCAGGGCACTTTATATATAGGTCCTGAGGTCGGCATGAAGTTGACTCGGGTTATCGTTAGTTGGTTAGTTCACCGTCTTGGCCTATGACTCTTAACGCTTTCTGAAGTAATTCCCACTTATATGCTTTCACCTAAGATTTTGTTATGTGACGTTCAGGTTTGTTATACTGTAATTTCAGATAAATCAACATTGTGGAAAATTTTACCTCTCGAATTATCTCGTATTTCTCATATGAATGTATAATTATATGAAGAAGATAGAGAGACGGTGAAAATGATCTTCTTTCCACAATATAGTCAACTCTAAATCTTGTGTTCGTTTTGTTTCTTTTTCTCCAATTAGTTTTCTGTTCGTTGTTTGGCATGGAGTTGAGGCTGCTATTCAACCCTAATAATTTAGTTTGGCTATAGTCAGACTCGAAGGACTTTTTACTTCAATTGTAAAGGTCAAATAAGTACTTCCACTGGTTGATATTTTTGTACAGTAACTTCATCCACACGAACACACAATAACAAGTGAGATAAACAACTAGATTTTGTGGTGTCGTGGTACTATAGACATTGATTAGCGTCTGAGTCAAATTGTAATCAAGAGTATCCAGGCTCGATTCGCTGGTGGGGTTCTCACGGTGGTAACTTGATGGTGACATACAGGATAACAAAACGATTAGAAATTCAGTTTTGGTGGTCTCACGATTTGGGGTCTCTTTGTCAGTGAATACCAGACCATTGTTTTGTCTGTTTCCCTTAATTAATACAATAGACGGGATTAGTGAGTCAATAATAACTGGTTCCCTCAGTATTACGAGTATATATATATTTTTTTCAATATCTACCTCTGTTTTCTTTTTTCATCATGTACATCTGTCTCTCTGTTGTGCTGTAAGTTAATCAAGTCATCGTCTGGACTAACTGTTAATACATACATGTCTCTGCTTTGTACTCTTTATATCCACACATCTCTTTAATCAATTTTGTACCCTTCGCCTTTAATCACTTTTGTTATACCCTTCGCCTTCTCGCGTCGTAGTCGTGTTTGTACTCCTGGTATCATCTCAACTCTTTTCTCTTCGCCTCCAGTATTCTTTCGTCTTCTGTTCTGTTTCCTCATTATATCTACTACACCTCGTTTTGTAGATTAATATTACCCCTTCAGGTTCCTTGGTGGCGCCTCTCTTCATTCTCTTCGCCTCTGATGTTGCACAGTTTCTATATTTTACAGGTATATTTATTCGCCTCATTCGTCCACTGATTCTTTGCTTTTCCTTGCATGCCGAAGAGAAGATGCAACACACCATAGTATAGTTAGTCCTCTTACCCCTCCTCTTCTTTTCCTCTTCCTACTTTTCCTCCTCCTCTTCCTCCTACTTTTCCTCCTCCTGTTCCTCCACTTTATCAATCTCTCTAACCACTACTGTCTCCCTATATACACTATGTTATGATTTGTCTGCTTCTTTGTTTGCAATTCACTTTTTTTTCTGTACATTATTATACAGTCTTCACACTCCACTCCAATAAAGCTCATTTTTATTAAGCAACGTTCTTTGGGTTACAGTGAGACCGATAACGTCATAATGTGGTTAATGGGACTCAGTGTTATCAATGTTATCTTTTTTATCGTCTTTTTCGTTTTCAATAGTTTTGTTTTTCGTGTACACATTCTTTGTTTGGAGTTATTACATCCCATGAAATATATTAACAAGTAGTATATTTCTGGAATTTTAATGATTATCATTTAATACAGTTTTCTTGCATGTTGTCGCGCACTTGATATTTGCACTGGGTAATTTTTCCTGTTCGTACCATATAATTTTCCTAAATGCTTCTTCGTTTCATCAGGCATCGTCCTTTATGGGAGAGGGGAGGGCTGGGGACTTCTAGTGTCTCCTCGCTCCCTGGTGCCTTGTTTGTCTGTGTGAAGTAGTGTATGCCTCAGTGCTTCTGGTAGCCTCGCCTGGAGCAGTCCTCGCCCTCCATGGCACACTCCAACTTGACCCTGGCAATGATGGCACTCACCATGGCCTCCTCTTGTTGTCGCTTGGCTTCCTCCATTGTCTTGTTGACGCTCTGCCAATCTCGCTTCCTCGGTCTTTCTCCACACGACGGCTTTACCCTGGCGAAGTATACGGGAGGATTGGTTAGCTTGAAGGATAAAAGATTAAGTTCAGCATATGAAAGTTTAGCTAAAAGATCATTGAAGACTGTGGAGTGGTTAGCTTGAAGGGTGAAAGATTAAGCCTATCATATGAACGTTTAGTTAAATAATAAATGATCACTGTAGTCTCATGCCTTTACTATGTTGTTACACTATTGACACGTTCAGCACCCCATGACCCCTTCGACATTTAACCAAGGAAGTATGAGGTTCGCTATACAACAGAATTCTTGCTTGACCTTTTGTTTTCTTTATTCCTCCTCTACTTCCGCATCCCTCTTCTCTTCTCTCCTCTCCTCTCCCTTAGCGACCTAACTAACACCTCGCTCTGATCCTCTACTATCCCTCTTACTAATTCACAGGTCTGATTCTTCCCTTGCCATCGTATACTTACATTTAAGCCTCTTTGTCCGCCATCAAATGATAAAATACGTCATTATATCTAGCCAATGGTATTTGAATCTCTTAGTTCTTCATGTAGGTACAAATCCTTTTCAAAATGTCTGGTGTTTAGACCCACGAGTCAGAGTAAATACCAGTACATGATAAGTATGACCCCTGGGAAATTAGGTTTCATTCATGAAAGAGAGGGTTAAAATATTCTTCTTATACATTCCTCTCATACATTTCATTCAAAGAGGTGTTCTTTTAAAGAGGTGAGGCTTTGATCTGAAATTTCTTTTATAAAAAACCTATTTTACTTTTATGTTGAACTAAGTAATGTGTTAAAGAATTCATATTATTTACACATTATATACTTGTAGCTTGATCTCAGACTAAAATATATGTCCCATTACGTTGCCTGCCATCTGATATCCCTTTGACACTCGCCAGTAAGCTACACCTTCATGTACAACTGATAACCCTTTGTCTCTCTGCATATCCTTTATTCAGTTTGGCCTGCAATGGGGCTTACTTTCAAGGCTTGGTCGATTTGTCTGTCTTGTCCCCCTTTTTTATTCATATGGGTGAATTTTACTGATCCATTTCTTTTGTATGTAGGTATATTTTTTCTGATCCATTTTACATATATATTTTTTATTTTATGTCTTTCCTTGTATATTTACCTATACAGACCTCAGTCCCTGAACTCACTTGGCATGCTTGACTTCCATGTGTGTCTCGTAGCCCTTCTTGCTCTTGTAGACCACCCCACAGTCGTCACAGCGGTAGAGTGCAGTGGCGTGCGTCTTGTACTTGTGTCGGTACCAGTGGTTGCGTGATGGAAGCAGCTCCCCGCACAGTTTGCACGTCGCCGTCCCATTGCTGTTCAACACGTAGTCTAGCGTCACGTTCTGTTCCAGGTCGTTGTTGGCTCCATCACACGAGTCTATGACCTGTTGAGACGAGACTGGGTTAATGATTGCTGGTGTGTGTGTGTGTGTGTTTCTTTCGATAGGTAGGTAAATAAAATCCAAAGAGGGAGAGGGATTGGGAGGAAGGAACTACGTTTTCATCTGAGAAAAATAATGAGACCTTAGGGGGACTGATGTTACACGAATCATCAGTAGCCTTCCCACATTCCCGATTGTACTTTATAACCCACACGCATTGCTTAGCCCAGTGGTAGGCTAGTCTGTGAAGGAAGAGGGAATTGGTTATTGGTAGAGAAAATAGAGAATGTTCGTTGCGGGCCATGAAAGGAAGATTTGCAGGGTGGGGTAAATGAGGCTTTGGGAAGTGTATATTGTGTGTGTGTTGGAGAGAGGAAGGACTGGACTGGTTTATGTGAGAGAGGTTGAAGAGGTTAGTGTTGGAAGGGCTAAAGAGGTTTGTTTATCTAGGAAAGTTTACGAAGGTTAGTTTGAACAAATAAGGAGATTTAATTTGAAAGAGTTGGAAGATGTATACAGTTTGGGAGAGTCTGGAAAGATTATCTTGAGAGAGGTTAGGATGTACAGTGAGTAAAATTTTTGTAATGGTTGATATGAGAGATTCTGGAGAGCTGATTCTGTTTTTGGTTGGAGAGGATAAGCCTGATCTGAGCGAGTCTGGAAAACTTAGCCTGCAAGAGGTTGAAAGAGTCACTGTAAGGAGGAAGTTAGTGGGATTAGTGTGTGTGTGTGTGTGTGTGTGTGTGTGTGTGTGTGTGTGTGTGTGTGTGTGTGTGTGTGTGTGTGTGTGTGTGTGTGTGTGTGTGTGTGTGTGTGTGTGTGTGTGTGTGTGTGTGTGTGTGTGTGTGTGTGTGTGTGTGTGTGTGTGTGTGTGTGTGTGTGTGTGTGTGTGTGTGTGTGTGTGTGTGTGTGTGTGTGTGTGTGTGTGTGTGTGTGTGTGTGTGTGTGTGTGTGTGTGTGTGTGTGTGTGTGTGTGTGTGTGTGTGTGTGTGTGTGTGTGTGTGTGTGTGTGTGTGTGTGTGTGTGTGTGTGTGTGTGTGTGTGTGTGTGTGTGTGTGTGTGTGTGTGTGTGTGTGTGTGTGTGTGTGTGTGTGTGTGTGTGTGTGTGTGTGTGTGTGTGTGTGTGTGTGTGTGTGTGTGTGTGTGTGTGTGTGTGTGTGTGTGTGTGTGTGTGTGTGTGTGTGTGTGTGTGTGTGTGTGTGTGTGTGTGTGTGTGTGTGTGTGTGTGTGTGTGTGTGTGTGTGTGTGTGTGTGTGTGTGTGTGTGTGTGTGTGTGTGTGTGTGTGTGTGTGTGTGTGTGTGTGTGTGTGTGTGTGTGTGTGTGTGTGTGTGTGTGTGTGTGTGTGTGTGTGTGTGTGTGTGTGTGTGTGTGTGTGTGTGTGTGTGTGTGTGTGTGTGTGTGTGTGTGTGTGTGTGTGTGTGTGTGTGTGTGTGTGTGTGTGTGTGTGTGTGTGTGTGTGTGTGTGTGTGTGTGTGTGTGTGTGTGTGTGTGTGTGTGTGTGTGTGTGTGTGTGTGTGTGTGTGTGTGTGTGTGTGTGTGTGTGTGTGTGTGTGTGTGTGTGTGTGTGTGTGTGTGTGTGTGTGTGTGTGTGTGTGTGTGTGTGTGTGTGTGTGTGTGTGTGTGTGTGTGTGTGTGTGTGTGTGTGTGTGTGTGTGTGTGTGTGTGTGTGTGTGTGTGTGTGTGTGTGTGTGTGTGTGTGTGTGTGTGTGTGTGTGTGTGTGTGTGTGTGTGTGTGTGTGTGTGTGTGTGTGTGTGTGTGTGTGTGTGTGTGTGTGTGTGTGTGTGTGTGTGTGTGTGTGTGTGTGTGTGTGTGTGTGTGTGTGTGTGTGTGTGTGTGTGTGTGTGTGTGTGTGTGTGTGTGTGTGTGTGTGTGTGTGTGTGTGTGTGTGTGTGTGTGTGTGTGTGTGTGTGTGTGTGTGTGTGTGTGTGTGTGTGTGTGTGTGTGTGTGTGTGTGTGTGTGTGTGTGTGTGTGTGTGTGTGTGTGTGTGTGTGTGTGTGTGTGTGTGTGTGTGTGTGTGTGTGTGTGTGTGTGTGTGTGTGTGTGTGTGTGTGTGTGTGTGTGTGTGTGTGTGTGTGTGTGTGTGTGTGTGTGTGTGTGTGTGTGTGTGTGTGTGTGTGTGTGTGTGTGTGTGTGTGTGTGTGTGTGTGTGTGTGTGTGTGTGTGTGTGTGTGTGTGTGTGTGTGTGTGTGTGTGTGTGTGTGTGTGTGTGTGTGTGTGTGTGTGTGTGTGTGTGTGTGTGTGTGTGTGTGTGTGTGTGTGTGTGTGTGTGTGTGTGTGTGTGTGTGTGTGTGTGTGTGTGTGTGTGTGTGTGTGTGTGTGTGTGTGTGTGTGTGTGTGTGTGTGTGTGTGTGTGTGTGTGTGTGTGTGTGTGTGTGTGTGTGTGTGTGTGTGTGTGTGTGTGTGTGTGTGTGTGTGTGTGTGTGTGTGTGTGTGTGTGTGTGTGTGTGTGTGTGTGTGTGTGTGTGTGTGTGTGTGTGTGTGTGTGTGTGTGTGTGTGTGTGTGTGTGTGTGTGTGTGTGTGTGTGTGTGTGTGTGTGTGTGTGTGTGTGTGTGTGTGTGTGTGTGTGTGTGTGTGTGTGTGTGTGTGTGTGTGTGTGTGTGTGTGTGTGTGTGTGTGTGTGTGTGTGTGTGTGTGTGTGTGTGTGTGTGTGTGTGTGTGTGTGTGTGTGTGTGTGTGTGTGTGTGTGTGTGTGTGTGTGTGTGTGTGTGTGTGTGTGTGTGTGTGTGTGTGTGTGTGTGTGTGTGTGTGTGTGTGTGTGTGTGTGTGTGTGTGTGTGTGTGTGTGTGTGTGTGTGTGTGTGTGTGTGTGTGTGTGTGTGTGTGTGTGTGTGTGTGTGTGTGTGTGTGTGTGTGTGTGTGTGTGTGTGTGTGTGTGTGTGTGTGTGTGTGTGTGTGTGTGTGTGTGTGTGTGTGTGTGTGTGTGTGTGTGTGTGTGTGTGTGTGTGTGTGTGTGTGTGTGTGTGTGTGTGTGTGTGTGTGTGTGTGTGTGTGTGTGTGTGTGTGTGTGTGTGTGTGTGTGTGTGTGTGTGTGTGTGTGTGTGTGTGTGTGTGTGTGTGTGTGTGTGTGTGTGTGTGTGTGTGTGTGTGTGTGTGTGTGTGTGTGTGTGTGTGTGTGTGTGTGTGTGTGTGTGTGTGTGTGTGTGTGTGTGTGTGTGTGTGTGTGTGTGTGTGTGTGTGTGTGTGTGTGTGTGTGTGTGTGTGTGTGTGTGTGTGTGTGTGTGTGTGTGTGTGTGTGTGTGTGTGTGTGTGTGTGTGTGTGTGTGTGTGTGTGTGTGTGTGTGTGTGTGTGTGTGTGTGTGTGTGTGTGTGTGTGTGTGTGTGTGTGTGTGTGTGTGTGTGTGTGTGTGTGTGTGTGTGTGTGTGTGTGTGTGTGTGTGTGTGTGTGTGTGTGTGTGTGTGTGTGTGTGTGTGTGTGTGTGTGTGTGTGTGTGTGTGTGTGTGTGTGTGTGTGTGTGTGTGTGTGTGTGTGTGTGTGTGTGTGTGTGTGTGTGTGTGTGTGTGTGTGTGTGTGTGTGTGTGTGTGTGTGTGTGTGTGTGTGTGTGTGTGTGTGTGTGTGTGTGTGTGTGTGTGTGTGTGTGTGTGTGTGTGTGTGTGTGTGTGTGTGTGTGTGTGTGTGTGTGTGTGTGTGTGTGTGTGTGTGTGTGTGTGTGTGTGTGTGTGTGTGTGTGTGTGTGTGTGTGTGTGTGTGTGTGTGTGTGTGTGTGTGTGTGTGTGTGTGTGTGTGTGTGTGTGTGTGTGTGTGTGTGTGTGTGTGTGTGT
This sequence comes from Petrolisthes cinctipes, assembly GCA_033782935.1. Classification (NCBI taxonomy): domain Eukaryota; kingdom Metazoa; phylum Arthropoda; class Malacostraca; order Decapoda; family Porcellanidae; genus Petrolisthes; species Petrolisthes cinctipes. The sequence continues at coordinate 69,878 of JAWQEG010000931.1, read as the reverse complement.
GTGTGTGTGTGTGTGTGTGTGTGTGTGTGTGTGTGTGTGTGTGTGTGTGTGTGTGTGTGTGTGTGTGTGTGTGTGTGTGTGTGTGTGTGTGTGTGTGTGTGTGTGTGTGTGTGTGTGTGTGTGTGTGTGTGTGTGTGTGTGTGTGTGTGTGTGTGTGTGTGTGTGTGTGTGTGTGTGTGTGTGTGTGTGTGTGTGTGTGTGTGTGTGTGTGTGTGTGTGTGTGTGTGTGTGTGTGTGTGTGTGTGTGTGTGTGTGTGTGTGTGTGTGTGTGTGTGTGTGTGTGTGTGTGTGTGTGTGTGTGTGTGTGTGTGTGTGTGTGTGTGTGTGTGTGTGTGTGTGTGTGTGTGTGTGTGTGTGTGTGTGTGTGTGTGTGTGTGTGTGTGTGTGTGTGTGTGTGTGTGTGTGTGTGTGTGTGTGTGTGTGTGTGTGTGTGTGTGTGTGTGTGTGTGTGTGTGTGTGTGTGTGTGTGTGTGTGTGTGTGTGTGTGTGTGTGTGTGTGTGTGTGTGTGTGTGTGTGTGTGTGTGTGTGTGTGTGTGTGTGTGTGTGTGTGTGTGTGTGTGTGTGTGTGTGTGTGTGTGTGTGTGTGTGTGTGTGTGTGTGTGTGTGTGTGTGTGTGTGTGTGTGTGTGTGTGTGTGTGTGTGTGTGTGTGTGTGTGTGTGTGTGTGTGTGTGTGTGTGTGTGTGTGTGTGTGTGTGTGTGTGTGTGTGTGTGTGTGTGTGTGTGTGTGTGTGTGTGTGTGTGTGTGTGTGTGTGTGTGTGTGTGTGTGTGTGTGTGTGTGTGTGTGTGTGTGTGTGTGTGTGTGTGTGTGTGTGTGTGTGTGTGTGTGTGTGTGTGTGTGTGTGTGTGTGTGTGTGTGTGTGTGTGTGTGTGTGTGTGTGTGTGTGTGTGTGTGTGTGTGTGTGTGTGTGTGTGTGTGTGTGTGTGTGTGTGTGTGTGTGTGTGTGTGTGTGTGTGTGTGTGTGTGTGTGTGTGTGTGTGTGTGTGTGTGTGTGTGTGTGTGTGTGTGTGTGTGTGTGTGTGTGTGTGTGTGTGTGTGTGTGTGTGTGTGTGTGTGTGTGTGTGTGTGTGTGTGTGTGTGTGTGTGTGTGTGTGTGTGTGTGTGTGTGTGTGTGTGTGTGTGTGTGTGTGTGTGTGTGTGTGTGTGTGTGTGTGTGTGTGTGTGTGTGTGTGTGTGTGTGTGTGTGTGTGTGTGTGTGTGTGTGTGTGTGTGTGTGTGTGTGTGTGTGTGTGTGTGTGTGTGTGTGTGTGTGTGTGTGTGTGTGTGTGTGTGTGTGTGTGTGTGTGTGTGTGTGTGTGTGTGTGTGTGTGTGTGTGTGTGTGTGTGTGTGTGTGTGTGTGTGTGTGTGTGTGTGTGTGTGTGTGTGTGTGTGTGTGTGTGTGTGTGTGTGTGTGTGTGTGTGTGTGTGTGTGTGTGTGTGTGTGTGTGTGTGTGTGTGTGTGTGTGTGTGTGTGTGTGTGTGTGTGTGTGTGTGTGTGTGTGTGTGTGTGTGTGTGTGTGTGTGTGTGTGTGTGTGTGTGTGTGTGTGTGTGTGTGTGTGTGTGTGTGTGTGTGTGTGTGTGTGTGTGTGTGTGTGTGTGTGTGTGTGTGTGTGTGTGTGTGTGTGTGTGTGTGTGTGTGTGTGTGTGTGTGTGTGTGTGTGTGTGTGTGTGTGTGTGTGTGTGTGTGTGTGTGTGTGTGTGTGTGTGTGTGTGTGTGTGTGTGTGTGTGTGTGTGTGTGTGTGTGTGTGTGTGTGTGTGTGTGTGTGTGTGTGTGTGTGTGTGTGTGTGTGTGTGTGTGTGTGTGTGTGTGTGTGTGTGTGTGTGTGTGTGTGTGTGTGTGTGTGTGTGTGTGTGTGTGTGTGTGTGTGTGTGTGTGTGTGTGTGTGTGTGTGTGTGTGTGTGTGTGTGTGTGTGTGTGTGTGTGTGTGTGTGTGTGTGTGTGTGTGTGTGTGTGTGTGTGTGTGTGTGTGTGTGTGTGTGTGTGTGTGTGTGTGTGTGTGTGTGTGTGTGTGTGTGTGTGTGTGTGTGTGTGTGTGTGTGTGTGTGTGTGTGTGTGTGTGTGTGTGTGTGTGTGTGTGTGTGTGTGTGTGTGTGTGTGTGTGTGTGTGTGTGTGTGTGTGTGTGTGTGTGTGTGTGTGTGTGTGTGTGTGTGTGTGTGTGTGTGTGTGTGTGTGTGTGTGTGTGTGTGTGTGTGTGTGTGTGTGTGTGTGTGTGTGTGTGTGTGTGTGTGTGTGTGTGTGTGTGTGTGTGTGTGTGTGTGTGTGTGTGTGTGTGTGTGTGTGTGTGTGTGTGTGTGTGTGTGTGTGTGTGTGTGTGTGTGTGTGTGTGTGTGTGTGTGTGTGTGTGTGTGTGTGTGTGTGTGTGTGTGTGTGTGTGTGTGTGTGTGTGTGTGTGTGTGTGTGTGTGTGTGTGTGTGTGTGTGTGTGTGTGTGTGTGTGTGTGTGTGTGTGTGTGTGTGTGTGTGTGTGTGTGTGTGTGTGTGTGTGTGTGTGTGTGTGTGTGTGTGTGTGTGTGTGTGTGTGTGTGTGTGTGTGTGTGTGTGTGTGTGTGTGTGTGTGTGTGTGTGTGTGTGTGTGTGTGTGTGTGTGTGTGTGTGTGTGTGTGTGTGTGTGTGTGTGTGTGTGTGTGTGTGTGTGTGTGTGTGTGTGTGTGTGTGTGTGTGTGTGTGTGTGTGTGTGTGTGTGTGTGTGTGTGTGTGTGTGTGTGTGTGTGTGTGTGAGAGGGAAAAAAGAGGAAGAGGAAACGAGAAACAGACGAAGGGAAAAGCATGAACAAATATACACAAGAAGGAAATGGTAGGCAAACACACATCATAATGAATACTGTACTGTCTATTGGAGCGCATTGATTCCTCCAAATCATGCCAGGAAACAAGACCAGACTAACAAAAATAGTGGTGATCCTGTTGCTTGAAATAGTTTGGACGAATCAGTTGCTCCAGAATTACCAACACTTACCAGGTCGAGGGGGACTTGTTGTATGGGAGCGAGGATGGAGGAGAGGTTGGGCGTGGTGAGGAGCGGCGTGGTGGGCGTGGTGGCAGGGGTGAGTGTCGTGGGCGTGGAGATGGGTGTGGGTGTTTGTCCTGGAGTGGGCGTGGGTGTGGGAGTGGGCGTGGGTCGCTCCTGTTTTACCAAAGTAGGGCCCCTGACCACCCCGCCCTCTGCCGTCCAGATGTCCGGAACACAACACAACTCTGCCGGACAACAACACTCATTAGATTACACTCATTAAGATACACTCATTAAGATACACTCATTAAGAGGTACTTGTTAGAATACACTTGTTAGAATACTCTTGTTAAGATACACTCATTGTGATACTCTCATTAATATACCCTCATTATGATACCCTTAGCCAACCCGAGATACAAGTATGAGTATCCTCCTTACTTTCCTTTATTAGTATCAAGAATCAAAACCTTTATTAAGTATTAAAAAGTATGTAATTTCTGAGTAACTTTAGGTACCCCTCGCTTACACCTCTTGTCATGAGTGTACGAACCATACGAATGTTGTTATTCAAAAAGTGTTTCCGTATACAGAGAGGGTTTCACATCGGATGCATTTCCACCAACAGTATTTCTGACACACATCTTCAGTTTGCGTATGTCTCTTAATTAAGGGGGTGCGGGAGTAGGGGACAGGCTTGGGGGGGGGGAGTTTGGGGGCTGCGGGATTAGGGGGACAGGCTTGGGGTGGGTAGAAAGCCTGTCCTCTGTTCCCGCACCCCCCTAACCCCCCCCAAGCCTTTCCTCCTACTCCTGCATCCCCCCAAACCCACCCAAGCCTGTCCCCCTACTCCCGCACCCCCTTAAACCTCCCCCAAGCCTGTCCCCCTATTCCCGCACCCCCTTAAGGAGACTGTGATGTAGTCAGAAAATTGGAGCTCAACGAGTCCTTCAAATATTGCCACGAAACACCACCTGTAATGAAGGAGTTTGTTTCGTGGCATCGTCAGGGGGAATCAGAAGCCACCAATTCTCATACATGATCACAGGGTCCTTAAGCCTCGATGGATTTAGTGATGGTTGAAAGATTTGGTCAGGAAACACGGAGTGAGAAATTGGGTAGTTTTCACAAATTCGTTATCAATATTGGTTCTCTAGGAAGGGTAAACCATTTCCTGTTCAAGTAACCCAGAGAATTGGAATTGTAGAGGACAACGAAAAATATCATATGTAAAAATGTATAATAATTTTGTCAGTATGATAAATACTTGTTTGTATTCATTGTAACTGGAGAAATTCTTTTATCTTTTTCTGGATGAATGAGCCAGCTGAAGTTGGCCATAGGAATTCTTTCACAGCCGATTTGGAAAGAGAGGTAATTATTCTGGAAATACTGCAATAAATGATCTACCAAGATACTCGGTGAATACAAATCAATAAATGTAACCATGATATTGTATTGTAGTTACGTAGTCTTACATTTTCTATATGTTCTAAAGTTCTAAACCTTTGAAAACAATAGCGTGTGTACGAATTTTTGTGGCCAATAATACCTGAGTATGAAAACTACAAGTGATAAATGACTGAGGTGTGAGGGAGCCAATATGACTGAAGACTAACAAAGGAAACCAAAACCAACTTATTTGTATCCGGAATAATGTAGTGTTTATTGAAACGAACAGTTTAGATAATATATGTTATTCTTGCCTACCTACCTGCCTGCCTACCTACCTGCCTACCTACCTACCTGCCTACCTACCTGCCTACCTACCTATAGATGAGACAGTAACTGATGATAACTAGAATGAAAGACCCGATCTGATGAATAATTGTGCATTTGTTTACTAAGAATTTGCTCGTACAAGATAAACTCGACAATTGAAAAGGAAGGGATAATGTGAATATTAATGAACTGCGTTTGAAGTGTTGTAGTGGTGCCATGAATTACTGAAGCATTATTTAGGAGAGAATTATTGTGTATGTGAAAAGGCCAGTGTGTTAGAAAGGTCCATTCAGTAATCAGTGTTTCGATTTAAGAATGCAAAGAACGAATGAAAAAAAAAAAAAAAATACTTGATACACCCTTAACCTTGAAAAAAAAAAAAAAAAAAAACTGAAAAAAGTTTATTTACAAAGGCCCATAAATGAGGCTCCCAAAATGAACAATTACGAGACCAGAATGACGCTAGAGGATATAGCATTGTATGAGTCCTGCGAAGTGTTGATTGAGAAAACATTGATGGGTATACGAGTGAACGATGTCAGGCGAAGGGACAGAGAAAAGAAGGGAAACGTCGGAGATAGAAAATTGATTGGTAGACTGTCTTATATACCATTGACTACAGCTTTTCCTCATCATGGTATACTCTGAGGAACCAAGTGGATGAAGCTACCAGTCTCAACTCTTTGGTAAGTAGATGTTTTTTTACAGTACTTTAGCCATGTTTAAGCTTTTTTTTTTATCTCGTTCACATTTATTGGGTTGTACAAGTTTGCAGGATTATTAGAATGATTTCCTGATTACACCACAGTCTTAGAAGGAGAATATAACGTAGATGTTGCTTCTCATGTATGTATTCAGAAGTAAGAAGACTACTAAGTAAATCATGTTACTAGACTGGTATGATCCAACACACACACACACTTTGTTGGAATGCTGTTGGTCACTCCCAGGCTGGTAGTACTGCTGTAGGTGTGATATTGATCCAACACACACACACGCAGGGTTGGTTTATGCTATTGATTCGGTAGGTACACGTGTCTGGTTGCCATGTTATTGATGCATCTCATACGTCTAGTAGATGTGATATTTATTAGAGGCACACGTTAGGAGGACTTGTTTGTTATTGGTCCCACACTCGTATCTGTTTACACACCTACCTGTTGGTTAGGTTATGATCCAACATTCACGTCTAGTTTACATGTTATTAATTCACCATTCACGTATAAGAGAATTGTTTTTGATCAGACACATGAACAAAGTTAAAGAAAATGATGACAGTATAAACGGATGATGGTGAGAGGAGGAGATAAAGAGAGGAGAAAAAGGAAGAGGATAATGGGAGAGAAGGAAGCACCCGAGGTAAAGGAGATGGTGTTGAAGAGGAAGGGAGGGAAAGTATTTTGAGGATTAGCGTGAATAATAGAAAGGGAAAGAGGTCGTGGGAAAGTCGAGAAGCTCAGACGGGGGAAGCAAAGTCACCAGGTGTGCCTAGTTTGAAATCATTTTTATCCAGGAAGACATATAAGTGAAAGGCAGTATACCGTACTCTAAACGTTCACAGCCAATAGATTAGTAAAATAAAGAGTAAACAGGTAGGAGTCACGTATCAGCTAATCATAGGCACGGGAATGATAATAGCAATAAAAATTTCCCGTCACCTTATAAAAAAAAAAAAAAAAAAAAAAAAAACTACCGGTATATAAGTTCCGTAAAAATTGATTTGCTCAGTCGGGGTTTGATTAATATATTTGCTGCAGGTCCATCAGAGTTACACCAAACATCCCCTGAAGAGACACTAGAGTACACAGGTCTCTTCTATTCAGGGACAGGTGGGAGTATGTCTGGTGAGGAGGGTTACTTAGGCTTTGTCTGTAGGAGGGAGGGATTCAAGAAGGGGAAGGATACAATCAACACAGCCAAGGGGGGAAAAAAAAAAAAATGTATAAAGGTTGGAAATGAGAAACTTAAATATTGAGGAGCATAATACTGAATAAATATTGTTGAGAAAATTCAGTAGTAAACCTTAATTAAGAAGGGAACAGTGGAAAGAATGAATGATATAGATTGGTTGTAGATCGTGTGTGTGTGTGTGTGTGTTTGTGTGCGTTACATATGTTTTATAATCCACTCGTTAGGCGGTTTATTAATCTATTTTCATTCTTCGTTTTCCCGTGGCTTATTATGTTATTTATTGAGCTGACAGAGAGATGACGATCGTCCATTCAGACATTCACCTCGTTTAATTAAGGTGAGAGTTTCTTTTTGGTAAATTGGAGTGCCTTGATTCCTCCAAAGTATGCCAGGAAAACAGGACCAGATGAACAAAAATAATGGTGTTCTGTTGCTTGGAATTGTTTAGAGGAATCATTTGCTTCAGATTTACCAACACTGTACTACCCCCTTAAGGTGGTAATTTTTTTTTGGTACATTGGAGTGCCTTGATTCCTCCAAAGTATGCCAGGAAACAGGACCAGATGAACAAAAATAATGGTGTTATGTTGCTTGGAATTGTTTGGAGGAATCATTTGCTTTACCAACACTGTACAATCCCCTTAACCCATACTACTCACAATTCTTTCTAAGCTTTACGTTCCAGCATTTTTCAATCTCCCTGGTCTACTATACTATATATAACTCGTCCTGTTCCTCTTTGTCCCCTTCTCCTGTATCCACCATATCTACTACTAACTTACCTTTTTCATCTTCCCTCTTCACCGTCATGCAATGTAGGCAGTACTATATTGATTGGGCGCCCCTTTGGATCCGAGTGAGTAGATACATTTAATCTATTTCATGGTCCCTCGGTCCCTTCCTTTATTTATCTCTGTGCTTGCTGTCCCTCCTCTCTACATGTCTCCTTCTCGTTTGTGGTATAAGGACTTTCTGGTCTAGCACAGTCTTCCATCTTTCCCCTTTTTCTATCATTCCTCACCACCATTCCAATATTATGTTCTTTCCACTTCTCAAACTCAAACTATACACCCATCTCCATTCCAATATTATGTTCTTTCCACTTCTCAAACTCAAACTATACACCCATCTCCATTCCAATATTATGTTCTTTCCACTTCCTAAACTCAAACTATCCACCCACCTCCATTCTCCCCTTCTACAGTTCCTTCACGTCTGTTTACTTGCCATAATCATTTCTACTTACCCCTCTTCCCTTTTGTCGTCTTTATTCCGTATAACGTCCACCAAATTTTATGTTATAGTGTGTGTGTGTGTGTGTGTGTGTGTGTGTGTGTGTGTGTGTGTGTAGGGGGAGGGGGAGGGAGGGGGACGACCTGGGCTGACATTTCGAATACACCCTTGCCCATGTAATCTTCGTCGACCTTTTGCCTGACCCTATGCCCCGTTGACCTTTTGGCACGAGGAAGGTCAACAGTTTTGTCATTCCAACATGTCCACCTGGCTGCATGGTGTTGTCTTGTTTTACTTTGTTATGGTGACGGTGTTTCCTTTACCACTGTGTGTATTGATTGCGATGGTGTTTATGGTTTTAGGTTATTCTGGGCTCGACCTCCTACAATTTTACCTGTTTTATTGGTGCTCTTTGCTTCTTAAAGTTATGCTGGTCACTACTAGAATGAGTTTGTATTTTTTCATCTATTAATAACTTTAGTTTATTAGAAAACAGTAAGTTTTTTCACTCGTGGCTGTACCGAGAAGAATGAGGGTAAAATTTAATACCACCTAACCCTTTCCAAATAATGGCTATATACAAGCTTCATGTAGGAAGAGAGAATACAAAAGATGGAAATTCATAATGTAGCAGACTTCTGGAAACGTAGAACGAATGATCGTGTTGTGTTAATCTTGAGTTAAAGAGAACGAAGCAATGCTTATGGATAGACACTGCTTTTTGGATGTGATGGGCAAAGTAGAAGTCTGGCAAAATTGGTTATAAATATCCTTCGTAGACAGGCACATTTACACTATGTACACACACACACACACACACACACACACACACACACACACACACACACACACACACACACACACACACACACACCCACACATGCACACACACCCACACATGCACACACCCACACATGCACATGCACACACACATACACAAACACTCACACAGACACACACGAGGCACCTACACAGAGTGAGGGCATTATTGATTCCCGTCCACAGCCCTTCCACCAGCCCCTCCTCCTCTTGGTGTCACCAGGTTGGTGCAGTGGTAACGTTATCGCCTCCAGTACATCTTAACCAGGTTTGATACCTGCCATAGCAATGCTTTCTTTCAATCTCAGTGGGCTATTTGGCCTGTATGACATAACTCTGTAGAATACATTGATCATCGGTAGGTAAACACTTGATGGTGCTTTGTTGCTCCCACCTTTTTGGTGCCATCCCCTTAGATGCCCCCACGTAAGCCTCCACCCAGGCACCCTAGCCACCCAGAAGCACCCAGTAAAAATCATCACTTCGCTTCATCCATGAGGTTTATTCCCTTCTCCTTCACCTCCTTCAGCCAGGGTCATCCCTTCAGAAATATCCCTGTATACAGGGGCAGCCTCGGGGAAATGAGAAACACGCCTTCCAGGCATACTCCATGATTCTTCCTAAGCACTTAGTACCAGAGAAATTGAGATTGGTCACCAAGACGCTGCTGAATACAAAGGTCTGGTAACAACACACCAGGACCGGACACACCAACACCCTGCAGACTCTAAACTTCGTCCCCACACACACACAACCAAAACTCCCATTTCTCGTGTTCAGTGATTTCACAGCACCAATGGCTGAACCTACAGCAGACGTCGAATGATCTCCCCATCAGAATCACCGTTACTCTGGACTGCATTGCAAAAAATGTGGCATTATCCAAGATCTCAATATTCTTACCATAATGATGCATGGACTGGACATCCCCAAACAGGCCAAAGACAGGGACACCAATAAATCTATAGACTTCGCCTCCTCATAGAGTGCTTTAAAAGTTGATACAAGAACCTTCAGTGTTTCAGCAATGATTTCTGCATCATCTAGATTATAATTATCTGTTACCCTGTAATCACTGAATGATATCCCACAGGTTATCATATCCGTAACACCAGTCTGCTGTTCCAATTATTTCTCTGTTATTGACATTTGTCGTCTGTGATTTAGCTCCTTAAGAGAACATATAGCATTTAATAGTGGGGAACTAATAACTTACCGTTTATTGGCTCTCATCTTTGACCTTTAGATACATTTAACTGATCAACATATTTATGTAAACAGTGTGTCCAGGGATGTTGAATAATCTCTTGTAAATCCTTTTATATTTACTGACGATATATGTTTTCCTTTTTTAGTAAGGCTCTCGATTTTTATTTCTGATATACTTAATTGTTGCATGTCTTTCATCCACAATGTCCTTTGTATAACAACAGCTTGCACCCTTCCCTTCCCTTCAAATATCTTACTTACATCATAACATTATAAGGACATTGGCATCAAAGCCTGGACTGGACATCTTTGCCCTTCCTGGTATTTGTATCTCAGAGAAATAAGTTTATTTTATTCATAAAGGATAATGAATAAAACTCAGATAAGAATGTCATAGAAGATTTACATCAGTGTAATTATCACGTACATACCATATTCTTTGTAACAAATTATTCTTAAGAAAGTAACAGATTTGTAGTTAAATACATGTATTAAAATACTACAGTGAGTTAGTTACCTACTTATGTCTATAACAATTTGAGGAAAGTAAACAAGAATATGAACATTTAGCAGATTTATTAGACAAAGGTATAAAATGAATAAGGTGAGGTTGTACATCAAGTAGAGGAGGTGTGTATGAGTTCAGACTCCAATAATAATTGTCACAGCAAGTCAGAATAATGTTTACTGGACGAGTGTGTCTGCTCTGTACCACAACAACACAGTAAACACACACATTATTTATTAAGTGTTATTTTTCGCTAATGTATTATGACTGCTAACGTTAAGTCAGATCTTGAAGACATGTTATTATTTCTCTCTCTGTTAAGTAATGGATCGATATCCAGAATGCTTACGTTGTCAGAACGTTCTGTGTTTGCTGTGTTTAGAGTACAGCAGCCGGTGCTACCATAAAATTTTTGAAAATGCATTACATTGAAGGTATTGTAAAGAAAACTGGCTTAAATGTAAAAAGAATGAGTTGCCGTGAATGTCTGTTGTAATTTGGCGACACCACTCGGCTTGATGCACTGACTAAGGGTTAAATAAATAACATTACTTTGATGTACACGCAAAGCTGAAAATTCACGAGTGGGCTTCATGTGCAATTAACAACGTCACTGAAACGACAAATTACATCTGTACTCAAGAACATTTACTTTTTACATAAGAGGCGAACCATTAAGAAAACAGGTGGTGGGTTGGATTGTTCTATGCCAGGTCAACAATGGAGTCAAGAAATATAAGATAACTCGCTTGAACAACAACAACAACATAGACGTCCATTATAATACTATGGGTATGTGAGTTTGTGTATCCGTGTTTATATGTATCATTAATGTTATGTCTTGATGTAATTTTTATCAATTGATTGTCATTGAGCTTACTCCTACGTCGCTCTTTCGTCACTTAGACGTGCCTTTAAAATTCAATATAAATTCACTTTTCAAAATGATTGTATATTTTTCCTTACGATAACTGGGCAGTAGGTATATTGGATTCTTCTGCTCTTGGACCTCTGCTCTATACTGTAGTTTGTTTCCTTGTACCCAGAGAGGTTAAATTCATAAAAGGCGGCAACTGTTGTCAACAAAATTATTCAGAAGCTAACATTTCCATCCACCTAAATGAGATTACTTCACTTCAATGGACATCATATAAGAACTTTTATATATGTATATTTTTTTTTACTTGTAGTGTTATTAATGGAGCGAGAACAGATGCCACACTCGAAGTAAGATGCTGATAGCGTATGATAGCATGTTTTAGGTAGGCACAGCGTAAACATTGCACATGCACTGGTATTGAATCACTTGTAGAAATTCCTGGACACTTCATTATATACGTAGGCTGTGTGAAGTTGTCCCGGGAATTTCCAAGTTATTGTATAATAATGATTTGTTGAATCCTTGTTTCCCTGGCACCAACTCCGTAGGAAATAAATGACGAGGGAAAAGAAAAAATGTCAAAGGTAATGAAGAGAGATAAAGCTACAGGGCATCGTTATTTAAGAATATTGCGATGAGAAGATAATATAAACGAATAGACTATTCTAGCCGTGTTAGAGAAAGACTTGATCGGATACTATAGTGCTGGAATATATAAATACACGTGAAATATTCATCAGAACATGACACTATAAAGGGAAGGGGATATTTATGTACAAGGTATAAGTTAGTTAATCAATACATTACGGTACTTGTTGAGCATATAGTGGAGAGCTAAATCAGGTTTCTGAAGTTTATTAAAGTCGTGTGCACAACAGGACCGCAATCAGACAGTTAATTGTATCTTATTTGTATTTGGTATTGTATTTTATGATCAAAGTAGGCGTCTGTCTCTTTGAACTTATAGTAAACTTTAATTAAATGAATAACTCTCTTGTCATACCGAAGTTACATCATTATTCTCTGTGTCATTTATTCGATCTTAATAATTCGATGATAATTAACTTTGAACTGTAAGAATTCTGATTGTGGCCTTGTCGTGCACAGAATTTAAGGCTAACTAGTTTATCTATTTTTTTTCACAATTATCATATTATATCCGATGTAAGATCACAGACGGGTGCTTGGGTGTAGAGGATGACGGGTGGACCAACTCGAGGCTGCATGGAGGATGACACACACGTTGGGGTTTATACTAATGACATACAGACAGCAGTGTTTGGTTGTGTGTGTCAATGGTAAAATATTATAGTTATCAGTAGAAATAACACGTGGCCACATAAGTACACACCGTAGACTGCATGGGATGGTTCGAGTCAATGATGTTCCTGATTCATCTGTTGTTTTGTTGTATATGCAGGCAGGCATTCTTCATTCATACACTCATATTACGTACAGTCACACATTCTTCATTTGTACAGATTTTCACATGCAGGCATACATTCAGAGCTGAAGTTTCTTTCAGCATCCATAATGTTTTCACACAAACACAAACATAATCACGGAAGCACAAACATTCGTTCCAAAAACATTTCTGAAGCGGAACACAAAATTCGACCAAAATCAGCTTTCAGGCAACATGTGTAAAAATTTTCTGACTGTTTCATTTCCCATGGGAAGAGAATGATTATCTACTGTAGCTGTCAGGCAACAGCTGTCACTAGATGTAAAGATTAAATATTATTTTAGTTTGCGTCTAACTTTCCATATTTTGAAAAGACACACCGAATGTATCAATAGCCTACTTCCTACAAATCAACAGACTTACACAGTGCATTGATTCGAACCACCCAACATTGGTGGTGAATTCTAACTCGGATACATTAAACTAAAGGGAGATACTGCACCTTAATAATGTTGGATTTCAGAACATCCGAATAATTTACACTATCTATAGTATCATGCTGCTGTCGTTTTATGCCTACAAATTGTTCTATCATTACAACTACTGTTTATTATACCGAAAAAAAAAAAATTCTACCTTTAGCCAATATTCAGCTTCCCGTTGGAAAGGAGATGCAGTCCCTCTCTTTGTTTGTTTGATGATAACGCAGTAAGGATAAGGCCATCTTTAGTAAACCTAGACTAGATTTATTAAGATAGTGAATGAATGAACTAGAGTGTGTAGACAACAACCTCCTTCAGCAGCCAAAGAGTTTGGTCCAGCCGTGTGTGCCGTGATTGTATCAGCTGCAGTGAGAAGGTTGGGTTGAGGTGGTATGTATGTAACATGAACTCTGAAGTAGGTACACATCATCGGTTGTACACGTTATAGGTTGTACGTAATTTATAAGTAGCAGGTTACAGGTTGTACAATGCATTATTAATTATAACAGAATTCTGCAGAAACAATAAGTGGATATCAAACAAGATTACTGTAAGTTACTTTCGCTCTATTGTAGATTCCATTGAGCGAGAAGCACCTTCCATAGTCAGAATGTTGTAAATCTAACTGAATAACATATTATATAAGTTTGCTAATTCTCAGCTGCGGTAAATTTAATACTATCATGATCAGCTTTTCTTATGAGTCAGTTTTGGGTCAATATTAATCAAGAGTGTTTCCAAACTCGAGCCGCATCCTGTATAATCATATTGTACAGTCGAAATCCATAATGATTACTCGACCCAAGACGTACGAAAAGAAGTCAACACAAGCACACCTTTCTGTAAGATGATGAAAAACGAAGTAGTGGAAAAACGTTTTATCAACCAAAGCCATAATGGTCATGTAGTCCAATGAGGTTGCAACAGGCTGCTCTTCCTTTCCATCAGGTTGAGTTGGGTTGTATGGAATGACAAAACTCGAGCTCCAACCAGTTGGACGGGAGGCGAGAAGGTAACCAATACAGGTCTACATTCAGTATACAGCGAGAAACAATAATCGTGTCGTTTGGTATTGTCCACAACTTGACAAAATTGGGTTTTCACAATGTTTCACGAGTTACATTTAATTTTCATACAAACCTCGACACGAATAGTTTCTTTTACTGTACTGTACACTCGTGATATGTAATCCCTGACCAGAGACGAACGGCAGGCACCACACACACCCTGCATTCGAACTCAGCCTCTATAGGTGTACTGGGTGGGGAAATGAGTAATACCAGGCGATTCGAAGCTTTCTGCTCCTCACACTCTGGTCAGAAATTATGTATCACGAGTGTAGTACCTGTCTGAAGTAAGGAAGTTTTTTTTCTCTCAGTGGACCACGTGTAAAATCAAATGTGTAATACATTCTTTATTGACTAAAATACTGTTCTTTGCTTTTTCTTAACATGGTTGTACTTGCGTTACTTCAAGCTGTGTTTGATTGATTTCCCGGAATGTCTTAATAATTATAAAGGATAGGAGGAGAATAGATGCTTTGCAGTGTTTCAGAACATTACACACACACTGCAGATTATAATGAGACTATAAAGACAACAATAAATGACTTGTTCTATACGGGGACGGCCTTGATCTGGTCCGAAGAGGTCGATTAAATATATCTTAGTTCTCATTAGTCTTGTGGTCTAGTGATGCTGAAGGGACCCAGTGATGTAGTCAGAAAATTGGAGGTATAGGACTCCTTCAAATATTGCCATGAAACGCTACCTATATAGAAGGAGCTTGTTTCGTGGTATAGTCAGGAGGAATCAGAAGCCTCCATTTCTCATACACGATCACAGAGTCCTTAATAATGGAGGAGGGTAAGTACAGCGTTAGTATATCTGGAGCGAATGATTCCTCCAACGTATTTCATGCAACAGGTCGCTATTATTTTTGTTAATCTGGTTCTGTTTATCGTACATACTTTGGAGGAATCAAGGCACTCCAATGTACCAAAACACGTGTACTATCCCCTTATTAATTAACAGGGTCGTTTGTTTAATTTGGGTGTGTTGGAGTCTACGGTATCCTCCAACCAGTGCTACAAAACAGATCCCCTACACATTTATTGAGGAAGTCTTGTGTTTTCTGGAAGTGTTTTGAGGAATCAGTAGCCCTCCATTTCATTCACCTCAAAATATATGACCCTCTCAACTGGCGAATATTTGTTGACATTGTACAGTGGAGAAAAGTAATGGCTGAATATGGCAACATCTGTTAGTTCTTTGTAGTAAACCCTCGTATCTTTATGAATGAATCACTGGGGACCCATAGCCAATGTTAGGTGGAACGTGATTGGCTGAACTTTGAGTAGAGGTAGAGATGTTGCCAGATACAGCTATATTTTTCTTACACTTTCTACTTTGCTCAACTGTACAATGTCAATAAAATAATTATTCCATTACACATTCTAATCAACGCGTGACATTGGTTGGCGGCATTCATTAAATAACAGCAGGTATTTGTTATAAAGCTTTACCATTAGTACTGAACCTCATTTTCATATATATATATACATCTACAGAATTACACAAGGGGCAAATAATTATAAAGGAAACATCATAATGAACAAGGGGAGGAAAAACTAAATACCGGGTACATTATTTTTTTACAAACTACATTAATTAAATTATTCTTAGTATCGAAGCTAAAACATTCCGTAATATATAAGGGGATACGACACTGTTGGTAAATGTGGAGTAAATGATTCCTCCAAACTATTCCAAGCAACAACAGACCACCTTTATTTTTGTTCATCCGGTTCTGTTTCCTGGACTACTTTGGAGGAATCAAGGTGCTCTAATGTTCCAAAGGTGTATTACCCCCTTAAGGACCTTGTGTTATTGTCAGAAAATTGGACATAAATGAGTCCTTCAAATATTGCCACGAAACACCACCTATATAGAAGGAGCTTGTTTCGTGGCACAGTCAGAAGGAATCAGAAGCCTCCAATTTTCATACACGATCACAGGGGCCTTAAGTGGAATTGGCTTGGGGAGTGTCAGGATGGGAAACACGTTCACTCATACACCTGGTGCATAATAATAACAGCAATGATATTTATAAAATACACTTGTATCGTTACACCTAAGGAAACACTGTATAGAAGAACCTCGTACACAGAGCTATATAAATGCCTCGTTCATAAACCTAAATAATTAGTTGCTCACCTAATATTATTAATTTTCACTCCGAAATATTCTCCGTGTAAATTGTTTAACTCCAGATATGATTTATGGGTCAATTCCTGTCTTATATTCTCGCTACTCGTGTAAAAAATTATGGCTGTATACAATACCTAGGCTTACGGTAAATACCAAACATTGGAGATGTACGTTAGGTACTATAAAGAGGCAACGGGTGGGTGGGTTCAATGTCACCGTCTGTCTCATAGTCATACTCATTGTCCTTCGAAATAAAGTGTTTAATTCAGCCTTCTAAACACAACCATGGCGTGGTGTGTGTGGTCGGGTATAAGTGGTGTGCTTACACTTACTGTCAAACATCCGGTTTTGAGTTTGTTCAACAAAAATTCCGACCCTTGATTAGATAAAAGGTATTTACAATATTTTATCACATCTTTAGCCATTTCGGACAGATGATGAATTCAGTTCTCTTTCTTACGAGTTCGTCATCTTCGACAAGTTGTTCTTTATCTGCATCAACTGTTCATAAACAAGTGGACACCGTAATGACTCACACGCTTTATATCTAACAGTGATGATCTGATTATGGCTGTGTTTAGTTTCCCTAAACCTGATCACCAACACAGTTTGGGTTATCGCCATTATCCTTAATGATCCCAGAGTTCCGTGAGTGTTATCCTTGAATGTAACGGTGTAGGTGAGCAATGGTTAGTGGATCTATGCTGAACATCACTTTAACCATTTTACATTTAACCATTCCACATTCTTACCAAAACAATTGGTATTTTTACAAATACATGGTACATTGTTGGTTGTGACGATAGACGACCTCTTGTGGCAAGTGATTATTTAATTATTAATGAGCTGAGGTTTTCTCCACCACATCGAAGGCATTATTATTTAGGATTCAAAATCCCGCCACGATCTGCAGGTGCCTTAACACTTTAATACTTTAGCTTAAGAAATAGGGCAGGTAGTGCTAAGGGTAATATAATCAAGTTACACTCCCAACATTATGTTCATACTGGCTATATTTCCAACATTGGCTTTTTGCCTTGAGAGCACAATGTTGCTTCCCATAGGATCAGTGTGCTCTTACTGGAAAAAAATACGAGGAGACGATCATATTATTATTTTTTCTATTGCCTGTCTGTATTATCAGTTTGGAGCACTACCAAACAACACATCTCTTAAGCAACGAGATAAACACACTCTGGATTTTGCGTTTACGTCACATAAATTTTCTTTTGAAAATAATGTTGTTTGAAGAGTGTTGCAAAGTGTAGCCTCGGGAGTGAGGTGTAACTGATACAATAATAACTTACTAATGACACGGTCTGTTGTTCAATGATACAACACTACAAACAAATCTATCTCCATAATAATTATATCACTCTTTACAATTCTCATTTCATCCCTCCAGTTATTTTCCTTGACTTGAGTCATGGGAAGCACATAATGACTAATAAAACTCATAACTGCAACAACAACAACAATAATAATAATAATTATCCGAACTAGGCTATCGACACGAATTAGTAATTGCAGGGCGTTGTACTGTTTTGTACTGGACAAGTATTTTGATATCTCTAGTGTGAGACAGCCAGACCCTCTCTCTTAACTCTCTTTATTATAGCATAACTCTCTTTGTATAACTCGTCGTAGTGTATATGGCATCATGGGATCAGGGGCTGCTCTACCAGGCTCACGGTTGGATTGTTAAAATGAAACATATTGTGTCCATTTTATAGTTACTGTGGGATTACATCTCGCGATATATATTCAGAGAGTAATCCTTGTTTCATATGAAATATTCAGATTATCCTCTGAAAGAAATATTGTCTTTTTTAACATCTTTTTCATGTTTTACTTCCATTGTTAAATACAGTAGGATTTCTAAATATCCAGTTTCATCAGAGCGCCCGAATTACAATAACAAAGAGCAGTCGAAAGTCCCACATGGTCATGTACGAACCAGAGTACAAAATGGTTGCTATGGAGAGGCCAAAGGGTCAGCTACAAGGAGGTACTGTGATGTACAGGACAAACATTTCCTATGTACACAGACTTGTAGTCTTGCCAGTACCCATCAAAGGGTTTAGTGAGCTATATACAGTGCAGAAATGTAATTATATTAACTTCATAATATTGACTAAACATGAGAGACTAGCACAAGTTTGGAGAGAAAATGTGCAATAGTGTGGAGTAAATGAGCCCATGTATGGATGTGGTGAGGACACACGACACGAGTCTTTACCTTCATCGTCACTTGTTGCAGCACAGAGCGCCATATTCAAACACAAAAGCGCTGTACAGTTTGTCCAGAACTTTGGACATATAAGGATGTTTACGTTGGTAGGCCGAAGATGACTGAACTAAACTCTACAGAATGAAATACACATGCATAGAATGAGACATAAGTACTATGTCATTCTATTGTTTTTAAGTTTATTTCAGTATGTCCAGTAATGGATGATTGCCGGCATACTAACTAACCTATTACCAAGCACAACTGTCGAATTATGATACCCTTGGGCAAGTAGTGACGAGTTTCTTCATTAATTAAATTCGATCCACTCATAACAATCATCATAGTAAGCTCGTTCCTCCTCCTTAACTATCATTCTTACGTACACACTATTTCACTCCAAAAGTGTTTAATCTACGTCATCATATAATACCTCATTCAAAATGCAATAATTAGATACTCAGTCACCATAAAAATTGTTTGGAACTTCTGAACACGTTACTTCCATAAAAACAGGCCTAGATTATATGGATACAGTGCTGATAGAAGACTGATTGATGTCTGTATGGATTTATTGAAGGATTTTAGATGAGAGCTTAAGGACCCTGTGATCGTGTATGAAATTTGGAGGCTTCTGATTTCCCCTGACAGTGCCACAAAACAAGCTCCTTCTATACTGTATAAGTGGAGTTTCGTGACAATATTTGAAGGACTCATTTTACCTCCAATTATCTGACTACATCACAGGGTCCCTTCACAACTTGGTTCATGTGTCGTCTAAGAAGGAGAGAGGAAATTGTCAACCAAAAACAAAGTATAGAGGGAAAGTTGGCTGTGAAGGTGACTACTGATTTGGAAACAGAAATATAATTGAATTGTGTTATTTCCATCAGCTACCAATCACTACCTGTTTCTTGTTGTAATATTGTCATGGAATTGTGCTATCTTTTATCGTATCGAGTTCAGAGGTCCAGACAATTTTGGAAGTGACTGAGGTTTGTAACTACATGCTAACTTTGGTTCCAGGTCCACCACTCTCATTATATCACAATTATTATTTGGCAGTATCTACCCATTTCAATTTTCTCAAATGGCACAATCATGTATTCAGCAATTGAGAAAGTAGATAGACTTCGCTGCATCTGATCTATCCAATATGGTTGTCAAGGCTATGAATATTTTTTTTTGGCATAACATTAAAAAGAATTGAATCTCTAAAACATAAGGAGTTTTCCTTAGTTGAATATAATGTATAATACAATAATGTATATACGTTTTAGCTGCTTACAGGTGTGTTTGATTTATTCACATGAATGTTGTTGTTTGTGTAGCAGTATGACTTGGACCCTCATTCATAATAATTATACTCTACTGTATGATATGAATTTCGATGTCATTATATAGCATCAGTAAAATATAAGATATAATATTTCTTCTTCTACACAACTGGACATTTGGATACATCAGACGCAGCTTAGCCTACCTTGCCATGCCCTATGTTAGTTATTATATTACTCTTGGATACATGTTAACAGTTACGATTACACTTACGTTGTAGTAATAATAATAATACAAACACTTCTCAATCAGTCACACTAACCAATAACTTTGTCATCCTTGTACCTGTAATCTCACTATTGTATTCCACTCCAGTCTTTCCTTTACAATTAATCCTTAATCTATCTTTTGGCAGTAAAATTAACAAACGAATAATGGCAAGGGTACAGAGACATCACTTGTTCTCCATAGTCATAATATTAATTAATGTATAATATATTGGTGTATATCATCACTCACACATGCCTTTTATCTTATTCTTAGATCACCACCTATTGTATATGGTTTTAGAGGGTAGTAGTATACTTTTGGTACATTAGAGCATCTTGGTTCCTCCATAGTATGCCAGGAAAGAGGATCACATTAACGAATATAATGGTGGCCTGTTGCTTGGAATAGTTTGAAGGAATCAGTTGCTCCAGATTTACCAACACTGTACAGTACTACCCCTTTAGTCTACTACCTCGGCAAAACATCACTGAGACTGTTAACTTTCACATGGACATTAAGGAGAGACTGTCTTATTGGTGAATTGGAGTGTTAGTTATGCCTCCACACTATGCTATGAAACAAATCCCCTATTTATAATATTGAGGGCTATTGTTTTCCTGGCATAGTTTGAAGGAATCACATCCCTCCATTGTACAAACAAGAGGTTCTCCTCAACAACAAAGCTCAGTTGAAGGTGGAACAAAAAAGAAGCCAATTTCTTTCAGTGGTGTTTATACTTTAACAACTTGGTAAGATTCTTGCAATTTTGGTACACTCGAAGTCAGAAATTGTGTCCTGATCACTTGGCACGGTGAATTGCAACTAACCGAGCTTTAATGATTCGAACAACTGTGTGTTATAGGGAGATGCACCATTGTCCGGACCTTCAAAGCTAGGCTGTTTGCCATTCATCTTGCCAGGGGATCGGGACACAAATTTCTGACCGCGAAAATACAGTAATTAATGACTTAGAAAATTTCACCACTTAAACATAATGTACGGTTGGAGAGAGTATATTACCAAGTGCAGTGCTTTTCCACAGACGTGAACCTCAGCTGTGTGAAACCAGCGTAACATATTTACTTTTGTGTATTATCTTTGGGATAGCAAAACCGAAACGAATCACGACCACTTTTAATATTGTTGGATGGGTCGATTCGTTTGTTGGATAGAAGTATATTGGATAGGTGAATTATATTTACCATCCATTGAGATAATTATGAACAAGGAATGTATGCAATCGTCAGTGGTAGCCAGCACTCTGTAGCATCCAAGACTGTACAATAATAATAATAATAATAATAATGCCATAGATGTTACCAGTGTTTTGTGATGATCTGACGAGGTGACGTGGTAGGTAGGACGTGATGTGTGTGTGTGGTGATGCAGGTCTCTTGCTGATGGTCTTCTTCCTACTTTTTCCTCTTCAGTTATCTCCTCCTCCTTCTCTTACTCTTTCCTTTTCAATTATTTCCTCCTCCTCCTCTTATTCATCATCATCCTCCTTCTCCTCATTCATCCTCCTCCTCCTCCTCTTCTTCTTCTTATTCATCCTCCTCCTCCTCCTATCCACTACTTTTTGTACAGTCTAATATGGCACTAAGGTAGATACAGTACACTTGTTTTCCCTTCGTCGTATGTCCAAATTTGTTCACTTGTGTTGTTTTATCCACGTGCTTGTGTTCATTGGTCTTTTGTTGTCGAGTCAGTCAGGTACACGAATTAAGTTTTATATAATACGAATTGTGGATGTGGTTTTGTCCAAGTTGGCATTTTAATTGTCCATTTTTTCCGAGTTGTTCGTGTATGTTATATTATAGTCCTGAATTGTTTTGTAGTCGAGTCAGAGAGGAAACTGGTTCGATAACGTAAGCATTATGTGTGTGTGTGTGTGTCCCCGTATTTAAACAGTGTTATGTTGACTGTGTGTGTGTGTGTGTGGACTGTGGTGTGGAATTTGACCGCCCCCCTCCCCCCCACCACCTTCACCTGTTGCTCTCTGGGATTTTTTTTGTTTAACTTTGTAATTCCCTGTTTTTCCTATTTACATTTAACAGGCTCAGTCGTGGACGAATGCTTTGCACTTCCCATCTATCACTCAACTACTTTGATTTCTTTTTTTAACTTCGGGAGTAGCGATTTATTTTCTACTCATATGAACTCTGTATTAGACTTCCATTTTTCCCTCTTTTAAATTCAGGCAGCTGGTCTTAAGTGGCCTCTGGAGTTTTTGCTGAACTCTGATTTTTCCGTATTTCATACATAATATACCGTAATCCCTACAAACAATATGGACATTAATATAGGTACTTGACGTTCCATCAAAAGTTGTAGCAATTCATAGCTTGCCAACTGTACATAAATGTATATGAGATTAGTGTGAGTTAAAGTGATCTGTACTTGTGAGCCAGTTTCCATCTCTCTCTCCAGTGTATTTTTGTCGGTCCTACTATCTCTCTCTCTCTCTCTCTCTCTCTCTCTCTCTCTCTCTCTCTCTCTCTCTCAGCACATTACATTATATCATATCATATCATGCGTTCACAACTTGTTCCAGATTTGTTTTTGTACCTTAGAGGGGAGGATGAATAATAATAATGATAAATATACAGACTAATCATAATACTCTACGGACATAATATTTGTATAATTTTGATAGAACCTTTTAAAAGTTACACACCTACGCTAAAACACTGTAAAAGGTTAACAAAGAAACCTGGAATATATATTAAAGAACAAACAACACATGTGTATGACAATAACTGATGCTACCTTGATAATAATTAAAGTTATATGCAAGCAACAATACAAATAACAAGAGCAGCAACAACAACAACAACAACAGCAGCAACTTACCAAACTAGACGGCAATAATGTAGTAATGTTTTATCTATAATAATATTAGTCCATCTATAAATACCATTAGATTCTCTTAATTGATTAAATATACAATAAAAACCAATCGTCGTCGTTCAGTGCATCTTCCTTCCTTCCTTCCTTAATTCCTTCCTTAATTACTTTCTTCCTTAGTCTTTCGTATAATAAATTCTATGTAGGGTTTCATTATGTTTGTATTAAATTTGTCTTCCGTGCTTGAAGATGCTCGAAGGGACTACACTTTGTACTCATCAGAGGGAAGAGAGTGAAAAAGGGGGGTTAGAATCTTGTATTATTTTTTTCTTGCATTAATTTCTTGCTTCCTTGTTTTCTTTGCTTCGTCACGTGACTGTAATTGACGTGGTGAGCTGGATGGAGGCTGCTGACTTTGACTGACTGACTAACCTTTCGGAATATGGGAGTTTGCTTGAGGTTGCTGCTATTGTATTTTTTTATATATTTTTTTTCTCTGTGTGTGTCTGTGTGAGTGTGTGTGTGGTTGTCTTGATGTTTTTTTCATTGACTAGTAGTTTTCTTTTGGCACTTTTGTTTTGTCCTTACCTTGGCAGTTTCGACTCTCTCTCTCTCTCTCTCTCTCTCTCTCTCTCTCTCTCTCTCTCTCTCTCCTACCCATGTTATACCTTACCTTTATCTGTCTTCTCCACTATGGTCATTTTATTATACCTCAACCACCATTCTTTAAATTACAGATCCTTCCTCACCCCTACCCACTCACACTCAGTCCTTAACATGCTGAGGTGACAGATCTGGAAGGTGTGTGTGTGTGTGTGTGTGTGTGTTTGTGTGGTAGGGGTGGTGTAGTCAAGCCCAGCCTATGTTATATTTATTATGCAACCTCTTCTCCTGCCTCGCTTTTTTGCAGGTTTCGTATTTTCTATCAATTTTTTATATAATTTTCTCTTTTTTTTATAACTGGGCTTTAGGTAATAGTTGTCTACTACATGGGACAGGAATACGCCAGAATCAATTACTTTCCTACGCAAACCAGTGGCAGCCAAGCCAAAATATATATCATGTATATATGACATGGCTAAAACTACTTATGTTCACCTCTATCTTCATTTACATCAAAATTTGTGGAATATTCTCACTGCAAACACACACACTCGCTCACACACACACACACACACACACACATTCACACGAGCGCACACACATTCACACGCGCGCACACACTAAAGCACATCTACTCAAGCAGATAGGTGGAATTCCGAG
Organism: Petrolisthes cinctipes; assembly: GCA_033782935.1. Classification (NCBI taxonomy): domain Eukaryota; kingdom Metazoa; phylum Arthropoda; class Malacostraca; order Decapoda; family Porcellanidae; genus Petrolisthes; species Petrolisthes cinctipes. The sequence continues at coordinate 45,678 of JAWQEG010000931.1, read as the reverse complement.
AGGTGATGTGCTTGTGGAAAGGTGGGTTGTTCATTAGTGTTGAGGTGGACTGATGGTGTAGGTGGTCGATCACTGGGCCAGGGTCTCCAGTAGTGTGTCTATGTCCATCTGACCCCAGGCCGCTCCCCAGTCCCCCCAGAAGGAACCCGAACTGGACCGTCGCTATAAGGTGGGCTGGAAGTCTGAAAGGTCCGGGGGGTCGGGTTGAAAGAGGCCGTGCTTCTCCTTCAGGTGACTCTTGCGTTTGTCTGGCCGAGAGAACTCCTTGCCACACACCGGGCAGGGGAAACGCTTGGGCCGCCCCTCGTGGTATAGGTAGGCGTGGCGCTGGAAGCTGTAGGACGTCTTGAAGGTCTTGGGGATGTGGATCCTCTCACACTCGGTGCATTTGTAAACTCCATCTTCCAGGCGTCCATACCGCATCAGGTCCAACCCCCGCACCTTGATCCCCATCTGTACCCCTGCTGCCGCCTCCTCCACCGACATTAGCCCTTGTTCAGGTACTTCCATTCCCAACCCTGGTCCCCCTGCTCCCATTCCAACTACCCCTCCCAGCCCCACTCCCAACCCAGGAACCCCGACATTGGGTTGAAGTAGTGAAACCCCCGGGGGCATGACTAGGGAGCTGGAGGTGGGCGGCAGCATGGGTTGCAGGGATCTCAGTTGGTCCAACCCGCCACACAGATTCTCATTCATACACATGCTGTCGTGGGGCGGGGGAGGTCGACTTCCGCGGGCAGGATCAGGAGGACGTCCCTTGGTTGTGTCACCGTCATCTGAAGGGCGGGGGCGGACAGGTGAGCGGGAGCAGGATCGGGAACGGGTGCGTTTGGAGGGACACATGCTGACGTTCCACTCTGCGGGAGAACATTGGTCATGGCTGCCCTCACTTACTCTGGTGGGGACAGCCATCTGGAAGAGGAGGCTTTAAAGGAAGTGTTAGGTGGTGTGAAGTGAAGGACCGCCACTGGACACTTGTATCTATGACCACCAACTTGTATTATACTCAAATCTGACCTGGAAACACATACAATATCTCATAGTATTATGCATTTCGTAATGACGCTATGTTAGAAGAATGTGTTTAGAAAGTAGTACCCGTTTTTAGTTTTAGCATAGTTTTTCATTGATTTTTGTATGCATAACACCTCAGTCCTTACTTGGGCACCATCTCTTTCTCAAATTTTTATCCTCTGTCAGAAGTATACATGACATAACCAAAAATAAAAATAATGTTCATATGATATCTGTGTATGTTTATACCATGGATAATAATAATAATAATAATAATAATGTGTTTTGTGATGTCAGAACGACAGTACTGTCTCTGAAATTTAGAATGCTATTAGGCATCATCATAGAATAACATTGTAGACATTGTTTCACTGTTATAATATCAGAGAAGGAGTTGCAAGAGGAAATATTTAAACGATAAGGACCAGTTTATTTGTAGTTATGAGTGGACTGAGGAAGCAGGAGAAGAAAAATTGTAAGGTGGGAAGGGAGGGAGTGAGGGGAGAGAAAATGGATGAAGACAGAGAGAAGGGTGATTGAAAATGGGAACGTTTGGTGGAAGGGAGACTAATGGATTAACACGGGTGATGGATGGATTAGTGGTGGGAAGGAGTCTGTTGGGTGAAGAGGAGAGGGAAGAGGCGGACGAAGAAAGAATTGAAACAGGGAGTAGGGAGGGAGGGAGCAGATAAGTTGGATGAGGGAGGAAAGGGAAGGAAAGGGATGCAAAGGAAGTGAGATGAAGGACGACAACGTAAGACATGAGAGATGTCAGGAAGAATGAGAGAGTATACCCAGTCGGATAGGTATTTATTGAAAGAATTGCCGTTTTGTAGCAGTGTTGCCAGATCCGGCTAGGTCCCAGTATTTTACCCCAGTCAATTCCTGAACTTTACCACGGTTATTTCCCGGTAGTTTGCCCAGGTTAGGTCCCGGTAGTCTGTTGTGGTCTAGGTTAGGTTAGGTAAGGTCAGGTTAATTTCAAAATACCCCATTTGAATATGCCCTATCTTGGAAATTTGCGGAGGAAATGCCATAGAAGAAAATAGTCTTAGAATGGTCTAAATAAGTGGGTAATGAAGGTAGAAAAACCGTACGCAATAACGACACTTCTTTCAATATTTACCGTCGGATATTCAGTTGCAGTAAGAGTGGTGTATGGAAAAAAATTAATATGAGTGAGGTTGAGGTAAAGGAAAAAGAATGCGATGACGGTAAGGAGGAAAATACGGTAGTGAGGTCTGGAAGGAAGGGAGAGAGAGAAAGTGATCCAAAGTAGAACAGAAGTTGTGGGGTGAATATTATGGGAGAGAATATTATGGTATGAAGAAGGTGAAATTATAACATGAAGGAAGAGCAGAAAAAAAAAAAATTGAGGAAGATGAAGTTGATAATAAGTTACAGAATAGATTGTTTACATTGAAGGAAGTCACACGAGGCCAGAATAACAGTCATGTCTATATTTTGCAGGTGAAAATGGGCGAGTAATATTGCTATTTTATTCTTTTTCTTTTTAGGGGGTGGGGGCGAGTCAGTCTCCTGCCTCACCCAATTAGACCATCAGATTCCTACCCTTTGTCCTATTTTGTTGGACTGGAAAGAGTCGCTGTATAAAGAGTTTAGTGTTCATTTCCAGCCCTGGCGTGACAAAGCCTCAACAGGAATGATTAGTAGTACGTATGTTGTATCGGAGAAAAACAGAAGAGTGGTAAGGAAAAATATTCATAACTTCATGATAATTGTTCGACAGGAAAAGCACAACGCGTTTACCCAACTTAGACCTTCTTCAAATACTATAAAAATACAATACAGTATCCCTAGAACTATCCTTTAGAGCAGATTCTTTTGTTGGCGAATTGGAAGGATACTGATTCCTCCAAACGATGCCAGGAAACAAACAACCCCAGTGTTACCAATAAGGGATCCGTTTTGTGGCATATTTTGGAGGAAACCGAGACCTTCCAATTCAACAACAAGAGAATCTCTCCTTCAAGTGTTGTGTGGTGAGGAGGATGGAATAATTACCAGTAAGAAACATGCTGCCTGACCATGTATCATCTCTGGTTGCTTGGAGGGAGTGCTTGGCTAGACGTTAATGGCGTTAATTAAGGGGAGATTCTCTTGTTGGCAAATTGGAAGTTACTTCATTCCTCCTTATAACTATTCCAGAAAACAGTCACCCTCAATGGTATACTAATATGGGATCTGTGTCGTGGCATAGTTTGGAGGAATCACAGACCTTCCAATTCACCAACAAGAGAAGCTCCCCTTAATTAATGCTAGGATGCAAATCAACGCCACCATAATTATCACTGCAGATTTTTGTTGACATGTGACAGTATATATATATATAACATCGTCAATTGCGTTATATTGTACAGTACATAATTATAAGGAGAGGTTCGGGAGTTACTGTACTGTACCTGAAGAAGGTCCCAGTGAGGCCCAAACGTTGTACTTTTCAAGAACATAACACTTGCTTAGATGAGATGTGGGCATTTCCTAACCACTGCACTTTTATAAAATTGACTTTTTATTTATTTGCTGCTGCTTTTTTTTTTTTTTTTTTTTTTTTTTTTTTTTTTTTTTTTTTTTTTTTACCTTTAATACTGCAGTGTTGAGGTAATTGTAATTGTTACCCGTGGTATTTTTCAGGCAAAAGTAGTTCTGATTTTCTGTTCAGTCAGACTTTAATATTTTGATTGATAGATTTTTTTGGCTTGATATAAGTTGGTTGTTTCTTGTACCAGAGAAGAGGCACTTATGGATAATACCATTATTCCCTGTGAGTGAAATATTTATGATTGTTGCTTAGTATTAACAGTTAGAGACTTTTGTTGGATTTGATCCGTTGGGAATGAAACCATGGCTGGTGAACAAAAGTTCATTCCCTCAGGCAGCCACAATATACCTGAATCCCCGTGGTTCTAACAAACTAGACAACAGAGTGTCACGTATACATATGTGCGGCCTCGAATTACCATAGTTTCCCCCAGTCTATAGGCCTATGCGCCGTTTTCTCTCATGCGCAAAAACCACTCCTTAATTAAATATAGAAGGTCACCATGTACCCTATATTTATATTATGTTGTATGTTGTATTATATTGTATTACCAAGTTGTATTGTACTTAGGTTGGATATTTAGATAATAAGGAGATAGATGGGGAATTGTGCTTATCGTTCGAACCACAGATAATTCTGTTATATTGTGGCTGGCTGAGAGAATGAACTTTTGTACACCATAGTATACCAGTACTTCCCAGCAGCAGGATGACACCCTCTCTTGGACAGGCTGAAGGGTTACTGATTCCTCCCAACTATGACAGGAAACATACTCTATAAGAACGGGGAACTGTATTGTAGCATAGTTTGAAGGAATCAGCCGCCATCCAATTTACCAGTAAGAGAGTAGCCTATATATCCCTCTACGGCACTTGTTATGTATTTTAAGTTATATTTGTACGAGTATTTAAGGACCTTGGTACTGGTAATGTCAATTTGTTTAAATTAGATAATTAAATACATCTTGATTAAGGTATTGTTTGGGAAGGAATGCTACCGAAACTATGTTTATTCTTTCGTAGTATCGAACACACACAGACGCACACACACACACACACACACACACACACACAGACACACACACACACAGAATCTACAACACACATTAAACCCCCCTGCTAAATGTTTGATGTTCGGTCTCCTTGGATGGTGGGAGATAATCATAGGTTCGTATCCTGTGTGACGAGGCAGGGAATCCTAATGAGTTAATAGAATGGCCCACCTAAACTATGACGCCTCTATTTTTGCATCTTGGTAAGGCATACACTACGTAACCATTATCGTGATTATGATGTGGGTCGGGATACTGTAGGTTAAACTCCAATTCGTCGATCGCTTGTATTTTTCTATCCTTTCTCCTCACTGGATGTGTAACTTGTCGAACGGAGCTGAGGACACAGGCGTTAGTTATTCATCTCTACTACTGACGCCTAAGACGAGTGCGGATCAACACTAGAGTGGAAATAATGGGTGCAAAGTTATGTAGACGGAGATGAAGAAATATATTTTGAGCGAATATACAAAAGGCGATAATAGTATTTGACTATTCATAAGACGTTAAGAAATGAACATGGATATGAAAACATGATGAAAGAAGGGCAACATCAGACTGATAAAGATCAACTTGCAAACATAAAAATACATGTACATTAAATTTTGATAGCAAATATTTTTATGCATATCATTATGACTTAGACAAACATGTGATAACCTCCATCAAGCAGTTGAATTAGATTTCTTTAAGTTTAGGAACAGGTATTAATAGGTTGCAAGAAGGTTATCAATTATCAAAGCAGCAAAACACGTAAGAATACATGGCAACAAAGGTTAATAATATGATGTTGCAAGATATGTGAGAGACCAATGAGGCAATAGATAGATTTCGACTAAATTATGAGAGAATATTTGGCTTAGAAAGGCAAAGGAAGACAACGGAATAAGACAGTATAGAAAATAATGATAGGAGACAGTTCAATGGCATCAACCAAATAGAGACAACAAACAGACTGTATCTAGTAATGCAAACGGCAAGATGCAGTTAACAAAATACAAAGTAGAATGTAACGTGCAGATAAAAGAATGTGACTAAGTAATTTAATTAACATGACAATAAACAAGAAACCGAGAGGAAAAGGAAAATAAGAAAATCATGATGCTTAGAAAAAAAATACAGCAGCACAGAAAGACAACCAGACGAAATTACTGAACATTGGCAACAAAAAAAAATTTCATTGCCACGACACCTGTAAAAGAAAGACAGCAGGTTTTATTATCGTGTGAAGGAAATTGAAGAGAAGATAATTATGAAGAACAAGAAAACAAAACAATAACAACAACAACAAACGGGGGAAGTCAGTCAAACACATGAATTATTCCGTCAACTTTATTTATTTTTATTCCCTCTCGAACTATCTATTATAATAATATAAATAACAAAAAAGTATTAAAATGGAGGACGTGTCAGAAGTGCCTCAGTGGCTAATTGTACTATTTGGGTCAACCGGGAATTTTTATTTTTTTTAAGTATTTTGTATATTTTTTGTAAAGAAAATTGGGAAGGGGGAAGGAAGGAAGGAGGACGGGAGGAAGGAGGAGGAGGAAATGTGACAGGAAGAGAGAAGAATAAAGTAGGATGTGAAGGGGGAAGGATGACAGGGAGACACAACATGAGGAAGGAAGGGAGGGAAAGGAAAGAGAAAGAAAGTTGGACTGATGAGAGAGTGAGACAAGGCGAGGGAGGAAAAGAGAGAGAGAGAGTGAAAAAAAAAAAAAAAAAGTGGGGCGTAGGGAACATGGCATAAATTGAATGAAGATGGAAGAGTAGAGGTTGGAGTTGAAAGGCAGCAAAAGAGAGACTAGGGAATAATAGAAGGAGCAGAAGCTAGAGAAAATTAGGGGAATAGGGGGAGATAATGAAGGGAAAGAAGGAACGGAATAGACGAACGAAAAACAGAGAGTATCTAAAGAAAATAGTCTAAGGAAAGATTAGATAGATGATAAAAAGAAATGAGAAAAGAGGATATAAGAAAAGAGGAAGGAGGGAGGTGAAATAAGAAGCACAATAGTAGTTTTGAATTATAGAGAGAAAAAAAGGATGTTGAGGGGATAGGAAGGAAAGGATAAGAGGGGTAGAAGAAGAAAGGATGTTGAGGGGGATAGGAAAGAAAGGATAAGAGGGGTAGAAGAAGAAAGAGACAGGAAACGAAGGAAGATGTACAGTACAGGAGTAAGTTGAGAAAAGAAGTAAATCTAAGGATGAAATAGGAAAGGAAGGGACGTGAGAAGGAGGGTGAGGTATTGAAGGAGGAGAAAGTACAGGAGTAAGTTGAGAAAAGGAGTAAATATAAGGATGAAATAGGGAAGGAAGGGACGTGAGAAGGAGGGTGAGGTATTGAAGGAGGAGAAAGTACAGGAGTAAGTTGAGAAAAGGAGTAAATATAAGGATGAAATAGGGTAGGAAGGGACGTGAGTAGGAAGGTGAGGTATTGAAGGAGGAGTAAGTACAGGAATAAGTTGAGAAAAGGAGTAAATATAAGGATGAAATTGGGAAGGAAGGGACGTGAGAAGGAAGGTGAGGTATTGAAGGAAAAGAAAGTACAGGAGTAAGTTGAGAAAAGGAGTAAATATAAGGATGAAATAGGGTAGGAAGGGACGTGAGAAGGAGGGTGAGATATTAGAGGAGGAGGAAGTACAGGAGTAAGTTGAGAAAAGGAGTAAATCTAGGGATGAAATAGGGTAGGAAGGGACGTGAGAAGGAGGGTGAGGTATTGAAGGAAAGGAGGAGGAGGAGGAGGAAGGAAGGAGGGAGTAGGAAAGCTGGTGATGATGATTTCTTGTCACCACATTCCCATCAGTTTCTATCTTGATTATCTGTCACTTTATCTGTGGCTCTCAATTCCAGAACACAGGTATTTGTACAGCACATTACCCGCGTCACGATGGACCACAACATCAACTGTATACACATAGATACTGTAGTAGTAGTAGTAGTAGTAGTAGTAGTAGTAGTAGTAGTAGTAGTAGAAGTAATAATAATAATAGTAGTAGTAGTAGTGGTAGCTATTGGCATGGTATAAAATTACAAAATGATGGAATAGTAAGTAACCTGTCATTATTATTACCATTAATATTTTCACTATAAATTGTACACTGGTAACGTTGGATAAGGAGATTGATGATGGTGATGGGGATGATGAATATGATCATAATAATTATAATGGTGATGATGACAGCTTATGTTGGTAGCACAGCATCCACCCCAATAACAACGTTGGTCAGTTCATTTCAGGTCAGGTCAGGTCAGGTCAGGCACCGAAAGTATAATGTAGGAAGACTGCGGTGGTTTTACATACATACGTACATACATATATATGGAGCATTGTATAAAACATAACTACTTCGGTGTTTCAGTGAGCCTGACCTAACTCTTTCTTACACACACACACACGCCTTGTATTGTACAAATTACATTCACATTTTCCCGTTATACACTTCTTTCTTTTGTTTCTTTGTACAGTTCACTGGAGTTATGAACATTTTGCTGACCTGGGGCGTTGCACATGTTTTGTTGTTGTTGTTGTTGATATGGTAAGGTGCTTCACGTTGCAGATATCTACCTTTCTTCTTTATTTTTCTATACTTAATTATTCAGGAAAGTCAACAACATTGATGTATGTATGTACTTCCCCTGCTAGATTAGATTGTCTACAGAGAAGCTTTTCATAGTTAGATTTCACCATTATAAATTATGTATATATATATATTATTGATATAAAAACCTACCAAAATGTGTATTCTCTGTTTTCATTCATATAAAAGACTCGAAAATTGGTCATAACGTTGTATAAGAATATTATTGATTCACGGGTCAGGAAGCAACAGAGATCCCAAAGCTGCGTGATTATACAACCAGGATCAGTTAATGTTTGTTTATAGTTCACTCACACCCAGACTGAAAGAAGGACGTATTGTCTTGTCTAGCAAATGGCTGTCGGAATAATTTATGTAACTATTTTATTTATATATATTTTCATGTTCAGATGAAACTGTTTCCATTAGTAGTTCAAAATCCCTTTCTCGCCAATGTTTTGCTTTTGTTAGAATACGTCTGATTGCATTCCAGGTGTGAGTTCACTGTATTGATAAGGCTGGTAGTCAGGTGTGGTGGTGGGAGAGACGAGAGTTACATGTACAAGGAAATGAAGGGATAATAATAATAATAAAAAAGAAGCAAGAGGAGACGACATAATATGGCCTAGCTATCTTAATAAAAAAAAAATAAGAGGACTAGCTAGACGCGCACACACGCACGCACACACGCACCTTTTGTACTAGATGAAAAAGGGGCTTCACTAAATACGACCCAACAAAAATGATTAAAAAATACAGTAGGTGTGGAAGTCCCTAAGTGAACACAACCAACCCACGACCATAATAGTGACAAGAAACAACACAGTAAACAACCCACTAACTTACTAATCATCTATTCCTTTGCTATTATTATTATTATTATCATTATTATTATTACTACTATCATTATCAAAAGTATCATTATTTTTGATCAACATTGTCTTCACCAGCGTTAAATTTTGTAGATGGAAACACGAATTTAGAGGGATATATTAATTAAGGTAACATAATTATAATTTGTCTTCAATCTTTTGCAATACCAAAGCACTGACAATGTACAATCACACTCCAATGTTAGTGTGATCAACAACATTTTGCCAACTTGTGTTAATGTACTGTAGGTTCCAATAACACCAACACCACCACCACCACTACAGTCAGGAATCATACATGTGGTGTGAAAATTATGTTGGCGGAACTGTTAATGAATTAGTGTTGGTGAATATTATATTATTTGACGTTGCTATGCTCACTGAGTCTGGTCTGTAGTGTTCTCATTTGAGCAGTGTTAAATTTATACATGTTTTATTAGTTGTGATATCTTTCCAAATAAACAGATAATATAATGATAGTTGTAATGAGAATAACAATGATAAGAAATATTATTGGCTGATGGTAATCACGTTCATATCATATATGAATTGATTCGCACATATTCTAAATTATTTTCAGTAACTGTGAGAAAAAATAGCTAACATTACTGATGCTCTAATAAGAGAAGATAAAATTGATAACAATAATGATAAAAATAATGATAACAACTATAATGAAAATGAGAATCCTAATAATAATGACAGTAATAACACTAGCAACAATAACGGTGTTGCCACAATATTAACACCGACAGTAAAACCATTTCTTTATTTTCTTTTCATCTAACTACAGTCTCTTGTTCGTTGTATCAAAGACTCCGGGTAACATATATAATTATTGTTTGTCGTGTTTACAATTGTTCATCTTTTCTCTGGAAGTCAGTAAATGAATAATAAAGCCAGGCCAGAAGAATATCGGTCATATGACTGAAAGAAGGTGATGTATTGCACCTTCCTTTCATCAAACTTCTCTACAGTAAAATTATATCGTTCGTTAGTCATGAATTGGGGAAGCAGTAATGTTACCTACCAACCAACCCCTTCATGCTTAATTAAGTAACAAAAGTGGTAAATTTTGATCTTCGTAAACAGAGTTATGTTTCTCTGGTATTAATATATTATAATCGTCTAGCATTTTTTTTTTATTGTACATTAAATTTTTACTACACAAATCAAAGTGCAATGCCTCCACCTTCTTTCACATTCGTACCGTTCGTCTCTTTTTAAGGACCGACCGACCGACCGACCACGTTTTTAGGGACCGTAGCCCCCAACAACCAATTGGACACGAGGACCACTGTGACGTAGATGACCTCTGCAACCAATGAGAACACGCGGATATGTGGGAGTGTTTATCTGACGTCTGTGTCAGTGAAACAAACATTATTCGTCATAGCCTCTTAATATGTAAAAGTTGGACTCTGTACCTTTATAATAATTAATCCGTCAACTTTATTATATTAACTCTGTGTCGTTAACTTACGATATAAATAAATAATAATAATATCGCATATATTATTGCATATATTAACTCTGATTTATTATATATGATAATCTCTTTTTTACACAACTTTCTCTCGTATAGCAAACAAACAGCATAAAACGCTTTATAATAAGCTCGTAATCCTTTTTAAAGCTCACTATATTACATGCAATTGGAAGGAGAGGTGGGATGGGAGGGGATGGGGAAGGGGAGGGAGGGGATGGGAAGGAGGGATGGGAAGGAGGGGAAGGGGAGTGGTGGGAGGGGGGGGGGGCACACGAGGCAAGACAGACGGAACCCATCGACCCTTAACACTTATTTAATTAACTAAAGGAAAAAAATAATGATGAATAAAGCACGCACAGCTCAAAAATCCTAGACTATAGGTAAAGTCAACTCCTGTTATGGTGTGTAATATTGCTTCATGGGTTCACACACAGTCCGTCCTACTTCGGTACCCTCGCAACATGCACTATATCTTTTTATCTATACCTTTCAAGGCCATTTACATATATATTTTTTTTGCATAGTTTGCGTCCGTCGGATAGTAGTAATAGTAGTAGTAGTAGTAGTAGTTATAGTAGATATATTAATATAATCTTTGCTATTCATTTTTTTCATAAAGTTTCTGTTGCGGCAACTTTATAATGTACTGACTGGTAAAGCAAAAGAGTGTCTCGTCTGCTTGTTTGTTTATACTCTAAAGAGCCCTGGGCCCGGATGAAAGAGAGATGGAGACTTAACAACTACAACCTGTACAACACACTAGGGACCTGGAGTGACACGAAAAGGGAGTTGAAGATAAAAAAGAGTGATTGAGGCCGACGAAAGAGAGAGATAAAAATAATAAGAGTGAGAGAGACTGTGTCCCCTTACATTATATATATATATTTATACTGTATATTAAACAAACCTCGCTACGTCCATTATCACTATTTTTTTAACATTATGATCTAAACAGAAAAAAAAAATGATTACCCTCAAGCCGATTGCACACCCAGAAAAAATAAAGTCAGAATAGTTGACTCAACCTCTATGACTTATTAAGGGAAAAAACATATCAATTTTAATGATTGGGGTTGGGGCAGTCACGAAAAATTACTCTGCTTGATGTGTTAAATTTAAAGGAATTCTATGTGAACCAATAAATATATCATTATTATTATTTTTGTTTTAATCTATTACGGATTCACATGTGTATTATTATTGCTATTGTTTTTATTATGGTTACTCTTCCCTATTCTGGCTTTTACTTTCCGGTGTGTCTGACAGAGAAAAATACATTACCACACTAGCTTTGGTCGAGAACACAACACAAAGGGTCACGCAAAACTTACAGTAAATGGGACTGGTGGGTGTTGGGTTGGGGTGGGTGGGAACGGGGGGATAAAAGTGGCGCTACTATTCACAAAAGATGGTGGGGAGTGGGTGGGGGGCAGGGAAGGAGAGTGAGGGAGCAAGCGTATATATATAAAGAGAGAGAGAGAGATAGAAGAGAGGCATAAGAGAGAGAGAGATATGAGAGGCAGAGAAAGAGAAAATAATCCACATGGATAGAAATTACTAAAAAGTTTTGTCTATAGAAGAAGAGAAGCTGACCGAAACATATAATAAATTAAGAGAAAAAGAAAGGAAATCAGAAAAAAATAACAAAATAAGAAGCACAAGGCGATATAAGTTACTATTTAATTAATCACTTGCTTGCTCACTCATGGGAAATGTATGTATATGTAAAAAATATTGTAAATGCAATAGTCTATCACGAAACGATACCTGTGATTGGCAATATCGAGTACCTCCGTTGGATTGAGATCCGGGGGGGTCTGTGGCTGCCTGCACACACACGCAAACTCGCACACACACACACACACACACACACCCTCGCACGTTATATGGCATTTTTCGGGATTAAAGGCTAAAGTAATTCATTTCTTAGTATAATATTCCTGGGAGATGAGACAATCCCAAATGGAACATATAGGCACGTGATATTGAGCCAGTTAATTGTTTGCTGTTGCATATATCTGTGAGTCAAGGTATACAGTGTGTTAACTTGATGTCATCTGTGGTGTAGAGTTTGTGTTGTGTTGTGTTGTGTTGTGAGTGCAGTTTCTTGCCTGCGAATAATGAGTGTGTGTATGGGTGTTTGTGTGTGGCTGCGTCTGCTTGGATGTGCGAATGGGTGAATGTTTGTGTGCTTTGTGTGTGTGTGTGTGTGTGTGTGTGTGTGTGTGTGTGTGTGCGTGTGTGCGAATTTCTGCTTATGTGCATGCGTGTGTGTGCATGCGAGGCCACACTTCCGAGTAAGAGACAAACTTGTTTCTCTCAATAAAAATATTGGTAGTTGGAGGCACGTCGAGAGAGAGACTAACGCGGTACACAACAACAGCACCTCCTCTCATGTATAAACTTCATTATAAAAACTCTCCAGCGTGAGATTCATCACTTTATACAAAATTATGAAGTTTGGTTCGTGTGAAAAAACAGTCTATGAAGGAATGAGGTGTGGCGTCATTCCTGGCAGTGAGGCGCTACAGGGCCGCTCAGGCCATCACCTCCTGGGGGGGAGGGGGGGGGGGCGCTCCACCCTCACACTTAAAGGTAATGTCATGCTTAAGTAACCAAGAAATTGTGTTTATAAATAAACTATAATGCACTATATTGCACTGTTGCTAAGGAGTCTCGTTATCACTATCATAATACAACCGGTATACATCAGGGGAACTGCGGGGAGGGAGGGAAGGGATCTACCGGCCCGCAGGGGGATGGTGGAGGGAGGGGGGGGGGTTGTCATGACGCTGCGGGAGCCACAGGGGCGTGACCTGGGAACAACCCGGCTCCTGGCTGTACAAGGCACAGAATAAGGCCTCAGACATGGTCAGGTAGAGGACCCGCGGCGGCTGCCTGACGGGGACGGGGTAAGGGGGAGGGGGTGAGGGGCAGCCTGCGGGGCCGCTGCCGGGATATGCACGTCATCACAGACCACAGCCAGAGATTGTCAGGGTGAGAGGATGCTACAACAGCCGACAACCTGAACATTGCACATAAGGGGGAGTGTTCGTGGCCTTGCTACACTTTGTCCACTTGCTGCATTTGCTGCATGAGCTGTTCCTGTAGGTGCGGTACCTCCCGCACCATGCTTGGGGACACCGCAGACACATCTCTAAAGATGGTGTGTCCTTCCTTTCCTGGGCGATGTACAGACCGGATGTGGGACATCATATTATCTTTGCGCTTGAATTCTTTGCCGCACACGTGGCACTTGTGGGCACGGCGGTCTGTATGTACTGTAATGTAGTGTCGGTGGAAGTTGGACGGGTGGGTGAAAGTCTGGAAGCACTTGGAGCACTTGAACCCGTTGTCCTGGATGCAGTAACTCATGATGGGTACTGACACTTTGTTGTTTCCACTCCCGCCACCACGACCCTCACCGCTGCTGGGGGAGTTGGACGTCGGTGAGGACTGAGTTGGTTTCTGTGGAGATGACGTGTGTGGAGAGTGTGGGGAAGAGTCGGCCATCTCCCTCTCAGTCTCACGGTCGTATACTCCATGGAGGCCGAACTTAAGGGGCGCCCTTAGTGAAGCCAGCAGGATTGAACCATGCAGGTCCTTCTCTGTCTTGAGCGCCTCGTATGGGTTCTTGAGCATAGCGGCCTCCAACAAGTTCTTGGTGTAGTAGAGTTGGTCAATTTCCGTCACGCTGGGCGGTGGAGGAGGCGGCAATGGTGGCGGAGGTTGAGAAGGCTGCTTGATGATGGGGTGGAGGGTGAGGGCGTGGTGGGGAGAGTCGTCGTGCGGGTCGTAGTCATGAGGCGTCCACTCCGGAAGGATGGGGATGCCTGCAACACAGAGCACGGGGTCAGGCCAGGATGGTACACCGCCCCTCTACATCACTCACCCCCATATTGCCTACACCACCACCACCACCACCACCACCACCACTACTAGTACTACTAAACACACACACACACACACACACACACACACACACCCTGTACTACTAAACACACACACACACACACACACACACACACACACACACACCACCTGTACTACTAAACACACACACACACACACACCACCTGTACTCCAGCATACTGACATTTTTACTAAATGCACACACACGCATTCTACTTATACACACACACACACACACACACACACACAATCGTCTCAGGGAACACACACACACACGCACAATCGTCTCGCATCATCGGACTGATATTGATGATTATATTAACTGTCATGCGGCTTCTAAAACATAACCCACTACTTCTATTAGTGATCCTGCTGCCTCTAAAAACTTATTCCATACTACTATACTATATACTACTGCTTTAGCTATTAATCTTACTGGTTCTGTAGAATATGCTATGGTTATTTAAACGCTAACTACTTCCTGAATTGTTGATCTTACTATTTCATTATTATCCTACTTCACTTGTACTTTAGCTTCTTCATATAACTTTTTCAATCCTTTGTTCTGTTTGTTGATTTTAACACTTAATCGTAAGTGCCTTTTATCTGCAGTGATAATAATGTAACAAAGTAATATTTCCCCCGTGAATCCTACGTCTCCTGACGATTATTCAGTAGATTTTACAATACTGTACAGCAATTATTTTAAATCTTTACAAATTGCATATGTTTCTGCTATTTAGTTTTTGCCTACTGCTGGTGCTGTTGTGAGTCGTGATTTTCCAGTTTAATTAATCCTAGTGTATGTAGCCTTGTCATATGTTAGTTGTTATCTTTTGTGATTTTGAATTTCATTCGTTTTTAGATAGTGATCTTCCTTAAAATTTATGTTTCTCTATTAATCTTTGTAACTCCATACAATCCTACTTTATTTTCACCCAATCAAATTATTAATTCTTCCTTATATATTATTAGTTGTTCTCTAGATACATATCCTAATAATTAACATAAATCATAATCTTGATTTGATTCCAGATCCTGTCTCAGATTCCATATTTATAAATAATGCTCTCCTCCTACTCCCTATATGGAACATCAGAGTTAGTTTACTATAATAGTTCTTACTCTATTAATGCACTAACTTCCTCACAACGTTAACACTTCTGCTGCTGATGCATTACTTGTTCTTCTTCTTCTTCTTATTATTATTATTATTTTTTTTTAATTATTATTATTATTTTTTTTTTTTTTTTTTTTTTTTTTTTTTTTTTTTTTTTTTATCAATTCGGCTTCTTCTAATGATTCTGTCGCCTTACCAGTTCTACTTTTCATTCTCATGCCTGCACCTAATTTGGTTATCGTCCTTATGTCTCCAAGCATCACCTACTATACTTTAATACGCATTATACAAGTGTTGGCAGTTCTAAGTTGTATTCTCAATTTTTGTTTGATATCAGCAATCTTCAGTTTGAGGATTCGTCTCGTGTCTGACCAATTTTTTTTTACAGATTTTCCCTCTCGAGTTTCTTCAATTTGGTATTCCCCTTTCCTCTTTGATGGAAACTCGTCAAAGCCTAGATTAGTTTGGTTAACTTTCATATGCTATTACTTAACTCCTAACCCTTGGATCCTTTTTAGTGAGCCTCTATTGCTCGACTGATGTTTCATTGATGCTCATCTAACTTTTAAATATAAACTGTTTGGTTTTGGTTCTCTATCTTAATATCTAACTACTGCTACTGTCTATGTCATTACACCTACCACTGCCAAGCCCATTATTCTACACATACACCTACCACTATTCTACACCTACCACTACTCGACACCTACCACTACTCGACACCTACCACTACTCGACACCTACCACTACTCGACACCTACCACTACTCTACACCTACCACTACTCTACACTTACCACTACTCTACACCTACCACTACTCTACACCTACCACTACTCTACACCTACCACTACTTTACATCTACCACTACTCTACACCTACCACTACTCTACACTTACCACTACTCTACACCTACCACTACTCTACACCTACCACTACTCTACACCTATACCACTACTTTACGTCTACCACTACTCTACACCTATACCACTACTCTACACCTACCACTAATCTATACCTACCACTACCACTATCACAATGGCTTAACACTTGCTTTAATTAAACTTGAGAACCTGTCCCATATCATGTGTTGTATCAGATACTAATAATAATGATTCGTCTCACAAGTTTCTCTCACCACCTGGAATGTCACTGTTGTAGGTATATCCATCTTTGATTCTATTAATACTATTATGGTACTACTGCTAATACTATTACTATACTATACTATATCTACTGCTAATACTATTACTATACTATACTACATCTACTGCTTATCCAATAGTACTATTTGGTGTCACTGCTATTTTGTGCTTGTTGATATTACTAGGATTTAGCTTTGAATACTGACAATACTATTCATTAGTTTATATTATAATTGTATGGAAAATGCTACTTTGCCATCACAACCACTACGATTTCCTATTGCAACTATGAACCTTCAACTCTGAACTATTTTCATTGTTCACTATTCCCTGTGATAGAGCTGATGGAATGCAATGAAAGAGTAATACATAAATAGGATTAATAATGGATGGACCTGAATCACAAGCGGACTAGCACCACTGACCAATCGATTTACTGTAGTGCCCTTGATTCTAATACTCTCTCTCTCCCTGCCTGTGTCAGTGTCAGCTACTGTATTGACAAGGTACTGATAGGGAATAATTGTCTGCTCGTAGGCAAGATGGGAGGACCTTGCTTTAGTTCTTCAGTTGGTGTTGTGTGATCTAGATAAGTTATATGTTCAGGTTTGTCTGTTGAGGCTAGATAGATAGATGATGATGGATAAATATTGTGAAAGTAAACACAAATACCTACTGTACAACAAAAGATATATTCTCTATCTATGTGTGTATTTATGAATCTATGCATGTTTATATCAGCATAATTATATTCCTACCTCCCTATACCTATCTACCTACAGTATCTCTTCAGGAACTGTTCTTACTCCTTTGCAAAACTTAACTCTGTATCCCTAAACCTTTTCTGACACATAGCTTTGTCGCATCTCTTCTCTCATAGTTCTCTTCTCCATTTCCTCATCACTTGTAACTTTCTACTTTTTCCTCTCTTCTCTCATAGTTCTTTTCTTCTTGACTCATAACTCACTCCTTTTTTCTCTCTTCACTCATAACTCTCTTCTTTTTTCTCATTTCATTCATAACTCTCTCTCACCTCTCTCTCTCTCTCTCTCTCTCTCTCTCTCTCTCTCTCTCTCTCTCTCTCTCTCTCTCTCTCTCTCTCTCTCTCTCTCTCTCTCTCTCTCTCTCACTCTCACTCTCAGTCTCACTCTCACTCTCAGTCTCACTCTCACTCTCACTCTCACTCTCACTCTCACTCTCACTCTCACTCTCACTCTCACTCTCACTCTCACTCTCACTCTCACTCTCACTCTCACTCTCACTCTCACTCTCACTCTCACTCTCACTCTCACTCTCACTCTCACTCTCACTCTCACTCTCACTCTCACTCTCACTCTCACTCTCACTCTCACTCTCAGACCAGTAGTGATGTGGTGGATTATAAGGCAGTAGTATGCAAGAACATCTATGGTGTTTACGATGGTATAGACCCGTTATACTATGCCTCCATAAACACACTAGGGAGCCATCATCGTACCGGTACCACGCCATCGTCAACACCACGGATATTCTTGCATAAGGTCCATAATAGCCTGACTCACCGGAATACCCAAGGATGACACGATACGCTTCTCTCTGATTGGTCGTCGCAACATCCAACATTCTAGCCAATCAGAGAGCAGCGTAGGGCTTTTTTTTTTTTTTTTTAGCCATTGGGTGAAAGCCGGTGTGTCAGGAAAACAACAACAACAACATCAATAACAAATAAAGGCAGCGAATTAAAATAAAAGAAAAATATGGCAAGATTATGTCAAAGATGTAATATTATATTAATATGAATTGTAAAAATAAAGTAGTTAAGGTAATAATAACAATAATAATCATAATAATCATAATAATATTGATAATATTAATATTAATATTAATAATAATAATGATGATAATAATAATAAGCAACTCTTGAATTATGAGGTAATAATGAAAAGATAGCCAATCACAATGCATAAAAATATAAGAAACACTGGAACTGAAACTACAAAAGTAATAATAAATATAATGAAGAGATTATAATAATAACACTGCAAAGAAAAAACTGATGGTAATAAGTAGAGGAGGAGGAGGAGGTACACCATCCCAGCCAGGCCAGACTCCGTGCCCTTCTGTACCAAGGCTTGACCCCCTGACCTAGCCTGACCTGGACTGACCCACACTTCACCCTAGGGCAGGTCAGGTCAAGTCAGGTGAAGTTCCCCTGACTTAGCCTGACTGGGACTGACCCACACTTCACCCTAGGGCAGGTCAGGTCAGGTCAAGTCAGGTGAAGATCCCCTGACCTAACCTGAACGGGACTAACCCATTCTTCACCCTAGGGTAGGTCAGGTCAGGTTAAGTCAGGTGAAGTTCCCCTGCCCTAGCTTGACCTACACTTCACCCTAGGGCAGGTAAGGTCAGGTCAGGTCAGGTTAAGCCTCCCTCCCTTCAACCTCTCAAACATCCACACACACTACCCACCAGGTGCCAGTATCAGATACACAAACAGCATACATTTAGACACAATAGGAGTTGCTGTTGCTGTGGGTGGTAACAAATGGGGATCACAACTGTTCACATTCCTTTTCACACTTCGTGGATTGCTTGGTCCATAAAAATAATCATGAGATGTGACTTAAGACTGATGAAACATATTGAATATACTACATATATATACATACAAGTGTGTATACATACATTCCAACACGCACACATCCTTTTATGCATTATGACCAATTACCCATACATACACTGACGAGTTCAGTTCACTGAATTACAGTAATAATAACAATTCTTCATCATCTCTCACTATTTTTATCAACAAAGCATTAATTTAAAAAATTATTATTTGTCAGTTGCGCACATATTGTACAATCTGAGTACGGTACTTTATTTGATGCTTATTATTACTTTATTAACTGCAAGATAGTGAATAATGCTTACAAAAATAAGAGAGAATCTATTATGATAAGCATGGGTTCTCATAGACACAGTACTCCATCATTCACATCCATTTACACATAAAGCCAATACGTTTATACACACACTCATACAGTCATTCATATTGGCCTACTCTGTAAGCGGATTATATACTTGCATGTTAACAACATTCCTTGTCGATTATTTGTATGAAGCTTGGATATACGTGTATTAAACAGATTATATGTATTTACTTTGAATGTGGGTACCAATGATGTGAGAAATGTATTTATCATAGTTTGATGTAATTTCATAATTCATTTTCGACTGAGTTTATTTCAATCGGGTGGCTTTGTGTTTGTGTGAATCCTCTTTGTGGGTTTGTTCAAGCGTATGCAGCTTTTGTGAAATTTAATGACACAAATTTAGTTTTATTGTCAACAATAACGTTATATATTTTTCTGAGTTATTGGACGGATATAGACTCTGCATTGTTAATATGTTATCAGATTGTAGTTACATAATTGTTGCCTTCTTCTTAACACTACGGAAATTAAAATAGGGGCGTGAAGAAATCTCACATTGATTAATGAAATGTATTACTTGGCAGACAAGGAAGTTATTGTCTGCACCAATTCTTTCATTAGGGAGTGTCTTAAGAACAAGTTGGAAAAGTATATTGTTCCGACCGATTGTGCACAAGACAATGATGATCGCTGATGCAAAGTCACGCACACATGAAAGTGACATATCTTATTGTTTGTTGAGGGCAAGGGGAGCAACATTAATCAACCATTTGGGTATTATTTTATATTCAATTTGCATGACATATAATTTTTCGATGACTGATTACAACCAAGATATAGAAGTCATCAAATTGCGTTGTTAAATTTCAGCCATAAAACTGTATCACAGATAATTACATGTATACCAAAGATATATACAGGGTTTTTTTGCACACACACACACACACACACACACACACACACACACACACACACACACACACACACACACACACACACACACACACACACACACACACACACACACACACACACATGTTTTGACCTCAACAACAGCAACATCAAATACATAAAGGATTAATTAAGATGGCACTGGTGGGCGTGGTGTTGATGAGTGGGGGGCGGGGCTCCCCTCGGCTGCTGTGCTGAGAAACAGTGACATGCAGTGCTGAGAGAGGCACCACCACATCCGGCACCCTAGTCCCCTCTAGTCCCTTCTGGCTCATAGCAAGACTGAGAGAAGGAAGAGCACTTGTTAGTTTATGAGTTATGAGTGTATTATTTTTGTTAACGTGCATTGAATATCGTTTTAGTGCTTGACAACAGGGAATAATATATGTGAGTGACGGTTAGACTATGCTTTTGGAAACGGATAGAAAAGGAATTAAATTCTTTTTTATTTGACTTCTTTTGAGATCATCTTACTATTATTATTATTTTTTAATTTGGTCTATATATGAAGAAAGATGAGTGGATTCTTATCTAGAAATACAGCAGGTAGCAAGTATCACTAAATGCAACTTCTACTATAATTCTAATGTCAACATTCTCTTATTCTCCTGTGTCCTTCCTTCCTTCTCCCACCCATTAAATATCTTCCTTGTTCTCCTGACACCCACTACCCACCCACCCACTCACCCACCCATCGTCACACACAGTTGCAAGAAATGGAAAAAAAATGATGTATAGATATAATATATATATATGCCACACCATTACTGTCATGCCTGGTAAAGAAGGAGGCCGGGTAGTCACTATGCAACACCGCCATGCACACCCCAAGTACGTGTGTTGCACAGGAGCTTAACAGTCCATGACATTAGGAGAGAGGTGGGAGGGAGGTGGGACGGAGTAGGGCGGGGGGGCGGGTTCAGGGAGGAAGTAAAAGACTGTGGTAGATGGAATGAAAGGAGGTGTTTGTATCAAATAATCTCATGTGGTCGTAGGGAAGTATTAAGCTGAGGAGATTAATATTGAAGTGGTAAATAGAGAGATAGAGGACGAATGAAGTCAGGGAGGAAGGAGGTCCGGGAGGAGAAGAAAAATTGAGTTAGGCTGAGAGAACGAAAGGAGAGAATGCGTTTAGAATAATACATGAGTGAAGGAAAGTATTGGACTGTGGAGATGGAAATGCAAGGGGTAGAGAGGAGTCAATATGGGTGGAAGGGAGTAGTAGACAGTAAGAAAATGAGAATAAGTGGGTAGAGAGAGGGAGAAATTAATTTGACAGGAATAAAGGAGAATAAACATGGTATAGGGTAAATAGGGAAGAACTGGAAGAAAAGGGAATATATAGTGAGAAAATGAGAGAGAATAGATGGACAGGGAGGAAATGAATAAGACAGGACAGACTAGACAGGGAGGAGAAAGTTGTGGGGAGAGAAGTTCGACCGTCATGAATAAACAGAAAGGAAAAAAAATGTTGATGTGGTTGAAATAAATAGAGAAAAGGATGGATATATGTTTTATTAGTATTACTTTGTTAACTAAACTGCATGTGTAATAATATGACTGAATACTGATTTTAAAGCAAAATATCATATTCTTTTAATGACTTGCTCAAAGGAATATTACCCGTATAATAGAATTGTATATTTGCATTACTGGTTGAATGGTTAGGTTAGATGGTTGGTTGAATCACATGACTACCTTTGCCTACCTTTATTTTAACTTAAACCCAAATAATGAGGGAAGAAGAATAAGAGGAGGAGGTGGAGGAAACGAGTTTAGAGAAAAAGTAAAACGTGTAAAGAAAGGGAGAGACAGTGTCCTTGGTGTGTTTTAGCTTAGTCTGAGTAAAGTTTAGAAATGTGTGTGTGTGGTTTTTTTTCATGGTATTAGTAGTAGGAGGGAAAATGAATGAGAGGCATTTCATTCATTGGGACGAAACTAGAGGAACGGCAGACGCGGCATGCAAGGAAATGCAGAGGAGGCGGAGCGTTGTGAAAGTGATGACCACATACGAAAGTGAAAATATAATAATAATAATAATAAATAATATGTTCTTGATGTGTTTATTTTTATTTTAGTTTTTATTTCTTTTGCGCGAGTCACTTTCACAACCTCGTTATATGGTAATAAAAAACTGGAACAATACACAAGACAAAGGAAAAAAAGTGTACAAGAAAAGGAAAACTTTTTAGAACGATAAACATGATCATAATAATATATACAACATTTCTCAGTCTTTGCATCAAAAAACGAGCTGTTGGTCACTGATAATAAAAGCAAATATTTAGTACAAAAACATGAGTCCTGAGAGAGGAAAAATTATCACCATCTATGATAATAATAATAATAATGATAATATAATAATAATAATAATAATGATAAAATGGAATCATCATGCATTACAGAGCTCATGGGAGGCTTACCTCGACAACTTTCTCCTTTTCTCTTCCAACTTTTAAATTTCTTCTATAGAATAAAGAAAGGAAATGCAATGAGGAAATCACAAAGGACAAGTGACATAGTGGAGGTTTACGCTTCCTTGAAAATGTTATAATAGTTTTTCTTGCTGGTAATACTGGGCAAGAGTTCGTGTTGTTAGTTAAGTGGGTTTTTTTTATATTTTCTTTTCTTCTCAGTGGCCGCATTATTTATCAACACCTTGGGGAATATTATAATGGTTACGGTGTATTCCTTGAGCTAGTAATATATATATAATAAATAGGTGTGTTTACTCGCTCGTCTTTCCCTCGTTCGTATCCTATTCTATTTATCTCTTCCCTCCTCCTCCTCCTCATCTTCTTTCTTTCGTTCCCTATCTTTGTCTGCCTCTGTGTCTCTTTGCATTCGTTCGTTCGTTCGGTATGAGTGTTTTGTGAGATGGTTCGTTCAGAGGACAGACCTACAATCCACGTACGAAATGGGGATGTGTCTGATATAGTGGGGATATTATACGCTTGAGACTATTCTTTGGTGATCAATCCTACTGTTACAGTCTCTCGCTCTCGCTCTCTCGCTCTCGCTCTCTCTCTCTCTCTCTCTCTCACACACACACACACAAATAACTCACTCATTCACAAACAAACCTGCCTTATCTTTAAATAACTATCCCCCTGTTGATTGAGAACTGCTAATTATCTTTCCTGTTACTCTTCTGACTGGGTAAAGTGATCATCGACTGAGGTAACCTTCTAAGAGCATTACCCCTCACTCATTCCTAACCTTCCCAAGCGGACGTAAATGGTCACCTTGGTATTATATTGGTGAACAAATACTGGAATAATTACATAGGCAGGCAGGCAGGCTGGCTAACTGACTTCTCCCATCAGTTTTACCCAATCAAGTAACACACCAACAGGAGCCTACTCGTGTAAAATATGTTTCGTCACGATTTTTTTTCTCCTCAGTCACACACCAGTAGCATAAATCACTGTGTGTGTGTGTGTGTGTGTGTGTGTGTGTGTGTGTGTGTTCGCCCCCTCGCTAACAACCTATTTATCTACTCATTCATTCAGATATCCTCACAGACATTGCTGAATTGCTTGCTTACTTATGCCATCCCTATTATACTGTTGTTATTTTACTCTCTCATTGGCGCCTTTGAATCACACTTTGTTCCCATCTCCACATCTAGACTGACTGATCTTTCCCTTCCATACAACCACACTTAGACAGCTATTTATAATTTGTGCTTCTGTCTGTCACTTCAACTGGGATTTTGGTTGTGTTGTCACTGATATTCCCGACAACATCCATAAAAAGTTAGAATGGCGAGAGTGTTGATGGTGAATTATCCATTGCTGACCAAAAAAGCTATACAGTAACAATTATATAATAATCAGTATGGCCTCAGCGTTTGTCAGATCTCTCTCTCTCTCTCTCTCTCTCTCTCTCTCTCTCTCTCTCTCTCTCTCTCTCTGATACAAAATTAATGTAAGCACTAAAGTGAATAAGTAAATTTCAGCAAATACCTTAAGACTCATTCATTACACTACACTATGTTCGACTCTAAGCACTTCTAACTAAATATTTGATGTGACGGGTGTGACTCGTGTAAGTTTATAGGGAGGGCCAGTACCATATTTTTTTACGAGCATGGAGAATCAATAACCCACATTAAATTTCTCATGAGGAATGAATCTCTTGTATTGCCGTGCCCTTTATTCATGTACAGGACCAGATTTACTCTATAAGAATATTGTAATCAGTCGTTCTTATTCCTATGCTTCCATCTGACACATCACTGTTATAAACTGATACAGGGTTTATTCTTTTGTCTGATATTATTTTTCACCTGTAAATCACTAACCCGGAGATTTTTCCTAAGGCGAATACACTCATCAACAGTTGGCCAGTGTATAGGCTAAGCTCGTTCATGGGGAAGTAAGTTAGTGTGTTGAAGGGGATGATAATTATTACAGTATATACCTAGTTACATACATGCTCCGGGAATCATCATAGATAACCTTGAGAGATTGGCTATACAGTATGACACCGCCTGTAAGACCACCACCATCACCACCACCACCACCACCACCACCACCATTACCATATGCAGAGAACCAGACAACAACCTTCTCCTTTGAAACACACTACTCTGAGATCTAAAGTGCTAATAGACCAAAAACCCCTATATTTGTGTTTCTAGTGTTGCACGTGTGTGTGTGTGTGTGTGTGTGTGTGTGTGTGTGTGTGTGTGTGTGTGTGTGTGTGTGTGTGTGTGTGTGTGTGTGTGTGTGTGTGTGTGTGTGTGTGTGTGTGTGTGTGTGTGTGTGAATAAAAGTGCAAGCGTGCCCGTAAGCATAAGAATGTGTGTGTGTGTGTGTGTGTGTGTGTGTGTGTGTGTGTGTGTGTGTGTGTGTGTGTGTGTGTGTGTGTGTGTGTGTGTGTGTGTGTGTGTGTGTGTGTGTGTGTGTGTGTGTGTGTAAGCGCGCTGTGTGTATATTCTCAGTCTCATTTTTACGAGCACTTAGGTAAACTTTTCCTGTGATTAAGTTACCAAAGCAGGCACTAAACAAGTAAGTGCGAGGAGTCGAGAACTACTTTTACTTTTAAAATATTCCTTCTTTCGTTGGATCGCCTGTTTATTAAAATTTAGTTTACCGAATGTCTTCCCATTAGGCAGTTCAAACATTAACAAAGTATAGGAATCTAATACGTACTGTACTGTGCATTATGTATCTTCCTAGAGTATCTAGGCCTTGTTCTTTGTTTAATGAGAAGTTTTTACGTTCGCGTTATGTGTGTGCATGTGTTCGTCTGTATTAACAACAATTAATTGAAAATTGTACAGTTCTATTTTTTTCTGAGCGGACTTTAATCATTTGGTCGAAATAAATTTGTTTGATTATTTTAATATTCTTTAAGGATTAGCAAATCTGAAAGTTCTCTGACTGAGACGATTGAGTCACGTACATTTCTATGACAGTCCATGTTTATTAGTGAGTGTGGCAAAGAGATGTTTATGTTTTAGTGAGATGGTTTCTTTGTTGCCATTGGGTCTGCTGTTTGTGTACGAGTGTTTATATGTCTGTATGTGTATGTGTGTGTGTATCAATAAGCGTTTCCACGTTGTCATGAATAATCCGACTTACTGTGTTACATACACTAAGTATCTTTTATCGAAATTTAATATACCTACATACATTTTTCCGACACCCTTATAATTATATCAATCATGGACATTCCCAATTCATATCCTGATTAACTGTCTAAGCCAATGCAACTTCTCTTGTATCTCTGAAGATCAATTGACAGAACCCTAACAAAACCGGATTCACCAAACATAACAATTATTTAGTCATCACAATTCTATATTTATCAGCTAAAGTAAATATTTATCTAATAAATAATCAACCAATTGATCTATTGACTAACACCAATGACTCCTCCACTGAGCACTGATGGACTCACTCTAGCCAGTCACTTTGCTCCACTCTGACGGGGTTCAGTTCACGACGCGGGTAAGGGAGGTGGAAATACTGGACAGACTTGTGTATTGCATCAAGTTTGGGGTGTATCTCAAGTTTAAAGTTCGTCTTTCTGTAAGCAAACTTATCCCGCCCCTGTGTTTGCATTCCGGCGGGTTGACTGTCTGGAGGTTAGTTAGCCCGAGGTGGAAGGAGACTAGGAATGTTAATAATACAAGGGAACCACACCCAAGAGGCGACCAGAGGTAAATAATACCCAAAAGGAAGAGAGCACGGTGTGAAGGGAATAAGTTTTACATATATACAGAGGGAAAATTGTTAGTTGTATAATCCCACATGTTAGTTAGTTAGTTAGTTAGTAAGTAAGCTTTTGTTATGGATGGAAAACCTTAAAGCAATATTACACAAAACACATTAGTAAGGAAGGATGATCTTTATTACCAAAACAGATTAATAGTCACCTAGTTATTGCTTAGGTCTTCCTCCCTCTTGACTCCCAGCCCTGTCTATACTGTAAGAATGTGATTATGTCCCCTCAAGCCCTCCTCCCGTCCCCTCCCCTCCCTTCCCCTCCCGTCCCGTCCCTCCCCCCACCTTCATGTCCCCATCCCACCCACCCCCCACCCATAACCCCCCACCCCTGTTCCCCTGGTGGTGGGCGAGGTCACTCACCTGACCCTGGGGACTCCCTGGTGTTTTCCTGGTCCTCTTGTGGTAACCTCGTCGCCTCTGTAACAAACATAACATTTATTTAGTCATCACAATTCCATATTTATCAGCTGAAGTAAATATTAGATACATTGAACGTTGGAGAAATCTGTGTTACTGTGACTACAAAGCAAAAAAAAAAAAAAAAAAAAAAAAAAAAAAGCCTTGTGCAATGATTGATTCGTTTATTTTATTTTGAAACTGATGCATCGTTCAGGAAACACATGCACACAAAAATATTGTAGTCATGTTGATGATTCCAGTTAATTGTAATACGAATTATGATTGCGGCATCAAATCAGATTTCATGAAAAAAGTTCAATTCGTTTGTAAATCCAAATTCTAAAGCGTTGTATCAAGTTAAGCACATAAATAATCAAAATTTTAATCATTTCTCTCAGCAGGATGTAATGTTGAAACTGGTGAGGATTTACCGAA
This sequence comes from Petrolisthes cinctipes, assembly GCA_033782935.1. NCBI lineage: Eukaryota > Metazoa > Arthropoda > Malacostraca > Decapoda > Porcellanidae > Petrolisthes > Petrolisthes cinctipes. Next base: position 17,997 of record JAWQEG010000931.1, on the reverse strand, counting down.
GTGAACAGAAAAAGATAAAAAATAAAAAAAATCAATTCGGATATTCATTAATTGATTATATCTTATCTACCCCATTCGTTCTCGGGTGTCCCTTCTTCCCCTTTTGCAAGTTGTCAGTTTCCTCATTTCATTCTTCCATTGCTGCTTTCCCCTATCGTTCTGATTATATTTCCCTCTTCTCTCGTCGCCCCTCTCTTTCTCTCTGTGTGAAACCCTTACCTCCTTCACCCTTCTTCCCTATTCTCTTCGTTTCCCTTCATCGTGTTTTTTCTGTCGGGTTCTCCTGCCCTAATCAGACGGGGTGGATATTGGCAATCACCTCTTTCTCTTTCCCCCACATACCCTTTCATCAGCATCTCACTTCCTCCCTTTCCATTTGCCTGCTTGTTGTCTGTCTCTTCTCCTCTCGTTTCAGGTTCCCCTCACTGGCTGGCTGGCTGGCTCGCTCGATTCTTCCCCTCTTCGTTTTCCTCCTTTCCTCCCTCCCTCCCTTCCTCACTCCCTAAGCTTAAAGAGGGGAGGGAATATCACCTTTGGCCTTTACTCCCTTCTCCCTCCCAGCTCCTATTGCTTTTCCACCAACACCACCACCACCACCACCACCCACTTCCTCTCTCCTCCCCTTTGCTTCTGCTTCTGTCCACCCTCTCTCTCTCTCTCTCTCTCTCTCTCTCTCTCTCTCTCTCTCTCTCTCTCTCTCTCTCTCTCTCTCTCTCTCTCTCTCTCTCTCTCTCTCTCTCTCTCTCTGTCTCTGTCTCTGTCTCTCTCTCTCTCTCTCTGTCTCTCTCTCTCTCTCTCTCTCTGTCTCTCTCTCTCTCTCTGTCTCTCTGTCTCTCTCTCTCTCTCTCTCTCTGTCTCTCTCTCTCTCTCTGTCTCTCTGTCTCTCTCTCTCTGTCTCTCTCTGTCTCTCTCTCTCTCTGTCTCTGTCTCTGTCTCTGTCTCTGTCTCTGTCTCTCTCTCTGTCTCTCTCTCTCTCTCTCTCTCTCTGTCTCTGTCTCTCTCTCTCTCTCTGTCTCTCTCTCTCTCTCTGTCTCTCTGTCTCTCTCTCTCTGTCTCTCTCTGTCTCTCTCTCTCTCTGTCTCTGTCTCTGTCTCTGTCTCTGTCTCTGTCTCTGTCTCTGTCTCTGTCTCTCTCTCTCTCTCTCTCTCTCTCTCTCTCTCTCTCTCTCTCTCTCTGTCTCTGTCTCTGTCTCTGTCTCTGTCTCCCTCTCTGTCTCTGTCTCTGTCTCTGTCTCTGTCTCTGTCTCTGTCTCTGTCTCTGTCTCTGTCTCTGTCTCTGTCTCTCTGGTGGTGTCATGGGAGAGGGAAATCTTCACCTTTACCCTCTCGCTGGTCAATTCTTACTATTTCTGTCCCCTCTGTCTCTCGTTCTCTCTTTTCCTCTCACTCTTTCTCTGCTCATCTGTTAATCTCCGTTTTTAGCATTTTATCATTCTCCCTGTCTGTTTATTTGTCTGTCTTCCTTCCTCAAATTAAACTCGGTTATATAAACACGTTCGAGCCACCTTTTTCTCGTATAATTTATTTCCCTTTATCTGCCCCAAACAACAAGAATCCAGATATATACAGTATACTATCTCTCTTGCTCTTCCCATTAGTTTCCTCACTCACTTAATCCGTATCTCATTAATTCCCCTCCCCTTCCCTTCCCTTCCCTCCCCTTCCCTTCCCTAGCCTTTCCCTCCTGGCTTCTCTGCCTTCATTACATTCCCTCTCTACCGTCCCCTTCTACCTTTCTACACCCTCATTAAAATTATTATTCCCTCCCCCACTCTTCTCTTCCCCTCTCGTGTTTCTCTTTATCTTCAGTGTCTCCCTCTTTCTCTCTCCCCTCTCTGTATCCTTTTTTTTTTAATTGTTTTCCTCTCCATGTCTCCCTCTCTCTGTCTCCCTTTCTCTCCCCTTCTTTCTGTCTCTTCCTCTTTCTGTCTCTCCCTCTTTCTGTCTCTCCCTCTTTCTGTCTCCTCCTCCCTTTCTCTCCCCTTCTTTCTGTCTCTCCCTCTCTCTGTCTCCTCCTCCTTTCTGTCTCTTCCTCCTTTCTGTCTCCCCCTCCTTTCTGTCTCTCCCTCTTTCTGTCTCTCCCTCCTTAGCTTTCTCTCCTTCTTTCACTTTCTCCCTCTTCTCTCTCCCTCTTCTCTCCTCCTTTCTCTCTCCCTCTTCTCTCTCCATCTTCTCTCTCCATCTCACTCTCTTCCCTATACACGAAAAACAAGAGGTTAAAGATTCTCACCTTTTCCCTGGCTCTCTCCTGAAGGCCCCGGATTGGACTCCCCGTTCTGGAAGAGATAAAAAACATTGATCAATACGGAGTCGACCTCGCAGGGACGCCGCCCCCCTCTCTCTCTCTCTTCCTGGAGAGGGGGAGTCGAGGCCGTGGTGACAGGTGTGTGTGTGTGTGTGTTTTATGTGTGTGTGTGTGTGTGTGTGTGTGTGTGTGTGTGTGTGTGTGTGTGTTTTGTGTGTGTGTGTGTGTGTGTGTGTGTTTTGTGTGTGTGTGTGTGTGTGTGTGTGTGTGTGTGTTTTATGTGTGTGTGTTTTATGTGTGCGTGCGAGAGTGGGCAATGATCTGGAGTTTTGATTTTGTGTGTGTATTTGTGAATCTATTTTGGTTGTGTGGTAACAATATCTGATAATAATATTTATACATATGCAAAGAAAATATGAACAACAATTTACTACTAGAGAAGTACAATAATTTGAACTGTATGAAAATATCTATATGCAATTTAAACAGTATGAAGTTATTATCATGAAAGCATCCTTGAATAAACATTAAAATTTACCAACACTTTGAGATTATGCTTGATCATTACAAGAGGAGATAAGTGGCTAGTTTAGTATCCATTCTTACACTCATTCAAAATACAACTTGGACATACTGGTACTCTGTGATAAAGTAATTTTTTTTTTTTTTCAGTGAGATTCGACTGTCACCCGTTGGTAATACGTGTCTCATATGTAACACTGAAATGGCAAGCCAAATACACGGCCTAATATT
>JAWQEG010000931.1:0-10000 GCA_033782935.1 Petrolisthes cinctipes | reverse complement strand
ACCTTATATTTCCTCCACCTACTATCTATCTACATGACCTGATCTTTCCTCCACAACCCCTTCTCATGACCTGACCTGACCTTTCCTGCACAATCCTTTAGCATATTCTAACTATTTTTCATTCCTAATCACATGAACCTTCCTCTCATCATTTGTCACTGTGTTTTAATGACTCTTCCCTGTAATTTTGATAAACTTCCCACTTATAAACTCTTCTTGCACAAACATCTTCTCCTTCAACATATCCTCATTGCTTACTGTACTCCGCTTCCCCTTCCTTCTCCTTCGACAATATTTTTTTCTCCTCTCCAATTGATCTATCCATATTTCTGTGTTCTGTTCGAATTTCAACTCTCCATCCCTTCCACATCAAGCTCTCTTCTCCTCCCCTCACCTCCCCTCTCCTCCACTCTCCTCCCCTCTCCTCCACTCTCCTCCATTCTCCTCCCTTCCCCTCCCCTCTCCTCACTTCCCCTCCCCTCCCTTCCCCATCCACTCTCCTCCACTCTCCTCACTTCCCTTTCCCTCCCTTCCCATCCCTTCCCTTCGTACACCTACTCTCATTCCCTTCCCCTCCCTTTCCCTCCTCTCTCCTCCCTTTCCCTCCCCTCTCCTCCCTTTCCCTTCCCTCTCCTCCCTTTCCCTCCCCTCTCCTCCCTTCCCCTTCCCTCTCCTCCCTTTCCCTCCCCTCTCCTCCCTTCCCCTCCCCTCTCCTACCCTCTCCTCCACTCTCCTCACTTCCCTTCCCCTCGTACATCCACTCCCCTTTCCTTCCCTGCCTGGAGTACGTAAAGGACAGACGTACGGACAGGTTGTGGCCTCGAGGTGAACACAGTTGTCAGCCACGAGCGACAAGTCCCACTGATGACACAAAGTAAAGAGATGGTCTGATCGGGCGTGACGTGTGCTCTGTGTGTGTGTGTGTGTGTGTGTGTAGTGGCGGAGGGTGGGGGTGTGTGTGTGAGATGGTCGGACTGAAGAGTGACAGGGAAGCCCAAATAGAGAGACAGCCAGACAGACAGACAGACAGACAGACAGACAGACAGATAGTGAGAAGCAGAGAATGAATGAACCATGAGACGTCAAGAGGAGGAAGACTGTCTTTGGAATGAGTGAATGAAAGATGCCAAAGAGAAATTGAGACTGGCAATGTAGGAGAGAAAGTGCATGTGAGAGAGAGAATAAAAGAGGAAGTTAGAGTGAGATCCAGAAGTAAGAGAGAATGTGAAGTGACAGCCGTGGGAAACTATAGAAGGGATGTGTTGAGAAGGGAAAGATGTCATGTTTAATAATAGAGAAGAATAAGGTGTAAGAATAAGAGAGTAAAAAGGAGGAGTAGATGAATGAAGAAAGTGCATGGGATGATGGAAAATATAGTAGTGAAAGAGTGAGGGTAACAATAGACGAACGGTGATGGATAGAAAATGGAAAATGGTGTGTAGCAGCGAAGGTAATACCAGATAATTTGCACATTAATAGATAGGAGGAATGAGGAGAGGAAAGTAGGAGGGAGGGACACACAAGGAGGTATACGATCTGGAGGGGGAGGAGATGGAGATGGAGACTTGGGACCTTTTAAAAGAACAAATTGAAATTCGTGTCGGCCGCATCTCGTTCTTTCCCCTTCCTCCCTCTCCCTCCCTACCTCTCCCTCCCTCTCCCCCTCTCCCTCTCCTTCTCTCCCTCCCTCTCCCTCCCTCTCCCTCTCTCCCTCCCTTTCTCCCATCTTTTCCCTTTCCTTTCCTCCCATCTTTTCCCTTTCCTTTCCTCCCTATTCTTCCCCAATCATTTCTTCCCTTTCCGCCCTCCTTTTCTTACTCTACCCTTCCCTTACTCTCCCCTTCCCTTACACCCCCCTTCCTTTCCATAGCCTCACTTCTCCTCCCCTTCCATTACCTACCCTTCCATTACCTACCCTCCACTTCCCCTCTCTTTCTCACCATACTTTCCCCTCTCTTTCTCACCCTCCCTCCTTCCCCTCAAACCCCCTTTCCAAGTTTTCACATAAAGAGTGAAGTTGTTATGGAGAGGTGAATTATTGCACACCACCACCACCACCACCCTTATTGCCAGGTATCCATAAGAGCCAAACTCATTCCTCCACTCCCCCAATGGAACCCTCATCCCCTAACATTACTGAATCTACCTCTTTGTTTACGTAAATTGTGCAGGTAGTGTGAAGTGGTGAGTGTGTGGCTCTGAGTATTGCTGTAATATTATGTGCTGGGAATGTATTGTGTGTGTTTATGTGTGTGTGTTTGATGTATATTTGTGTGTGTTTATGTGTGTGTGTTTGATGTATATTTGTGTGTGTCATTGATATTTGTATGTGTGTGTTTGTGTGTGTCATTGATGTGTGTGAGTGTGTATGTGTGTCCTTGATGTATGTGTGTGTTTTGTGTGTGTGTGTGTCATTGATGTGTGTGAGTGTGTATGTGTGTCCTTGATGTATGTGTGTGTTTTGTGTGTGTGTGTGTCATTGATGTGTGTCTGTGTGTGTGTCTGTGTGTGTGTGTGTGTGTGTCCTTGATGTATGTGTGTGTGTGTGTGTGTGTCCTTGATGTATATTTGTGTGTCCGTGTCCTTGATGTGTGTGTGTGTTTGTGTGTGTGTGTGTGTCCAGAAACTATTTGCTGTGATGACTAGGGTGTATTATGCTTTATGTTCGGTTCCTTGGATGTGTTATGTGTTTCTGATGAGGCGTGAATAATATTTTTGTTTTGTGTTGGTTGCGTCTTTTCAATGTGCTGTGATTGTCTTTGGTAAGTATGATGTGTGTTCCTGATGTGTTGTGAGTGTTCTTCGTGTGTTGTGTGTGTGCATGTGTAATACTATGTATGTGTGTGTGTGTGTGTGTGTGTGTGTGTGTGTGTGTGTTTATAGTGTGTTGTAAGGGTGCTATTTGCAGTAGATGAATTGGATGCTACTCCTGTTCCCCAAAAAGTGTTTCTCATATTTTATTGTAGTGGTAATGGGCATATGGGCAGGAATAAATTAGTGTTGTCTGACAGAATACCTTGCACGTAATTCCCTATCGGATTATACCTGGATCGATTTTTGACGACTTTATTATGGTAATTTGTCGTCATTAAAATGGTCTCCCAGGCCACCCTTCCGCTTCCATTCCTCCATCGCTCGAATTCCGGAGGGGTCAGTGCTCCCCTTTTTAAGCTCTAATGCCCCCTCGTGTAACCCTACGCCCTCCCTCTCACTGCGGGGCTTCCATGCACCCTCACTCTCACGCTCATCCTCTCCAAACACCCCTCCCCCCATCACTGCTGCTCAATCTTACGCCTTCCCCGCATTCTACCCCACGACCTGACGTTCCCCTGCACTTACTTATTAGTCTTGCTTCCTCACGCACCCTCACCCTGATCCCTGCCTTCACGTTAAGCATGGCTCCCATATACCAATACCTTCTTTTAACTTTCGTACGCACTTGCATGGTGTTCTTCACGTCCACCTCGTCAGTACTCCTGCTCTGCCACTCTCCCATGCAGTCTTCACTATAGTTTGTTTTGTATCCTCTCTTGCTCATCTCTCATTCACTCACTCCCTTACTCTCTATGACTCTCGCCTCCTTCGCCCCTCCTTGCAAATCTGCCGTATAGTCCATTGCCTCGACTCTCATCCTCCATTTCCCCACCCCCTCAGTTTAGTTCTCCCATTTCTCCCTGACCCTCTTCTTTTATTCCCCCATAGAATTTCCTTTATCACACACACTCGCCCCTCTCCCCTCCCCACCAAAAACCTATACTGATTATTACGTTTTTTTTTTTTTTCACCTTTACTGGAGTGGCAGTGGTTTCTTATGCCAGGGGAATTACGAGTGCCATTTGACCAGGAGGTTATGAATGCCTCTTCTAATCCAGGTCGTTTCTTTATAATATACCTGGTACCCTTGGCTTAGACCCTTACTGAGTGGGAGAGAGACGAGAGAGGGAGCAAGGGAAAAGAGGGAGAGTTGGGTAAAAGGGGAAGTGAGGATTGAGGTGCTGGAAGGCAGAGGGGCTAAGTGGTGAGAGTTATGTGAGGAGCAGAGGGATCGTGAGCTCAGAAGGAAAAGAATCATGAGGAAAAGGAAGGGGCAGGAAAAAGAAACTGTCAGGAGGAGGGAGAAAAGCAGAGAGAGAGAGAGAGAGAGCAAGGATAGGGAGGAAGCAAAGATATGGAGGGATATGATACTGGGAAGGAGGAAGAAGTGAGATAAAGAGAGGGTCGTCAGGAAGAAGGCAAAGAGGAGGCAGCGTGGTACTTATAGAATATCCACAATAAGGAAATAAGAAGGACGAAAGAAAATATGAAAGAGAGACCAGAATAATGAAAGATGAAAAAAAAAAAAATTATGAAGGACGAAAAAAAAAAAAAATGAAAATAAAAAATGTGCAGAATAGAAGACTGGATTAAGGAAGGGGGAGGAAAGATACCAGGACATGTTGGTTGATACGCCAGCAGCATGCAGAATGGAAGGAAGGAAGGGAATAGAGTCTGAAAATGCATAGAGGAGAAAAAACAAGTCGTGGAAGTCGACCCGCAGTCTCTCCTCCTGGCTCTCATTTCCACACGTGACCACTCTCCCTCCTGGCTCCCATAGGCTCAGAAGCCACAGTAAGCTGGAAGGTAGGGGCGGAGGAATTAGGGAGGAGGGGAGAAATGGATATGGTGAGAAGGAAAGAAAATATAAAGTGAGTGAACGAACGAACGAGAGTTGTTGAGGTGAAAGAGAATTCAGGCGAGAGGCAGAAATGAAAAGGAAAGGGAGAGAAAGAACAGAGTTAGCATGTCTAAGTAAGTGCATACACACACACACACACACACACACATACAGATTATATATGAAGTTCTTAGTTCGCTTCGACTACCAATACAACTCCAGCTTTTACATTGTTACATCTGTGGCAATATAAACAGTAATTGATTTCCACTACCACAACACTTGGTGATGACTTGGAGTAACAGGGGTCATTTATCATACCGGTGTGTGTGTGTGTGTGTGTGTGTGTGTGTGTGTGTGTGTGTGTGTGTGTGTGTGTGTGTGTGTGTGTGTGTGACATGTGCTTGTGTTGTTGTGCATGTCTGTATGTATGTATGCACAAAGAAAGCAGGGTGTGTGTTCATTCAATATAAGGTGCCACTGTACCCACGTTCCCTCCTACCCCGGTCACTGTCCATCCACAACAAACGCTGCCACCATCAGTGCCCCTTATGCAATTCAACCACTGATCCTGAACCACCACTACTTATGCCATATAGTGCCAGGATAGTAATAACTAGGGACAGTGGCAAGACAGTAGTGCTACCAAACATCGAGCCATCAAGGCCACCAGTGTCCAAACAAACCAACAGTGAAAACAGCATCAATCAAGCAGTGACACCAGGAGTATCATCAATCAACTAACTAACTATTCAACTAATCATCAACTTACATCAATCCAAGAGTGTCATTAACAAGTTAGCATTGTCACAAACAGGTCAGAAAAGTCAATAACAACTCAACAGTGCCACTAACTAATCAACTTTGCCATCACCAAGTCAACAGTGCCATATGTTATCCAGCAGTGCTACAAACAAGTGAACAGTGCCACTAGCATGTCAGTAGTACCACCATCATGCCAACAGTGCCACATACAGGTCAGAAGAGCCACAACAAGTCATCAGTGCCACCAACAAGTCATCAGTGCCACCAACACACCAACAGTGCCACCAACCAATTAGCAGTGCCACCATCATGCCAACAGTACCATCATCATACCAACAGTGCCATCATCATGCCAACAGTGCCACCAACAAGTCAGCAGTGCCAGGGCCAATCAGGCGTGGGCCCTGGGAAGTACTGCAGTGAGTCGACCCTAAACACAGATCAATATGACGCCAAGACTTTCAAGTTTTCCCGCCGCTCTTGCCTGCTGGTGGTGGTGGTGGTGTTGGTAGTGATGGTGTTGGTAGTGATGGTGTTGGTAGTGATGGTGTTGATGGTGTTGATAGTGTTGGTGTTGGTAGTGTTGATGTTGATGGTGATGGTGTTGGTAGTGATGGTGTTGGTAGTGACGGTGTTGGTAGTGATGGTGTTGGTAGTGATGGTGTTGGTAGTGATGGTATTGGTAGTGATGGTGTTGGTAGTGATGGTGTTGGTAGTGATGGTGATGGTGTTGGTAGTGATGGTGTTGATAGTGATGGTGTTGATAGTGATGGTGTTAATAGTGATGGTGTTGTTAGTGATGGTGGTGTTGGTAGTGATGGTGATGGTTCTCGTGTTGATGTTGGTGATGATTGCGGTAGGTATATGCTGTGCGTCGCGTCTTCCTTCTCATTCCTCATCAAAATAATCATTACACGTTGACTGTCTCAGCACGCTCTTCCTAACCCAGATTTCCGTGTAGAGTTCACAGCTTATGATTATTATTTACTTTGGCCTTATGTGGGATAGGACGAGTGTATTAATTAAGGGACCCTGCATGTGTTGTAGTCTGAAAATTGGAGGTATATTTTGAGTCCTTCAAATATTGCCACGAAACACAACTTATATGGAAGGGGCTTATTTCGTGGCATATTCAGAAGGAATCAGAAGCCTCCAATTTTCATACACGATTACAGGGTCCTTAAGATTGTGTTATACCGATTCCCTTCAAGTTAAAAGACAGAGATATGATACTCTCTACATAATAATCTCTAACCTTTTCATATCCCCCTTTGTTTTATACTTGATTCCTTTTACACATTACACTATTCCCAATTTCTTTGTTCTCATTCTTCATGCATAACCCCTCGCCCTGCCTGCCTCTTTCCGTCTTCCACTCTCTCCTTCCTTTCTACTTTTACCCCCACTTCTCTCTGTTTCCCCCTATCCCTTTTATATTACTGCTCTCTCTCTCTCTCTCTCTCTCTCTCTCTCTCTCTCTCTCTTTTCCCTTACAAGTCCATTTCTCCCTTACCCCTTGCCACCTAAGACTTGTATTCATTTCCCTCTCTCTCTCTCTCTCTCTCTCTCTCTCTCTCTCTCTCTCTCTCTCTCTCTCTCTCTCTCTCTTATCAGTTTGAGAGAGAGAGAGATAGAGAGAAAGAGAGAGTGAGAGTGAGGGAGAGAAAGAGGGAGGAGGGGACCAAACAGTGATCAATAAGTGAGGAGGGTTGCAAGGCTGCCTAGTAGGGCTTTGTTCACTCCCCACTCACTCACCCTCTCACTCACTCACCCATTCACCCACTCACCCATACACTCGCTCACCCACTCACTCACTCACTCACTCACTCATCAACACATCACTCACATCACTCACTCACTCATCCACCCACTTACCCACTCATCCACTCACTTACTCACTCACCCATCTACCCATTCACTCACCCAACCCACCCACCCACCCACCCACCCACCCACCCACCCACCCATCCACCCACCCACCCACCCATCCATCCATCCATTCATTCATTCATTCATTCATTCATCACTCACCCATCCACTCACTCACTCACTCACTCACTCATCCACCCACTCACTCACTCATCCACCCACTCACTCACTCATCCACCCACTCACTCACTCATCCACCCACTCACTCACTCATTCACTCACCCAATTACCCACTCACATAAAATTCATTAACTCATATATACCTCCAATAATTCTCAGCCAAAATAATGTAATCATCAAAAGGTTCCCTCCCATCTTGAATCAAATTACTGAATCGCTGAAATGAATCACTCGGGCACTAACTAACTCATTCACCATTCTCTTTACACACACACACACACACACACACACAGTTCACCACTTATTTACTTACTATCTTTGCAAAATCCACCCAGTTGCTCCAAAAATCAAACATCTAACATCTAAGTACCTTCTGCTGATTTTTTTTTTTTTTTTTTTTTTTTTTTTTTTTTTTTTGCGTTTTGTCGATCGAGCTTTACTGTCGATTTTGTCTCCCAGATCGTGTCACGTAAGAAAGATACAACTCGATCCCTGACCTTGCCAACCAATTATTCTCTGGTGTGTTGGTTTGACCCTGTGTTTTTATTTACCTCAAGGGCACACGTGTTTTCTGCACGTATAGCTGCTCTTTATTTTATTTATTTCTTCTCTCCTTCTGTCTTTAGTTTTCTCTCTCGTTCCCTCTCTCTTTTGTTCTCTCAGGCTTTTGTTTTTATTTCTCTCTATTGTTCTCTCTCTCTGTCGTTCTCTCTCTCTCTATCGTTATCTCTCTCTCTATCGTTATCTCTCTCTCTATCGTTCTCTCTCTCTCTATCGTTCTCTCTCTCTCTATCGTTCTCTCTCTCTCTATCGTTCTCTCTCCTCTCTATCGTTCTCTCTCTCTCTCTCTCTCTCTCTCTCTCTCTCTCTCTCTCTCTCTCTCTCTCTCTCTCTCTCTCTCTCTCTCTCTCTCTCCTCTCTCTCTCTCTCTCTCTCTCTCTCTCTCTCTCTCTCTCTCTCTCTCTCTCTCTTTCACACACACACACACACAGAGCGACCCGTTGCTGCAGCTTTTGTTTACCTCTATGAGACAGGTGAGGCGCCGTGCTGCTCAACTGTGCCAGCTAATTAACCGGTTGAGTGATGATGGCAGGTGCTCCCCAGAGGTCTCACGTGCCTACCAGCTACACCTCTTACTCCACCCCCTGCACCTCCCCTCTCTCTCTCTCTCTCTCTCATTCTCTCTCTCTCTCTCTCTCTCTCTCTCTCTAACGATTAGGCAATATGTGTATACTGCATTATTTCCTATCTAGTGTCAGGTGTTGTGAAAAGCAAAACATAAGCCTTCATTAAAGTGATTACATCTTATTCCTTTCAGCTTGGAACCTTTCAACAACACCTACCTACTTCCTACTTAGTCAACAAGTCTCCTTCAAACCAGGTAAGTACACCCGTTGTCAAATCATTGTTTTGTTTTTTTTAATCCACACACAGGATTGATGAAACGGAACGAAAGCATTCTTCTATCTTTCATGGGTCGATGCTTTCCTACTGACGAACATGTGGTGTTGACCTTGTGTTTCGATGGGTAAATTAAGGGGATAGTATACGTTTAATGGATTGCAACTGTGAATATGGCATTTCGTTTTCATTCGATTTGTTTCCTTTGCAAGAATAGATAGAAATGCGTATATGCATAAAAAATATACTATACTCAAGTAAATTTGCAAATCAATCAAGCTTAAGCCACTGACAACTTTCTGTGTAGTTTGATTCCTATTCTGTCGACTTTCATACTACTGAGTCTGGAGTGAACGCTGTGTTATCTCACTGTCTCGAGAGTCAGACTGGTGAGGAAGGGAGGGAGGCTGCATGGATGACAAAGGCTGGTGGTGCGTGGGAGTTGTGGCGTCAGGCAGTCTGAAGAATCCTCCTTTGTACTTTGTTGGGTGAGATTTATAGCGCTACATTCAATTATATATATATTTTTTTACATTTCTAACCTCATTAACAGATATAAAAAAAAGTACTTATTTATTAATCTTATCTCTTATATATATCTATCACACGTACTATAGGAAAGCGTAATTGGTAACCATAGCTCTTCAGACGATCTCTAAAAACTGACTGGCTGTGAAGAAACATGACTGGCCGAGAATGTACCGTACGAGATTTCGGAAAGAGAGCGAGGTATTGGGTTGTTATGAGAGGGTGAGCACCGCACCACGGCACTTGGTCCGCTCGTAATGTTTCGCACGTGTCTCGTACTTGTCTCTTTCACCACCACCTCTTCTCATCTTCACCAACCTTCCTTCTCCTATCCTCTTCACCAACCTTCCCTCTCCTTTTCACCAACCTTCACTCTCATCTCCACCAACCTTCCCTCTCTTCTTCACCAACTTTCCCTCTCATCTCCTCTTCACCAACCTTCCCTATCATCTCCTCTTCACCAACCTTCCCTCTCTTCTTCACCAACCTTCCCTCTCCTCTTCACCAACCTTCCCTCTCCTCTTCACCAACCTTCCCTCTCCTCTTCAGCAGCCTTCCCTCTCTTCTTCACCAACCTTTCCTCTCCTCTTACCAACCTTCCCT
>JAWQEG010000929.1:0-228258 GCA_033782935.1 Petrolisthes cinctipes | reverse complement strand
GAGCTTGTACAAGTTAGTCTTTCTGGGTTATGGGAGTGTATTTGGTGGGTGTATATTTGTGTCTTGGAAATTAAAATGGGTTGTTGTCTTATACCCTTGTATTGTTATTTCCTCTGTTCTATTAGCCACAGGCCGGCCCTGACTGTGTGTGTGTGTGTGTGTGTGTGTACCACCTGGTAGTTAAAAGGGGAAAAATGTGACCTTTAATCTCTTAATGATTAGCACTTTCGTATGGAAGGGTGCCAGTTAATCTATTAATTAGTCGTACCTGTGTAGGTGAGGTCAGCGAATGTGCAGCTGATTATATAATGATCTGGCATGTGTAAGATTGGTAGTATTGTGTCATGCATGTGTGTAGTGTTTTTTTTTTTTTAATTCATTGCGACGTAGCGTTAATCAATAGACAGACAACAATACACAGGGTATGCGGGACTCATGAGAATCTAATGACCACAACCACACACACACACACACACACACACACACACATCACGAAAACATAACAGAATTAAGCACAAGCATACAGACAAATATTTACATTATGACCTTCTTTAATCCACAAAAAACAAGGGTGGCGTACCAAAAGTTCCTCCCAAACCTGATGGTTTAGCAGGTGTCGACAAACCACATCAAGTGGCAGGCCCCAGGGCAGCAAGTGTCGGACAATGGGGCATGCCAGGCAATAGTGTTCTATAGTGTTAGCACGAGGCGCTCGACACAAGCGACACTCAGTGAAAGGAGGCTCACCCTGCATCCCAGCAACCTGCCACGGTAGCCGGTAGCCAAGCCTCAAACGAGCAGAGACTACATTGTGCCTCTGAACCATGAGGCCTCGACTATGGTAGGAATATTTGTGACGGCAGACAGACTCGTAATGGGTGATGGAGATGCTTAAGTGCCTCTCTGCATCCCTGCGTCGCCGTACAGGGAGGAGAGCGGCGGAACGGACTCTAAAGGTGATATATCAGGAAGAGAGGACGTCCAACACCACGAGGAGGCAGATGGCAAGCTTCCTTTGCGAGTCTGTCAACTGTACCATTGTGACGCAAACCTACATGGGATGGCACCCATAAAAATTTGACAGTCAAGTTACGATGACGCAATAAGGCCAAAAACGATGAAATCTGCTGAATAACAGTAGAGTGTGTGTGCTGAACACTAGAGAGGGAATGAAGGGCAGGTTTGGAGTAAAAAAAATGGCAGCATTCACTCCACGTTGACAAACAAGACTAGCAGCATCCAGAATGGCATACAGTTCACACAATGTTGAGCTAGAGTGGTTACAGGGACGACGGCCAACCCAGCCCCCTGGAGGTGACTCCATGTTAGGTGACAAAACGGCACAACCTGCTCTACCATCCACCTGCAAAGAGCCATCAGTGTAGAGGCAGTATGGATCTGTGATGTGGGACGTCACTGTTTCTATGTGTTCCAGAGATAACTGCCGCTGTAGAGAAGGCAGTTCTGACTTGGAAGTATGAGTGAAGCTCACATCAGGTGTTGGTAGCATCCACGAAGGGGGTCCTGGGAGGACGTCTGCAACCATATATCTATATTAAGAGTACAGAGCATAGAGGAAACAGACCTTATAAGAGTATGTCCAGCAGCCAATATGTGAGGGACAGGGGAGTTTGGTCTAAGAGAAGTCCTGACTAAGTGAGAGTAATGGGGTGAAAGATGTGGGAAATGGAGGCACTTGACAGTGAAGCAAGTAACATTAGAATAGATTCTCTCGACTAATGAGGGAAGACGCAACGCACGCTGCATGTTCACTATCCTGGTCGACATTGTAGTGGAGGTGGCCGAGTGGTTAGTGTTCTGGACTCGTAACCTAGAGGTCGGGAGATCGATCCTCTCAGGTGAGGGCCTGAGAATATTTACTCTTCCGATTTGAGTTTCAGGCACTAACAATAAGGCCACCGAACGTCGTAAAACACCCTCACTTGTACCATAACAGCTGCAGTATTTGGTAATAACCCTCAATTCCCTCCCTCTGTGGCTGGGTACCAGTTCGGAAGTCGTGACGTGTGTGTGTGAGAGTAGCAGTTGACCTGGGCCACGGTAACGGGCTTGATTAAGCCTATGTTCAGTGTCGGAACATAAAAAAAAAAAAAAAAAAATGACAACCGAGAATTATTTTCATTGCTCTATTCTGAAATGTTTCTAAAGTTTCGAGAGTAGCCCTGGGAAGTTGAATCAAAGCAGGGGAGAGGTAATCAACAACTGAACGTATAAAAGCAATATAGGTGGTTCTGGCTACTGGGATGGAGATGCCTGAGGAGTTGTTAGAGAGCCATTGAAGTGGTGTAAGTCAGCACTGGAGACGACCCAATAATTCCTGGACAATGGGATGATCTTGATGTCTGGCAGGGACAATCGGCCAAATATTGACTGGCGTGCTCAGGTAGCAGTACTGGGAACACATGTGAATGACAGTTCCTCTAATGGTGAACACTGGCCGAGCTTGAGGAAGGCGGCAGGTGAATATTCTCCTCTTATCTGGGGAGACAATAATGCCACAGTGAGAGGAGGCCACAGAGAAGAAGTCAAGAAACCGCTGAAGATCCCTTGGTGAGGTAGAATGAACACATATATCATCAGCATAGCAGGTTAATACCAATGGGCTGAGAACACCCCCTTGAGGCGTACCAAGATGAAAACTGCGCAAAGGACTGAGCGCACCATTGAAAGACACACGGGAGGTCCTGTTACTCAGGTAGCTCCTAATCCACCGTAATAGATTACCCTTTATCCCAAAGTCAACCAGTTGATCCAAAATGACGTTTCTATTAGCAACATCGGAGGCACTTCAAAGGTCAATGAAGGCCACCACACTGTCCCCGGAAAGGCGAGAGTACAGGTCGACCAGGCAGTGATGTGTGCTCTGCTGGGGAAGGAAACCAAACAGCCATGGAAAAAGGCGATCCTGCAACCTGTACATGTGATGATTGAGTAAGAATCTCTCCATAACATTACAAAAACAGGAAGCAAGGAAAATAGGCCTGAACTTCGCTGTGCCAGGCTTAGGGGTGGGTATTATTGTGCTGCTGGTCCAAGCTCGTGGTACACAACCGTCACGACGACAAAGATTGTACAGTCGAAGTAGAGGGTTCCCAGGAACTTGCTGAAGTAGGTGCAGCACAGCATAAGTAATACCATCATCACCAGGGGAAGAAGCTCTACCCCGAGAGAGAGCACGGCACAACTCCTCCTCAGTTATCTGCTCTGTATCATCGTCATCATCTTGCAACAGAGCAGACATTAGACGTAGCCGATGAACAGCAGCACGGGAAGCGAGTGCATCTTGTATGTGAATGGGTAGACTGGCTGGGGTAGATTGATCTGACCAGACATCGACAAGTTGTTGGGCATAGCCGGCGGGAATGTGATGACGAGCAGTAGCCGGTGTCTTTTTAACAAACAGACGGATGAGGTGCCACATAGAAGCCACACTTGTTTGCTGGTTGATGCTGCCCGTGAACCACTGCCAAGACTCAGTGTGATCACACTCCTGCAAGGCAATTAAAGCATCCCTAGACATCTGGTAACGATGGAACAAGTCAGAGGTTGGGATGGCTTGAAACAATAGACCATGACGTTCAGCCTCCTTCTTTGCCTCCTGTATACGTGCATCCAGCGTCCAGGATTGGGCAGTATGGCGATGCTGGAGGTGTGGCCAGGAGACATATAACCTATAAAAGTCATGACTAGCAGATACAAGATCAGAGTACAACTGTTCAGCTGATGATATGTCAAATGTACATGGAATACATGGGCCATAAATAAGATGTAAGTCGGGCAATATTTAGGGGACACAGCAGTACGCAAACGAATGGCTGAAGCACTTGACCCAGTAGGTAGAGAATGATGAAACTGAAGAGCGACGCGATCAGAGAATAAGTCTGGAACGGAGGAGCACTGGACCTGAGATTCTTTCAGACCAGACGAGAGGATGTAATCCAGAGTTCCTCCCCAGCTATGAGTGGCACAACTAGTGTCCCAGTGCGTCAGATGATGCTAGCGGATGTATGAAAGGAGACGAACACCATTACGATTAATAGAGCCAGAACCATCACCCAAATCAGAATGCGAGCAGTAAAATCTCCCATATACACCATACCATCACACTGATGGAGAAGGAAGAGCCTCAAGAGTGAGTCTAGCCAAAGCCGAAGAGACAGTACATAATTGGAGTACTCCATCCCCAGGTAGAACGTCTAAGAGCTGAAAGGTCATGTCAGGATCAGTGGAGGTACGAAGAAGGCAATGTGGCAAGGAGCTATGTATTTAAGTCAGGAGACCATTCCTTACTAGATAAACATATGGCACATAACCTGAGAGGGGAGGAGCTTGCCAAGCAGCGAGTGGCCGTCCTGGAAATGCTTCCTGGAGAAAAATAATGCTGAGATGATGACGAAAAACATAGGCCTTGAGTTGAGTGAGCTTAGCATAACTGGTGATACCACATACATTCCAGGCGATGACAACCAGCTGGCAATCACTAGCGAACTCTATGTTTGGAGGTAGAAGTCCGGTGAGTGGGGGCAGATGAGTGACCTGAAGAAAAAGAAGATGAACCAAAAGAAGGGACTGACTCGAAAAGCTTTTCAAGGCGAGATGCAACAGTATCCGTCTTTTCTGTAAGGGTAGTGACAGTTGAGATGATGGGCTGCTGAGCCTCGACCAAGGTGGAGAGCTTGGAGTCATTGGCAGCCTGAACGGCAACCAGCCCATCAATCCTGGCTTCAAGGGCAGAAAAGCGGTTCTCAAGGGCCGTACATCGTGCCATGAGGTTAGCAACAGACTTGCGGAGGGCCAGGTCTGGAGGTGAGGCAGGGCTGGTAGGAGGAGCAGACTGTGGAGGTGGTGGTGAAGGCAGAGCAATAGTAGAGACATGAGTCTAGACCTGACGTCGAGTACATCCATGCCACACGTTAACCCCTGGCTGAAGGCATCGTGGACACTTCCATCGAGATGTATCCTCAGGAGGTAAAGGCTCAGAGGTGGAGGCAGCAGGACGTGATGGTTCACCCCTGACAGGACACGTCTTGGAATCATGGTCGGCGACACACCATGCAAACTTCAGCTTGGCAGAACAGTACCGGGGGATATGCCCAACTCCCCAACACCTGTAGCACCAAGGCTGGTCATTATGGAGTTTCCTCACCTCACACGTTGGAAGATAGGGGAGGAAATCAAAGGAAATCTCATTTGGAGGTGGGTCTGGTAGACTTCAGACAACAACAATACGGCTAATGGGGGAACCATCTTGGAAAAAACGATGGGCAGAGTACACACCAGGATATCCATTGGCAAGTTTCGGGTCAACATCAATAGGAAAACGGGTGAGGATGTAGCTTGGGAACTTACGAGGCCTCTCGCGTGAGTCTTCAAGAATGAGATGCAGAGACAAAAATTCACCAGCCTTGACTCTATCAATGATGTCCTGGTGCTTCCTAGAGATGTAGACAAACCGGGAGGTGACAGCAGCCATTTTCATTTCAGCCAGTTCACGCTGCAGCTGGAAGGCCCTGTTGACATCAGACAACCAACGCAGCTTTGTGTCTGTAGATGGGTTCCCAGAGAAGGAGAGTTTGACATAGGCATTTCTTGGGGCAAAAGCAGTAAGGTTGGACGAGGGCAAGGATTTGGTATACAAAGAAGAAACACCAGAGTGAGTCAGAGAAGGTACAGTACATCGTGCACAGCTGAAGCACCCTTCGCTGTCTTTGCAGCCTGAGGCAAACAGTCCACACCATCGGAATTCTGCGAGGAGTCGGACGAGGCATCAACGTTTCGCTTGATGGAGGTTGAGGAGGTAGAAGGCTGCAACCTGAGCTGCGGAGTGACCGAGGAGAGGGGGGGAGGGTTGCGAGAAGGCATCTCAGCCAGTGATCCTCGATAGGAGACTCATCCTCTTCCGACATGGCCAAGTCAGCCTCCAGGCTGGAAGCCACATCCGAATCTGCGCTCTCCATCTGGCCAGGCAAGGCCTAGATGGGAAGCGAACAACTGAACACACACGAACATACACACACAGAACTACAACAAAACAAACCACAAACAACAATACCACAAACAGCAAAACCACAAAAAAAAAGAGATAGAACAGATAAACAACACCTATAACACCACAGAAACAACAACACACAAACAAGAACGTAGAAACAACACAAACAACAATGTAGGCAGAACGCCAGGAACACGTCTTCACTCCATCAAGGTTGGGGCGAGACTGTGTGTGTGTAGTGTGTGTAGTGGTGTATCACTACAGTGAGATAGGAACTCCTAAATAACTTTGAGTATCATGCCCCAGCAGCTTGATAAAATCAGGCTTGCTAACCGTTCTACCTGACTTAGTGAAGGTGGGTGAGGAGTATTCGGGGTGGGTTGCTGTAGGGCTGGGCTGGTACGAGATGCCAGGTGCGGTGGCTGTTGGGGAGGACTGGGGGTGGCCGTGGTTGCATGAGGTGGGGGAGATGGGTTGGGCAGAGGGGTGGATGAGTCCACAGTTACGGTCGGTGAATGGGGAGGAAAGGAGGACAGGGATGGCATAATGAGTGGCTGTGGAGAAGGAATGAAATGGGGGTGACGTTGTAGTGGTGGGTATTGCCTGGAGTCCATGAGCTGAGCTTGAGTCGGTGGTGCCCGTTGTGGTGGTGGGGGAGCTACAGTACAGTTGCCCAAGAAAGGACTGCAACCAAATTTGCTGGTGTGTGGCAATATCTGGCAGCTGCTTCATAGTAAATACTCGTATTATATTAATGGGGTACTCAGAACCTACCACTTTTGTATGGATGGATATTATTGGCTGAAGGGTTAAGTGCCGAAACAAAATTAACGTTTATTGCTCAAAATGATGGTTGGATAAATTATTAACCTGTCTATTAATAATGTTTATTGTAAAGTTCCCTTATGTGTTGCAATGTGAACACTAAATAAATTTCATGCATGTTGATATTTTTATTTTCTGTACCAAAATTTGTAGTAATGCTAATGAGTATAGATTTCAAGTATACATTCATATTAAGATAAACAATAAAAGTTGGTTTCATATTCGATCATAATGGTTGCACTGTGAATTACGATACCGTGTTGGAACCTAACTACACACTTTACAGTGACTAATATTATCATTCTTAGGGTACTATATGGCATGATGCTAGTCCCATTGTTACTATTATCCATGCAGGGAACCACTGTTACCATAACCCAGTCCAATAGAAACGTCTGGGTGTCTATTATCCTTGGGTGGGTGGCTGGAACTGCTCCATCAGGTAACACGCTCGATCGTGTGGACGGGGCTCAACAGACCGTATCTTTGATCAAAATGGTAGTGTGAGGCAAATGCCGAATCCTCCCGACTTCTAATATCATGTCATCATTTCACATTATCGTTTCCTGCAGGTTAATCCTACGATCTATGTTATAGAATAGTTATTATATAGTGAACTATAATACATGATGTTGATGCTCAGGTGGATTGAGATATGAGGGTATATAATTGTTAACGGTATCCTTCGTTTCTAAGCTTATCTTCGTGTGAGGAGATGGATGATCTTTGTCAACAATGTGTTCTGTGATAGAGGCATGGCGAACATGGTTTTTAGTACTCTCAAATTACTGTTTTCGAATGGGAAGATCTCGTCATATAAATCTTCTAATCCAATATCGTATATATATGATACTGTAAAAATCCAGAAGTGTGTTAGGTTACCAAATCTCTTATGTTGTCATTCTATAAGGAAACAGACTCTTTGCACAGATACCGATACCAATTATAGAATTTGTCTCGGACAGGTTCCCCTGCTTCGAAGGTCGCAGTCATTCGAAAATATCCCCTGAAACCCTTTTCTAATCCTAACATAACACCATAAATTGTTTGGTACTCAATACTAAGTGTTACTGTTACTAGTATTGTAATGTTTTCATGTTTATTTAGTAGGCTATGTAAACATCATCAGTATACAATACGTTGTGCCATGTATTTAATGAATATTCAGTAATAAATCAAGGAAAACAAACATTTGTTTCGGCATTTAACGTTTCAGCCAATTACATTCATCCTTACAAGGGTTATAGGTTCTGAGTGATCCATTGATAATATACGAGTGTTTACTATGGAACAGCTGGCATACAGTGCCACACACCAGCAAATTTCTTTTCTTTTGCAACTGTACGCTGGCCGGTTTCACTATATCCAGGGTAGTGGTGTACTGCTGGCCCATATTGTTCACCGCGATGAGTTTGTCTGAATGAGACACCACAGGAATGGGGCCGTCATACGGACTCTGAAGAGAGTTGGTTTTAGCGTCTTGTCTGATAAACACGTGTTCTGCTGATGCTAGGTCCTGTGGCACGTGTTTACTCCTGTAGGGTGAGGGCCTAGGTGGGTTGAGTTGGAGAGCATGCATCGCCTGTTACAGAACCCGAAGGAATGACATGGCAGGTGTGACAGGTGATGGGGACATACACTGTACTGGCAACCGTAGGTCTTCTCCAAATATCAACTTCGCTAGCGAGTGCTGGAGGTCCTCCTTGTAGGTAGTGCGAAGGTTGAGCAGTATAATTGGGAGGGTAGACACCCACTCGGAGGGGTCAGGTTGTGTTCTGAGTGCCTCCTTCAACCGCCGGTGGAAACGCTCCACGAGTCCATTTGATTAAGGGTTGTAAGCTGTTGAGCAATTCCTCTTGGTGGCAAGGAACGTAAGAAGATCGTGCCACGCATACAATTTAAACAGCACACCCTGGTCTGTTATGAAGGTGTGAGGCGGCCCTATTCTGGATACCCAGCTCAATTGAGGATGTATCGGTACCCTCGCGAAACAGGGAGGGGACCGACTATGTCAACGTGGACGGTGTGAAATCTCTGAGTGGGTGTTGGGATGGAGTGGAGAGGCTTTTTAGTATGCCTCTGCAACTTTGGCTGACTGGCAGATCACACACGATGTGGTCTACTGGCGAATATCCCGCTTCATTTCTGGCCACACTGCCCGTTGGGTGATTAGTTTCATTGTACCCTTTCTTCCTGGATGCGCCTGCTAGTGTAAATGGTGGAAGATATACTGATGGTGTGGTGGAATGAGTTTATGTCATGTCATGCTGAGGAACACTCTTCACTGTGCTGATAGGTAAACACTGGGGTTGGATGGGTTGATTCACTGAACTGATATTACTCACATGTGGGGCAGAATTCTGTAAAGAATGTTGCGTGACTGAGGCCCATTGATGTGAGACACACAATTTGTCAGCCTTCTTTACAAAATCCTGCAGGCAAGCCAGATGTAATCGCAGATCTGGCGGTAGTAACTGTAGGAGGCGGTGGCTAAAGATTGGTCGGACGAGGGTGTACCCTCCAGCATGCCGCCAGGGCTTGCATGTGGGCTATTAACAATGAGGGGCGGTGGCCACGTGCCTGGATGTTGTTCAGTTCCTGCATATACACATACCGTGACTTCCCGAGGGACTGCAGGAGTCCATTTTTTAATACAGTGTATTTCTCGGTGGCAATAGGGTGTATGAGAGTCGGCTGGACCAACCCTGCCATATCTGTAGGCAACGCACCAATCCCTGCACATAACTTCTGTTCATCAGTGAAATCCGACGGTCACAGTGGATCTATGTTTGTAAACCAAAGGGCCACGTCATTTGTGAAGGGAGGAAGGTGATTTAGCACTATGTTGTTGATTGACAGGACAAGGCCAATGTGGCTTTTTCAAAGAATATCACTGCTCATCTCCCTTCACCTTCTTGTAACATATCAGGTGCTTCAGGGACTCTTGTATAAGTCCCAATTACTGCCCCAAGAACTACTCCTCGGATTCGCTCTTCTTTTAGTGGCCCAGAATTAGAGAAAATTTGTCACTTGAATTAAACCTCTGGTCAATGAGGTAGTAGGAAGTCCCTCCGTGAGGCTTCCCAAAAATCCATGTTAAAGTATCACTGTTCAATGTCCTACAGTGGAATGGCCATGGCTTGCATGCCTCTTGGGAGGAACTGCGTGTTCTTCTCTCTCTCTTCTTCCCAGCATGTGTTTGTCTCCAAGAGACAATTCTTGGGGACTACATTCCAGCATGTCCTCCTGTATACTCTGCATTTTATTCCAATTCCTTTGAAGTGCAGAGTCACCATGGTGGCTCTGCCATCCTAGTTCGACGCGATGTTCCATGCACGAAACTGGAGCTTGACACTCCCCTCCAGGCTGTTGCAGTTAATGTTTTTATAGACCGCCCCTACATTGTGTGCAGTCTATACCTTCCTCCCAGTGTTACAGTTGAGAGGGGTGATCTCAACCATCTTGTATGGGACCTTCACTCTCCCTTTATTTTTTCAGACAAGAAGAAATCTCTTCCTCCTCCAGTGGCTCGTTCCCTCTTTTTAGAATATGCCTCCTCTCACAGGGAGTCCCTCCCTGTGTAAACTGATGAGTCAAAGTCTGATACTGGAGTTGGTTTTGGGACTGTCTTTTCTGACTTTCGTCGTGGCGGCAGGCTCCCTTCTGTCATGTCCATTTTTACTGTGTACATCCTGGAACGGGGTGGATTTTTGTCTGCATCCTGCAGCAACATCATGCATATGGCCTGCTGGTTCGCCTTTCATGCTTTCTTAAGGAGTTTCTCAGTGGTCACTGTCTTTGTGTGAGGCTTGGTACAGACCTCTCTGCACTCGTAGCACAGGAGGAGGGCATCCACCATGGAAGTGTCCTCAATGTCATGTTGTTTGCAATGGCAATTAATGCCATTGCCTAATCTCTATTGGAATGTTTTTTTGTTTTTTTTTTAAGGTTCCGACACTGGACATATGATTCATCAAGCCAGTTACCATGGCCCAGGTCAACTGCTACTCATGCACACACGTCACGACTTCCGAACTGGTACCCAGCCACATGGGAAGGGAATTGAGGGTAATTCCTAATACTGCAGCTGTTATGATACCAGCGAAGGTGTTTTACAACGTTCGGTAGCCTTATAGTTAGTGCTTGAAACTCAAATCGGAAGAGTAAATATTCTCAAGCCCTTACCTGAGAGGAATCGATCTCCCGACTGATAGATTACGAGTCCAGAACACGTACCATTCAGCTACCCCTCTGTAGCTAACCCGATGTAAGTTGACGGCTTGGTTCTCATGGGTTTCGCTTCTCTCCTGCCAAGACAGTTGCTATGGACTTCTGCTGCATCCGGGGTGTCCACCCCGATCGAGACTTATTCATGTATGGTCATCGGATACGTCGTGTCGAGGTGACTCGATTTTTGGGTTTTCTGTTTGACAGATGTTTGACTTGGGTCATTTACGTTTACTTAAAGTCTCTTGCCTCCAGGCTCACAAAATTTGAGGGTCCTGGGCCATACGCTCTGGGGGGCTGATCGGGACACCCTTCATCGCCTATATCGTGCTCTTATTAGGTCAAAACTTGACTATAGGGGTGAGGTGTACTCCTCTGCCACGAATGCCCGTCTCAGAGTCTTAGACGCTGGGGTACATCTGGCAACCGGAGCCTTCAGGTCGTCCCCAATCCCCAGTCTCCTGGTTGACGCTGATGAGCCACCTCTTGATGTCTGTCGCCAGTCCTTGATAGTTCATTGTTGGCATCGCTTACATCGACTTCCTGACTCCCTTCCCTGCTTGGTGGTGTCATCTGATATCATGTCTCAGAACTATCTCTCACATCCTCTCACGCCATGTCCCTTTGGTTTCCGGGTCAGGAAGGTAATGGGGGAGTTGGGCATTGATGACTTCCAGATTTGTCCTGTGTGAGTCCCCAGGGTGGCTCCATGGCTTCTTCTAGAAGTTTACACATGCGCTTGCTTTTCAGAAAAGAAGGAATCTCTTCCTCCTCCAGTGGCTAGTTCCCTCTTTTTAGAACACACATATCCTCTCACAGGGAGTCCCTCCCAGTGTACACTGATGGGTCAAAGTTTGATGTTGGAATTGATTTTGGGGCCATCTTTCGTTACTTTTGTCGTGGCGGCTGGCTCCCTTCTGTCATGTCTATTTTTTACTGCTGAGCTCTTGGCCATTTTATATGCTCTCGAAGTAATTTTTACTCTCCCGCAGCCTTCTTTTATTAATTTTAGCGATTCCTGTAGTGCCTTGCATGCCTTGAGCAATTTTAATTTTTACCATCCCCTAGTGTTAGCCAACCTTGAGTGACTTACCTACTGGGATGTCGTGGCCACAGAATCACATTTTCTTGGGTCAAAGCCCATGTGGGTGTCAATGGGAATGAGCGATGTCACGAACCTACAATGAACACTCGACAACCAGGCGTCGGCTGTGGGATGTCACCTGTAAACTAGTTCTAACTGACCGTAACCAACCCGCCCTTCTTGCCCTAACCTACCAAGTGGCGCAGATAAGAGGGCCGCACCAACCTATCACAGACGAGCTTACATGCTCTCAACAAATGGCAGAGTCGATTACATTCTTTCAACCTATCAGAGACTTGTGGTCTTCAGGATCAGCCAATCAGCAGTCATTGGGGGAATATATAAGCTCTACCCTCGACTGACCGAACTCAGTGAAGATAGAGACTGTCACTCCCTCATTGCATACTATCTCTGCTTTTATCTCTGCTCTTGCTCGTGAGCTAAGTTACTCTCTGTTAAAGCTCTTACTAATATCCTCAATTTTGTTTAACTCTGATATAATTGTGTTCTATTATTTGGTGTTCTAATTGGTGTCATTTTGTGTCTGTTAACGTTAACGTCATTCATATTACTGTTTTTGTTTAATTGTAAATATTGTACTTATTTGGTGATGGTAATAACATACATGTTAACAATCATTAGTCATTCATTTACATTACTCTTTCTGGGCAAACATCCATTGAGGAAGTGGAGTGAAGTTCCCGTTTAATTTCATTAGTTGTAACTCCACTGACTACAGTAACATATCTACCAAGAGTTATAGCTCTATATGTTCACTACCCCTAAACTTCCCCTAGACATAAACAAGCCAAACACTGGGGTTGTAACAGCGCGCTGACTCCCTGCATGGGCTGCGGTCAGACGTCATCCCATACCTATTTTTGGCCTTCGACCCTACATAGATGCTGCTGGTACTTCCTGCTGGCAGGACAGATGGGACGCCATCGGGGCTATGACCATATTATAAAATCCTTAGAATTAAATATTGTGTTGGGCAGTATATGACCCTAACTGTTGTGCCGCCAGCTGCCTAGTGGCATCTATTTATGAATGAATCAATCAATGTTGTTCATTATAAGTACACTCCGGAAGGCCACCACAGTAGTGTATATGTGTCTAGTTGCCACTATTGGTTGTCCTTACTCACAATGGGTATATAGGAAACCCAGATTATTGGTTTGCAGTATATTCGGAACACTTGGTTAGCAGAGTATAAGTAGTACACGAGTGATGAGGTATGAGAGGGTGAGTGATTGGTGAGAACATTTACCCGTGTACTTTGTCCTAACATCTGACTCGGCCTTATATTTTCTTTCAATTTTCTGCCTATCACCTCTCTTGTAGGGCATTAAGGTATCAAAAACTTCATCAATAATAGTAGTAGCAACTGCAGTAGTTGTAGTATTAGTAATTGTATTAGTTATTATTATTGTTGTTGTATTAGTAGTAGTAGCAGTAGTAGTAGTAGTAGTAGTTGTAGCAGCAGTGGTGTCAAAAGTTATTGCTTTGTTGTTGTTTAGGCGGTGAAAGATATCTTCCTTGTCGATGGCTCAAAACATTTCCATGTCTCGCGGAACTGGAAGACATCGGGGTCCCAGTGTTTTGCAATGTTTTCTGGAAGAGGTTGATCCGAGGTGAGGCTGACAGCCATCGCCGCACAGCCACAAACGGCGGCAGCTCAGATGTCTGACTGTCCAACCTCCTAATCTAAACTAACCTAACCTAATCTACTTTGGGTGTGACCCTCTTCTTAAGGGGTCTTCCCACCATCATTTTTTCTCTTGAGTTTATTTTTCTGACTACTAAGATATGGTAGTTTGTAATGAAATATGTTTCAACTGTACATCTTTCATGTTCAATAAAAGATTGATTAGCACTAAATAATATTGTTTTTAATAACCTGTTTCACAGAAAAAAAAATATTCTTAAGCTGGGTATTTAATTCATTATATACAACCCCATCAAATGTTGCTGATGTGAAATCTACACCTCGCATGTCATGTAATGTCATTTTGGGGGGTATTTTGGGCGTTGCCCCTAACCCCATCCACCAGTTGCAGAACATAAGAATTGGGTTTCTAGGCCTTCCTAACCCTGACAAACATTTCTGGTACTCCAAACCTTCTGCCCCTTTCATGTTGAATAAAGTCAACTAGCTCCTGCACTACTGGAACACTCTCTCTCTCTCTCTCTCTCTCTCTCTCTCTCTCTCTCGACAACCACCTTGCCGTCGGTGAGAGAGCTTGTGTGATCTGTTTGAATTTTGCTAGCTATGCTGGGGGACATTTAGTCCAGTTGGGTTACCCGTGCCAGAAAGGTAGCGTTATTAGGATCCTGACTAAGAGTTGTCGAATCTTCATGTTAATATTAAGTTTCACAACTGCTCTTCAACTGTCCTAACAAAAAAAAAAAAAAAAAAAATCTTCATCACTTTCGATATAAGTTTTTATTGTTAAGGACCTCACCAGCTACCTTATGCCGTGTGAGAAGGGAGGCTTTGGAACCTCCTAAAACAACGCCTTTTAACGCTCACAGGTTTCGAAAGGGCTGAGATTGAAGGGATCTCAAGCGTGTGGGGTACGAGTAATGGAGATGCCTCAGGACCCCCGTAGGTATTCTCTTAGATTAATAAGCCTGACCAGCTCCCTGTGACCGTTCTTAGGTGCTTTAAGGCTCGACTGCTCTTTGGTGAGAGAGCTTTCGTGCCTCGCTGGCTGCCAGGCCAGTAAAAGATCTCGGATTAAGTCGTGGACATTTAGTTTTACTATTTGCTTTAAGTTTGGCCGCGGATGGAGGATTAGTAGGGATTAGTAGGACGACGGTTACACTTCAAGCACCCCTGTCGAAAAATCAGAGTCCCATTTACTTAGGACTCTTGTGCTGCTCAGTTGGGAGCTGCGGCACGATTGGGGCCGTCCGGCCCAGGGGAGACCTTAGGGTTGGTGTGCTTGGCTCATAAGGTTTCTGTTGGCCGAACGACTGCAGAAGGAAAAGAGACTGCAGAAAAGTGTGATGG
Source organism: Petrolisthes cinctipes (assembly GCA_033782935.1). NCBI lineage: Eukaryota > Metazoa > Arthropoda > Malacostraca > Decapoda > Porcellanidae > Petrolisthes > Petrolisthes cinctipes. The sequence goes on along the minus strand of JAWQEG010000929.1, from coordinate 213,096 downwards.
AAAAGAGGAGGAGAATATGGAGAAGGGAGAAAAACCCAAGACAGTTGAGGAGGGATCAGAGGAAAGTGAGGAATCAAATAAGAAGGAAAAGAAATTGAAGAAGGTAAAGAAGACAAAGAAGAAGCAACCTGGAGGAAGTGACGAGCCCGGCAGGAATTCAAAACACTCTCGGGTTCCTCACAAGGCATCTCGTGCTCCTACCAAGGAGAGGCCTGTGGATATACACATTGTAGGTGATTCCCAGGCACGAGGGCTGCAACCCCTAATGGCAGATCGCCTTCACACTTCTGTGAAGGTGAATTGTTTGCCAGGTTGTGGCAATGCTGACCTCCGAAAGGAAGCTGAGAGGATCCAAACGTCCAGATCTGCTGTCATTGCACTCATGGTGAGTGGTAATGACATCTACCTGAGAAATGGTAGAGTAGGCATGACCGAAGGAGTCCTCTCGGATGTGATCGGTGCAGTAGATGACTGTGGGTTAAAAACCCGCAGAAGGGTAGTTGTTGGCATGCTCCCAAGGAGAGGCCCTTTAGGGACTGCTCTGTCAAAGAACATTGCAGTAAATCAGCGCCTGGCTGATTTGTGTACTGCCGAGGGGGTGTTCTTTGTGGACCCCTACACCTCACTCTTTGGTAGAGACGACCTCTACCAGAGGGATGGCACACATCTCTCACTAAAGGGGAAAGAAGTGCTTTCCAAATTAATGGAAGACGCCGTCCGACGATGTCTCAGGAGCACTCGACCGAGCATGGAGGAGAGCCCTCGTCGCTACGCTAGAGTGACCCCAGAGAAGACATTCGCTGAGATCCTGAAGAAGGATATCCCCAGCACTACCAAGACAATGACCAAACCGGGAAACGGAAGAGTATAGGGAGCCCTGCAGTTGGGGGTTCCCTGAAGGTTCTATTGTTCAACGCCAGGTCCATCCGAAACAAGTTTTTGGAACTGCGGGCCCTCGTTGCGACAGAGGAACCCGAGATGGTGGCCATAACGGAGTCATGGTTGAGAACCTCAGACAGAGATCTTGAAGGGGAATTCGTGATTCCAGGCTACCAACTCTTCCACAAAGATAGAGAGGACAGAGGGGGTGGTGGTGTGCTGTTGTATGTAAAGAACTCCATCAAATCGATGACCTGCAACATCACATCAAACCACGAGCTCCTTGGAGTTGACCTAGAAATAGGCACTGCAAAATACAGAACCCTGCTGCTTTATAGACCCCTTGGACAACTCAATGAGATGGACAGGGACCTATACCAGTTGCTGGGTGAACTAGTGGACGGCAGGGTGTGCATCCTTATGGGGGACTTCAACACACATGTTGACTGGGAAACCAGAGAGCCCTCTGCCGAGAACACACCACTCTTGGAGTTTGTAAATGATGAATTCCTCACTCAATGGGTAAGGGAGCCAACAAGAGGTGCTAACATACTCGACTTGGTCCTTACCTCAGAGGATGACATCATTCAAGACCTCTCTGTAAACGAAGAAATAGGTGGAAGCGACCACAAGCTTATAAGATTTTCAGTTAAGGTCCCTAATATGGAGACCGTGACCCCGTTGCATAGAAAATTAGACATGGGGAGAGCGAACTTTGCAGGTCTTCGTGAAGGCGTTGCTGAAATGGAACTAGAGGAGGGAGAGAGTGCTGATGATCTGTGGAGGTCATTCTTGTCTTCCTTCATGGAACTTCAGTCGCGCTTTATTCCTCTGAAGGGAACAGGTCAGAAGTTCATTCAACCGAAGTGGTTTAATCGGGAAATCCGTAGCCTACTAAGGGAGAGGAGAACTGCGTATCGTCGAGCGAAGGCATCTGGGGACTTTGACGGTCATAGAAGACTGAATCGAAATGTGAAGTCCAAAATAAGGGCGGCTAAGCGTGCTGAGGAGATCCGTGTGGCTAGACTCTGCAAAGTGAACCCCAAGGAGTTTTTCAGTTATGTGAATGGCCGTAAACCAATCCGACGCAGGATCGGTCCCTTGGTGAATGAGGATGGAGCATTGATGCACTCTGATGCAGAAAATGCTAACCTCTTAAATGAGTACTTCTCTTCAGTGTTCTCTGAGGAGAGTGGTCCCATTCCCGAACCTTTGGACTCCTTCAGTGAGAAGTTGGAGTCAATGGTCTTCACCCAAGAAGAAATCGAGAGAAAAATAATCGAATTAAAAGCAAACAAGTCCCCCGGTCCGGATGGGTTCTTACCTAGAGTGTTGAAAGAAATGCATGGTGAAGTATCACGGCACCTGTGCATGGCCTTCAACAGGGTAATCCAGACTGGATGCGTTCCTAGAGACTGGCGTGAGGCAGAGGTGACTCCTATCTTCAAGAAGGGAGATGCTAGCCAACCGTCAAACTACAGACCCATCAGTTTAACCTCGATAGTCTGTAAACTCATGGAGAGCATCATGGTGGACAAAATAACAGCACACTTAGAATCAAATTTGCTACTGAGGGGTTCCCAGCATGGGTTCCGGCAGCACCGGTCATGCCTCACAAATCTGGTGGAATTCTTCCATTTTGTTTTCAGTGAGCAAGATCGGGATAAAGCAGTCGATGTTGTCTACTTAGACTTTCAGAAAGCCTTTGATAAGGTACCCCACCGTCGCCTCCTTCGGAAAGTGCGTGCACTGGGCATAGACGGAAATGTGGCAAATTGGATAGAGAACTGGCTAAGTGACAGACGGCAGCGGGTGGTAGTGAATGGACAGGCTTCAGAGTGGGTGCCCGTTACTAGCGGTGTTCCCCAAGGTTCTGTTCTGGGACCACTACTGTTTATCATCTATGTTAATGACGTGGATGGTGACGTGGTTGCCAAGATTTCCAAATTCGCCGATGATACTAAGCTTGGTATGAATGTCGCGAAAGAAGGAAATACTACCCGCTTACAAGAAGATCTTAGGAAGATCGGGGAGTGGTCTGACACATGGCAAATGCCATTTAACGTGAACAAATGCAAAGTTATGCATATAGGCCACAGAAACCCCCGAACAGAGTATAACCTTAAGGGCAATGCTCTCGTAAGCACTGATACCGAGAAAGACTTGGGTGTAACTATCACCAGCGACCTCAAGTTCACAAAGCAGTGTATTGAGGCTGAGAAGAAAGCCCAAAGGATGTTAGGGTACATAAAGCGACAGTTTAGATACCGGAACAAGGAGATAGTACTTTGTCTGTACAATTCCCTTGTCCGACCGCACCTGGAGTATGCAGTCCAGTTTTGGAGTCCTTCTTACCGAAAGGATATCGCGAGATTGGAACGAGTGCAAGCCAGGGCAACCAAACTTATACCCTCTCTTAGACACAAGAGCTATAAAGATCGGTTGGTAGAACTCGACCTGTTCTCTTTGGAAACCTGGAGACTGCGTGGTCAGCTTATCGAAGTGTTTAAAATACTACGAGGCTTTGACAATGTAGACTACAGGGAAATTTTCCAATTCAGTGAGGGCACAACCAGGAATCATGGCTACAAACTTGAACTGAAGCGATACAACCGTGATCTGTGTGGTAAGTTCTTTACATACAGCATCTGCGGTACTTGGAACGCGCTTCCTGCTGATGTAGTCAACAGCAACTCTGTGGATCAGTTCAAGTCCAGATTAGACAAAGCCTTAAATCACCGTCTAGGTGTTTAAGCCGTTGTGCGAGTGTTCCTTGATGGTTTCACATGACACATTCGAGGACGGTCGCCTACTTGCGCAAGTAAACCCACAGGTACCCTCTTTGTATGGATCGTAAGGTCCCCTAGGGTACTTCTTTTCCTTGTAACTCCTTGTAACTCTCTCTCTCTCTCTCTCTCTCTCTCTCTCTCTCTCTCTCTCTCTCTCTCTCTCTCTCTCTCTCTCTCTCTCTCTCTCTCTACATATATATATATATATATATATATATATATATATATATATATATATATATATATATATATATATATATATATATATATATATATATATATATATATATTTTGTTACGGCGCGATGTAACGCCATTGTGAAACAGGGGTAGTCAAGATGTTAGTGAAGATGTTGTATTCACTTGGGGTTAGTGACAGTCAGTTGATGTCTCTCTATTTATTATTTAGTGGTTACATCGCTTAACAAATTATAAATCATCAAACTTTCCTCAGGATATACATTAGATATAAAGCTTTATAGCTAACCTGGAAAGCTAAACTAGAATATAATCATACAGTAATGTAACACCCCCCCCCCCCCTAAGAGCACGAAATTTCCCGTGAGAAATTTCGGCCTTTTACAATCTCGAGGTGACATCGAAAAGGTGACATAGAAAAGATGACATAGAAAAGGTGACATGCCTCTCACAGTGTCGGAGAAGAGCATGGTGCAGACATGCCTTTGACCAGTTGTGCTTGGGATTCCCCACAAGTTGGCAGGTGTGTTTTCCATACCAAAGGGATAACGGTACTCCTGTGTGTTTTCCAAATGGCAAGATATCCAGCCCTCCCACAACTTTTACATTTCCTGTATGTTTTCCTTATGCGAAGATGTCCAGCCAATCCCACCATGACAGCGACAGCGAGCGACAACGACAACGACCAATAACCAACAATCACCAATAACCAACAATCACCAATAACCAACAATAACCAATAACCAACAATCACCAATAACCAACAACCAACAATCACCAAAAATAACCAACAATCACCAATAACCAACAATCACCAATAACCAACAATCACCAACAATCACCAACAAAATCAAGCTGGCTGTTCGGCCAGACAGCTTGAGGAACTTCAACAACAACAATAACCAACAATAACCACCACTACCACCACCACAACAACAACAGCGACAGTGAACAGCGACGGCGACAGGCTGAACACTATATCCACCAAAGGCACAGGAAACTCAGGGACAGGGTTACTAGGGCTAGGAAACACGGCACTAGAAACTCAGGGACAGGGTTTTTATCTTAACCCTCTTGTGGTCCTGGGAACTGGTATACACTCCACAGCATCAAGGAAGATAACTGTTCCCAGTCCAAGCTGTCAAGTAGGCAAGCCGAGTAGGCAAGCGCTGACACACAACATTCCTATTCATCCACCAATGCTATTTTAAAACCCGTTGTACCCAGGGAGCATTGTTACGTGATATGAGGAGAACTACGAACCTTATAGACAGCTCGTCACCTTCAGGGTTTTCCAGGCATAGGACAGTGTTGCATCCCTCTGCTTCAACATCAGCATTTTCTTCCAGCCACTTGATCTTCACATCAATACCATTTTCAATCTTTTCTTTGTCTTCATCAGCAAACATTTCGGCATCCTTGATCATGCGGTCAATGTCCTCAGGTGTAAGGCGGTCCTGATCATTACTGACTACAATCTTTTCCTTGTTGCCAGTTCCCTTATCCTCTGCAGACATTTTAGGATACTGTTGGCAACAATCTTAAATGTTACTTCAATCTGAGGCACACCTCTTTGAGCAGGGAGAATGCCAGTCAGGTCAAACTTGCCAATAATGTGGTTGTCCTATGTCATTGGCCTTTCTCCTTCCAAAACTTGGATTGTGACAGCATGCTGGTTGCCCGAGGTAGTTGAAAAGATCTGGCTCTTCTTTGTAGGGACCCCCCCAACGGGAACTGCCTTGACGTGGTGGGGGGGCTTGTGTGTCTCTGAGACCTGGCGAGCTAGACTAGAGGGGGCTCCGGCCCCTGCTCTGCCCCGATTTCGGGGAGAGAGGGCTTCCCATGCTAGTAAGGTCACCAGTGAGAAACCAGACTAAATGGTTCCCATGCATTAGGCTGCCAGTACGGGCCAACAGTGCTGCCCTCCAGAGGGACTGCCCTCTAGGGGCCGTCCTATGTTGGATGGTTGGGTGTCTTCTCTGGAGGACATTCTCGCTATGTGCCCAGACAGTGTCCAACGAGTAACAAAGATTAAAGGCAGTAAAAATATGATCATCCTCACCTTCTATGGCTCGCATATCCCCGATCGCATTAACATTAACCCCACCTCTTTTGAGGTGAAGCCTTTTGTTGAGCGTCCTCTACAGTGTTTCTGTTGTTATGAGTTTGGTCATGGGAGGAGGAACTGCAACAACCGTTCCCGGTGTGGTAATTGTTCTGCTCTTGACTCACATCTTACTTCTGAGTGTCGGTCAGAGAGTTACTGCTTATACTGCGGAGATGCTCACCCCTTGCATTCACGCCAATGTAAGATGTACCTCCTTGAGCAGGATATCCTCCACTTGGCTAATACCCAATTCATTAGCATAGGTAGTGCCAGACGGCAACTCAACTTCAAGCGACAGAAGGATGGTGGTGTGAAGACATACACCTCCTCCCTTCGCCCTAAATCGGTTGCAGCACCCTCTCAACCCTCTCAAGAGGCAGCTGCTTTTTGCTCTAGTGAGAGCGTTTCAAAGGTTATTCTATATAATAGTTTCTCTGTCTCGGAAACTTTATCAGACACTCATTCTGGTGACCCTTCAACTGATGACAATTCTCAGACTTTAGCTAAAGGTGTCCATGAGGTTCACGCTGCCACACGCTCTCCCAAAAGGAAACTTAAGTCGCCTAAACTGCCACAGAGACGCCTTCGTGGTTCCTCTGAGGCACTTGACTCTATAGATGTTCCACCTTGTGAGGCAACCATCTCTGTGGACTCATCCATAGTTTCCTCTCAATTTTACCAGAAGCGTTCTCGTGGCTCTGATGAATCTCTTGATTCAACAGAAGTTCCTCCTCGCAAGCTTCCTTCGGGATCATCAGAGGGGCGTGAAGTTAATGTGGATGCCACGGATGTTGTGACTTCAAAAGATTCAGTTTCTCTTCCGCTTGAGCAGCGGAGTGATTCTACCACCTGTATTATGGATGTTGATGTATCTGCCTGTGTCAGTGATACCACTGCTGTACAGGACAAAACCAATGTAATTGTTTCAAAGAATATCCCAGCTCATATACCTTCATCATCTTCTAACATATCAGATGCTTCAGGGACTCGCCTACGGGTCCCAATTACTGCCCCACGTACTACTCCTCGGGTTCGCTCTTCTTCTAGTGGCCCAGGATTAGACAAATCTTATTGTTTGAGTAAACTCTCAGGTCGAGGTGGTAGTGGGAAGTGCCTCCATGAGGCTTCCCAAAAATCTGTACTAAAGTAACACTGTTCAAGGTCCTTCAGTGGAATTGCCGTGGCTTGCGTGCTTTTTGGGAGGAACTGCGCGTTCTTCTCTCTAGCTTCTCTCCTGCATATGTTTCTCTCCAAGAGACAATGCTTGGGGACTACATTCCTGCCAGTCCTCCATCATACTCTACATTTTATTCCAATTCATTTGAAGGGCAGGGTCACCATGGTGGCTCTGCCATCCTAGTTCGCCGATATATTCCATGCACGAGCCTGGAGCTTGACACTGCCGTCCAGGCTGTTGCAGTCAAGGTATTTATGGACCGCCCGTACACTATGTGCAGTCTATACCTTCCTCCCAGTGTTACAGTTGAGAGGGGTGATCTCAACCGTCTTGTACGTGACCTTCCCTCTCCCTTTATTTTATTGGGTGATTTTAATGGTCGTCATCCTCTGTGGGGCGACAGTTCAGTTAACCCCAGGGGTGTTTTATTGGCTTCTTTTATTGAGCATGAGGGATTAGGGGTTTTAAATACGGGAGATGTGACACATTTTAATAGCCCTACTGGGACTTTTACCGCTATTGACATTTCTCTCTGCTCACACAGTGCTCTGTTGGATTTTACTTGGAGAGTGTTGCCTGATTTATATGGCAGTGAACATTTCCATATACATTTGGAAGGTAACAGGTATGAACCACAGGCTCGTCTTCCTAGGTGGAAATTAGAGAAGGCTGACTGGCAGTTTTTTAGAGAGCTAACTTCTACGGTCTCTTTTGTAGCCGATTTCGGTAGCTCTGACGAGGCTGTAACATATTCCACTGATATGCTCCACTCTGCTGCCCTCAACTCTATCCCTAGAACTTCTGGCTACTTTCCCAAACGTCCTGTCCCATGGTGGTCACCAGTCTGCACCACAGCTGTGCGGAAGAAGCGCGCTGCCTTCTCTCGCCTTCGTCGCAATCGTAGGGACCCAACTCTTTTAGAGGACTTCCGACGGGCAAGGGCCCGGGCTAGATGAGTCTTAAAAGAGGCACGACGTGCATCTTGGAAGGCCTATGTGTCTTCAATTAATACTAAAGCTCCACTCACCCAAGTGTTCAGGAGAGTCCGTAAGATGGCGGGGAAGTTTTCTCCTAGTTCTCCAACTGTACTTAAGGTCAATGGAATTAAGATCATGGATGGTTTGACAGTGGCCAATACCATGGCGGAGACTTTTGCAAAAGTTTCCAGCCGTGAATCTCGACCTCTGGCTGTCAGGCATGAGTTAAGAGCCAAGGAGCGTACTGTCCTGGATTTCTCAGGGAACGTGAATGAAAGTTATAACCATATATTCACCCTGAGAGACCTGCATTCTGCTCTCTCTCTCTGCGGTGACACTTCTCCTGGGCCAGACAACATCCCATATGCAATGTTACGACACTTGGGTGAGGAGGCGATCTCATTTCTTTTAGCTTTATATAACAGAATCTGGCTGGCGGGTGTCTTCCCTTCTGGGTGGAGAGTTGCTACCATCCTTCCTTTTCTCAAGCCGGGCAAGGACTCTGGTGTTGCCTTCAATTATCGACCAATTGCCTTGACCTCCTGTCTCTGTAAACTATTTAAAAAGATGGTGAATGTCAGACTGGTACACTTTTTGGAATGGGGTGATTTTCTGTCTCCGTCCTAGTCTGGCTTTCGTAAACACTGTTCCACTACAGATGCTCTGGTCAGGTTGGAAGCTGCTGCATGTGAGGCCTTTGCACGACATCAACACCTTGTCTGTGTATTTTTTTATTTAGAGAAAGCCTATGACACTACATGGCAATAAGGCATCCTGCAGCAACTCCATTTATATGGCCTGCGGGGTCGCCTTCCACGCTTTCTTAAGGAGTTTCTCAGTGGTCGCAGTTTTTCTGTGAGGGTTGGTACAACCCACTCAGCATCTGTTGCACAGGAGGAGGGCGTCCCCCAGGGAAGCATCCTCAGTGTCACATTGTTTGCAGTAGCAATTAATGCCATTGCCTCATCCCTTCCAGACAGTATAGCTAACTCGATGTACGTTGACTCATGGCTTTTTAATGGAGAGTGCTCACCCTCCCTACTGTGATGATTGTCTGGTCTCTTTGACAGTACGGCATCTTATTGTCGAGTGTCCCAGCCTTGGGGACCTTCATCGTAGGCACCTCTCCGAGTACCGGAAGGGTGACGGTTCTTACCGTCTCTCCCAGGTGCTCGGGGAGGAGGCTTGTAGTGTGGGAGGGAACACCCTCTCCTATGTGGAGGAGGCTGGCCTCCTCCACAAATTGTGAATTTTATTGTATTTATGGCTATTAATTTTTAGGTAGTTAAAGTTTAATGTTTCTTTCGTTAATATTTCAATTCTTTTATATATCTAACTTAAGTAGGTTATTTCATTAATATATAATTTTTTGGAAGACGTGGGTTTTATTCATGCTGCTTCTCCCTTTCGAGGTAGTGAAAATTATTTAATCTTTGTACATATTTTATTAATGATGTAAATGACCTTTTTATGTTGGGCGGTATATTACCATTGTTGTTGCGCCGCCAGATGCCTAATGGCATCAATCAATCAATCAATCAATCAATCCTATGTGGAGGAGGCTGGCCTTCTCCACAAAATATGATTTTATGATATTTATGGTTTTTAGATGATTATATGTCGACGGGTTCTATTATTAATAATGTGCTTTATAGTTTGTGTGTCTTTTAATCGTGGTGCCTGTCCCTTTCGGGTATTCATGTTTTATTAATTGTGTAGATGACAATTTTATATTGGGCGATATATGACCTTGGCTGTTGCGCCGCCAGATGCTTATTTGGATCAAAATAAATCAAAAATTCTTTGTAGGGATGACACTGTTGCGAGAGATCAGCTTTGTCATTACTCCTCCAACTGTCTCTATCCCAAGGGTCAGTGGAAATACATCAAGGAGAACACAAAGAACGAAAAGATAGACAACAAACCTACTGACTGCACATTATTAACTACATTAATACCAACTACATTGACTACCATCCTGGCAGGGTCGCCAATTTGTTACGGCGCGATGTAACGCCACTGTAAAACAGGGGTAGTCAAGATGTTAGAAGATGTTGTATTCACTTGGGGTTAGTGACAGTCAGTTGATGTCTCTCTATTTACTATTTAGTGGTTACATCGCTTAACAAATTATAAATCATCAAACTTTCCTCAGGATATACATTAGATATAAAGCTTTATAGCTAACCTGGAAAGCTAAACTAGAATATAATCATACAGTCCAGCACTATCAGCCATGGCTGTACTGTACAGCCGGCAGCATAAATTCGTGTCCATCTCATGTACTTAATAATGCTAATATGACCAAGGTAGTTGCATTCTGAACCAGTTTCTATCCTAACAACATGTGTAATTTACCACATGTGAAGTATATCTGTCATCTCTGCATTCAAATTGTGTTACAACATCAATATTGCTCATACATACGTAGGTAAAAATGAAGTGAACTTATGCTGCCGACTGTACATTTGGCGCGCGTTTTTAGCGGCTCGAACGGAAATTCGAGCTTTTCTTTATGGTTTTAACCGGAAAATAGAATATTTGACATTTTAACGTAATTTTTACATCAGGTTACGTCATGTTACGTCATAAAAACCTTTGCCGGTGGTGCTGAATCAGAATATATAGTTTTGGGAGTGAAACCGGGTTATTTAAGCGAATTTATAGCAGATGACGTAATTTTTACGTCGAGTTGCGTCATGTTACGTCATACCAAAACCAGCGCCTGGTGATGGTGATTCAGAATATATATGGGTTTTTGATGTAGGTGTAACCATTTTCGAGTGAAAAGAGGACAAACAGAGACGGATTGCCATTTATCGTATAGATTCATTTATTTTTGATGTATGAGACAAACCTGAGCTTCCTCCTGTGTGCCTGAGTAGAGTTGGTTGAGCAGCTCCCTGACGTCTGGGGTAAAGCAGGCAGTGTAGTTGGTCCACCCAGTACCATCATCCGTTCCTGTCTCGGTCCCTGTCACTGCTTCTGTGTCCGGCTCCTTCTCCTGCCACTGACCCTCTGCCGTGCATGTCCGATACGCCGTCTCTGCGAGGAAAAAAATCGGCAACTGAACTCTTTGTATACACAGTGATGCAAAAGTAAGTTTACATCTTATTTTCCAAACTATTCTTTATTACATTCTTTTTTCCAAGAATACAGGAATAGAGCCTATTGTGATTTTGATGAGGTCGGACACTTTGAAAACTTACGAGACTAACAGTGTGTCTTTTGTTTTGGAATATTCTCACTTCAGTAATAAATTGTAATGGCCATTGCCAACTACAATTTGCATAACCGTGTAATACATTATTGCTGTGAAGTTTATCTAGATTTATTCAAGATTACAAACTACGTAGGCTAAATAAAAAATAATACAAGAGATTCACGAGGCTTCAGTCAATATGCTTATTTACATGGTGTTCGTGAACTTCACAGCCAAGCACTTAGAATGATTTGTATGGGTAAATATAAACTATTATTAATCTGTACATGTATTGTCAAGAGTCTATGCTAGTGTCATGTAATAATTTAGTATCTCATCTGTGTCCACCGAGACCAGAAGTTAGTTTGAAATTTGCGCCGTATCCCTCTGATAGCGGAATGTTAATTAAGGCATCCATAGACTATCATTCATGCCTGCGCAAACTAGGTAACTGTGAAATCATTTAAATTTGCCACACACTTACAAGAATACTGAGCAGTCACCACACATTATCATGCATCACTGTACTGGGATATGATGACGAAAAGCTTGTTGGAAATTGTTGTCATTAGCGCAAACCATCAATCACACCCACACACGACGGTTATGCCTGCACAACCACCCAGTTTGTGCAGGCATGATTAATAGTCTAGGCAGGCCTTTACATTACAACTAACTGATCAACTCGTCGCACTCTGTTATCTTATTGCCGAGAGTAATAATTCATCGATCGGAGTAAATCCTTTGATTCCGGCACGTTTTAGCATGAAGTGGTCAAGGATGGAAATTATATATATCGTGAAATTATAATTGCATGTATAACATGTGACGTATTATAGCTAGGATGTAGAAGTTAGGAGAGGTAGGGTTTCGAACTCATGACGTCACTCGAGACCAATAATATTATTGTGCTCCTGTAAATCAAAATTGATTAACCAATGGGGAAGCGAGAATTTTTCAAAATGTGCCACGAACACAATAAAAGTGCTACTCCTGTGCACCTTCCCAGTCAGACTCTATCAGCACCTATCTCGACACCACAGCGCAGCTTCACGTCCTCGTTATCACTCTCTCGCTCGTAACTCTCTCGTCTTGAGTGACAAGAGTATAATCAGAGGGTGAATTTCACGGCTCGTGTCTGAATATTCCAAACCATTGTTGAATATTTCAGCTGGTCGTGTTCACAGCTCGTTGACCAGATTACGAGTAATAGAGAGTGGATTAGCTGGCTTGTATCTGTAGGCTGGCTAGAAGTCTTCCTTACGAATCTAGGTAACAATCTTTATAAGGTAAAAAAATCATGAGTGATATAATCTAGAAAAAGATCTAGAAAGATATCGAGTGTTAGATTTGATTTAAAAATAATCAAGTTAACGTAATTGTGGAGGAAAGGTTCAGAAATAGCACCTGAATTAAGTGAAGTGTTAGCTTTGCCCTAATTCTTGCATGAATAACATAAGGTTAGGAGACCATAGAAAAGTGTCTAATAATAATAGCACCTAAAAAAAGTGTTAGCTTTGCTCTCTGTTTATAATTTGATGTAAGGTTAGCAGGCTGTTGATCATGCCTGGCGGTGGTCAGTGAATTTATATAAATATTTAAGTGAGTAATTTAATTAATGTGTGTAAGAGTGTATGCGTGTGTATTTATTTTCTATTAATGTTAAATTAATTATTGTTGGTATTGATTGAGAATATATATAGTAGAGTAACGTAATTTTTCTTTGGGTGACCCTACGTAACCATTATAACTACTATAAATGCATATATAGACGGGAACCCCCTAGATAACTGTAATATTAAGTATTGTGTGAGAGGAAGAAGGAGATAAATCTACAGATGAACTGGCGACGCTGACCAACCGTCCCTAGCTTTTGTTCAAACTTGCTAAAAATGCTTAATTAATTAAGGAGATAGATGTCAAATAAGAAATGTAACACAACATAGTTGCCAGAACTGCACTAAATACCAAACACATGACTTAGTTTCATTGTGAAATCTAACATAGAAATTATATCAAAATAATATGTTTACATTTTATGATTAATTTCAGGCATGTATGCAAAAATATAAATCATATAATGTTGTTAAAATGTGCTTAGTAGGAATGTAGCACTTTCCTGAGCCAACGAAGTGAGAGACAAAGTTGGACATATGTAATACTGTTCACAGCCCATATTATTGAAGGCAATGCCAAGCGTCTGAACACTGGAGGCTGTTGGTCTTTAGGTGTGGGGCATGATTGGGCAGCAAGGCTGGTAGTACGGTACGGTATGGATTATTTTTCCGTATTCCGTACCTGGTTGCCTTACTGTACCGTAATTTCGTACCATACCCTTGTTTGTTTTTCCGTACCTTACAGTACGGAAATAAGACCGTACTGTAATTCCGTACTAATATAGTACCATTTACAGAACTAATTTACATAGAAAATACGATATGAAATATTGTACTGTAACTGCTGTTCATCTTATTTAAGACAAGCCACTGTAGTGTACCATAAAATAGGTCGATTTTCTTTGATTGAGTGTGTAACCATTCTCTAATTATCTACCAGCCCTGTATTGTGATTCATTTACCATTACATTCCTTCATGCAGATAGCCTATGCAAATTCTTTCAGCATATTCTCTTTGCCATTTTGTGTAATATCATTGTCTGCATACTCTTGCAAAATTTCATGTATACAACATATGTATTATACATTTAATACCATAACCAAATACTCTTAGCTTTGTTAACGTCAAGTACGCAGAGAATCGTATATACTGTTAACTATTTTTTGCCATTAAATTATAAGGGACTATTCACCGCATCTCTCTCTTCCTTGAGCACTTCTTAAAGAGAGTTATAGACACTAACACTTCATAAAGAGAGTTATAGACACTAGCTCCTGAGGCTGAGAAGTGCAGTGGAGAAACCCTGACAGTGGCCCTTACACAGGAGCCTTCTTTAGGTAGCAGCACAACTTATAGTTGGTGGCTACACCACCCACCAACAAGTGGTGACCCCCGGAGATTGCAGCCGTCACCAACAAGTGGTGACCCCCGGAGAGTGCAGCCGTCACCAACAAGTGGTGACCCCCGGAGATTGCAGCCGTCACCAACAAGTGGTGACCCCCGGAGAGTGCAGCCGTCACCAACAAGTGGTGACCCCCGGAGATTGCAGCCGTCACCAACAAGTGGTGACCCCCGGAGATTGCAGCTGTCACCAACAAGTGGTGACCCCCGGAGAGAGCAGCTGCAGCAATCACCAACAAGTGGTGACCCCCGGAGAGTGCAGCTGCCGCGATCGCCAACAAGAGTGGATCAAGCTGCAGTCTACAAGAACGCCTTTGCCCTGCAGTCACTATCAAGTAGTGACCTGGAGTGCTGCCGCTACCCTCCAATAGTCTACAAAAACGCCTTTGCCCTGCAGTCACCATCAAGAGGTGACTTGAGTTGCTACCTCTCCTGTGCAGCTGTTGCTCCCGCCACAGTGCCACTGTCCATCCTATCTACATTATCGCTGCGAACCCTGAGCCATCACCAGTCCACAGAAGCCATCTGTAAGCCTCCAACTACGCCGTTGCTGCCTGCCATCCAACACCTATACACCTCTGGTACTCACGGCAGTCTAGCTACCAGCAACAGTGCTTCACCTTGGATTACAGTGCTTCACCTTGTATTACAGTGCTTCACCTTGGATTACAGTCCTTCACCTTGGATTACAGTACTTCACCTTGGATTACAGTGCTTCGCCTTGGATTACAGTGCTTCACCTTGGATTACAGTGCCTCACCCTGGATTACAGTGTTTCACTCTGGACAGTGTATTGTCCTTTATTATTAGTGCCTTGTGTGTGAATTACAGTGCCAGTGTATTCAGCAGCATACTGATATAACCTGACTAACGCAGCTGCCGTGATATCAGGTAACCCTCGTCAGCATTTACACCCTGAGTTCACTGACCAGTATGTCTACTGAGGATCTTTCAAACTCAGGCAACCACACTGCCACTGCAGTAGCCATGAGAGCCCCTGCTTTCTGCAACCAAGAAAATTCCCAAATTGCCCAGCTCGCAAATCTAATTTCCCAGCTTACAATGGAAGTCAGCAACCTGAAGAAACAAATCAACAACCACCCAAGTTCCCGACCCTCGACGCCAAACCGCCAACACCAGCGGTCACGTTCAAGGAGCACTTCAAACTTCTGCTACTACCATCGCAGGTTTAGGGATAAGGCTCTCAAGTGTGAAAAGCCCTGCAGCTACATGGCGTCAAACAACAACAGCGAACATTAACGCAGCATAATGTTTGCCATACTCAGTCTACGCTGCTCCACATCTTTGATCGCCGGTCCCATACCAAGTTCCTGGTAGACACCGGTGCCGACGTAAGTGTCCTCCCTGCTACAGCCAGCCAGCGGTCGCTACCTCCTTCTCTGCATCTTTATGCTGCTAATGGTGCCAAGATACCTGTATACTCGCGGCAAACAGTGCATCTGGATCTGAACCTTCGCCGCTCTTTTCAATGGACATTCTACGTAGGAGCAGTGTCATAAGCCATCCCTGGTGCTGATTTTCTCCGTCACTTCAACCTGATGGTAGACGTAAGAGGACAAAAATTGGTCGACCCACTCACAGATATCTTTACAAATGCACAGCCAGCACCTGGTGACAGCACACACCTGTCTGCTATCAACCATGACCACAAGTTTGCTGACCTCCTCAAGTCATTCCCTATGCTGACACAACCCTACTCATCCAGCATACCTGCCAAGCATCACGTGACTCATCATATAGAGACTACCGGACCCCCAGTGCATGCCAAGGCCCGACGCTTAGCCCCTGAGCGTTATAAGAAAGCCAAAGCCGAGTTCGAATCTCTGATGAGTAAAGGCATTATACGGCCCAGCAGCAGCAACTGGTCGTCGGCTCTTCACATTGTTCCTAAGAAGACCGGAGACATACGACCTTGTGGTGACTACCGTGCCCTCAATTCACGCACCGTGGAAGATAGATATCCTGTGCCCAACATTCAAGAGTTCACTTCCCAACTCTCGGGTTCCACTATCTTCTCTCGGATCGACCTCGTCAAAGCATTTCATCAGATTCCAGTCCATCCCACTGACATCCTGAAGACGGCCATTATCACACCTTTTGGCATGTTTGAATACGTCCGGATGCCCTTTGGATTGCGGAACGCGGCACAAACGTTTCAACGCTTCATAGATGAGGTCCTTCGAGGTCTACCCTACTGTTTTGCCTACATAGATGACCTTCTCATTGCTAGTCCTGATGAAGCCAGCCACAAACAACACCTCCGCCAAGTCCTCCAGAGACTGCAAGATTATGGCATCCAAATCAACACAGACAAGTCCGAACTCGGTGTGACATCCCTTGAGTTCCTAGGTCACACAGTCTCTCCAACAGGCATTGCTCCACTTCCCTCAAAGTGCGAGTCCATCCAGCAGTTTCCCAGGCCATCTACCCAACGCCAGCTCAAGGAGTTCCTTGGGATGGTTAATTACTATAACCGCTTCATTCCACACTGCTCACTCCTGCTACGACCATTGTATGCCATGATTAAACCTTGCAAGAGAGGTCAATCTGTTACCCTCGTCTGGACTGAAGAAGCGGAAGCGGCCTTTCTCTCAACAAAACAGGCCCTCAGCGACGCTGCCACGCTCTCTTTCCCTGCACCAGATGCAGAAACTTCAATTGCTACAGACGCATCAAACATTGGTGTTGGTGCCGTCCTACAACAGTGTGTCGGTACATACTGGAAGCCAATTGCCTTCTTTTCCAAGAAACTCACCTCAGCGGAGGCGAAGTATAGCGCCTATGACAGGGAGCTACTTGCCATCTTCAAAGCTGTCAAGCGTTTTTGCTACTTCATCGAGGGACGCAGTTTCCACATCTACACTGACCACAAGCCACTCACTACAGCATTCCTCAGAAATAAGGAATCTTACACCCCACGACAAATGCGCCACATGGACTACATTGCCCAGTTTACCATGGATATACGATACGTCAAAGGTGCCGACAATGCCCCAGCTGATGCCCTCTCTCGAAACATCAGTACTGTAAAATCTTCTCCCATCGACTATGCCACCATTGCTGCTGATCAAGTCGGTGACGCTGAGCTACAGCGACTGTTGGATAACCCTGCACTACAGATGAAGAAGATTACACTTCCAGACACCCAGGTCACACTGTACGCTGACACCTCCACCGACACTCTCCGTCCATACATACCAGAGAAACATCGACATCAGCTCTTCAAGAAGTTACATGACCTCTCACACCCTGGAATCCGTGCCTCGCACCAGATGATGTCTTCCCGCTTCATATGGGAGGGCATAAATAAAGACGTCAGACACTGGGCACGCACATGTATACGCTGTCAAACTTCCAAGGTCACACGCCATACACACTCCTGCAGCCACCTTTACGCCAGTCACCGAGAGATTTGACCATGTCCACATAGACCTCGTTGGCCCACTTCCGTACTCCAATGGCTATCGATATTTACTCACCTGTGTGGACCGCTTCACACGCTGGCAAGAGGCAGTACCTCTCACCGACATCACCACGGATACTGTTGCACGTGCCTTCATCGCTACATGGGTGTCCAGGTTTGGTGTGCCTCTAAGCCTTACTTCTGACCGAGGTGGTCAGTTTGAGTCAGGCGTGTGGAATAAGGTCATGATGCTCCTTGGCATCCGCCGATACAGGACCGCCAGTTATCACCCACAGGCCAACGGAACGGTCGAACGATTCCACCGCCAGCTGAAATCTTCCCTGGCAGCTTCAGCTCAGAAAGAAGATTGGTCAATAGCACTACCTTTTGTCCTCCTTGGCATCAGAACTTCACTCAAAACGGATCTGCACAACTCCTCTGCTGAGCTCGTATATGGCTCTACGCTCAGGCTCCCAGGTGAGCTTCTCTCTGCCACACCAGACCCCGAGCCTTGCAGCGTTCAGGACTTTGCAACACACCTGAAAAATACCATGAAGTGCCTCCAGCCAGTGCAGCCTCGTACGTCCAACTCGAAGACCTTCGTTTACCAGGACCTGGAAGCCTGCACACACGTCTTTGTTAGAGTTGATGCAGTCAAAAGGCCCCTTCAGCAGCCATATCAGGGCCCCTTCCAAGTAGTTCGCAGGACGAGGAAGAACTTCACCATCGACAAACATGGTTCTCAAGAAGTTGTGGCCGTAGACCGGGTCAAGCCTGCTTATATCCTGAATCCGGACCAGATGCTGCAAGCAGTGCAAGTGACTGTTCCTCCAACACATGCTGGAAACAACAAACTACGACACACAAGAGTATCGTTCCTCCTTCCTCGAAACTAGGGGGGGAGTATTGTAGTGTACCATAAAATAGGTCGATTTTCTTTGATTGAGTGTGTAACCATTCTCTAATTATCTACCAGCCCTGTATTGTGATTCATTTACCATTACATTCCTTCATGCAGATAGCCTATGCAAATTCTTTCAGCATATTCTCTTTGCCATTTTGTGTAATATCATTGTCTGCATACTCTTGCAAAATTTCATGTATACAACATATGTATTATACATTTAATACCATAACCAAATACTCTTAGCTTTGTTAACATCAAGTACGCAGAGAATCGTATATACTGTTAACTATTTTTTGCCATTAAATTATAAGGAACTATTCACCGCATCTCTCTCTTCCTTGAGCACTTCTTAAAGAGAGTTATAGACACTAACACTTCTTAAAGAGAGTTATAGACACTAGCTCCTGAGGCTGAGAAGTGTAGTAGAGAAACCCTGACAGTGGCCCTTACACAGGAGCCTTCTTTAGGTAGCAGCACAACTTATAGTTGGTGGCTACACCACCCACCAACACCACTACCATTCATGTCCACAATTCAGATTTTCTATGTGTCACCTACAACTCATCACTGAACTCGGGCTAACATTTTCTGAATTAATTGTGATAAACAGTGTTCTCCATTGCCGCCTTCATCACTCCAGCATTGTCAATGTGTGTACCCAACAAGGTATGCATCTCTAGTATCCGAAACAAATACCAGAATGAGACAGTGGGAGGTTGATTAAGGGGTGGTGACTGTAAGCAGTAATGCAGTCGTCTCGGCCAGGTTCTATTTTTATGAATGCTCATTATAGGTCAAAGATGGTGGAGTTTTTATTTCATGTTCTACATCATAACGATAA
This sequence comes from Petrolisthes cinctipes, assembly GCA_033782935.1. Classification (NCBI taxonomy): domain Eukaryota; kingdom Metazoa; phylum Arthropoda; class Malacostraca; order Decapoda; family Porcellanidae; genus Petrolisthes; species Petrolisthes cinctipes. The sequence goes on along the minus strand of JAWQEG010000929.1, from coordinate 193,578 downwards.
TGATAGTTCCCGCACGTAAGAATAATATCTCAATTGTGTAATTTGAGCAGGTCACCGTCTTGCTATAACATTCCACACCACCATTAATCAGTCTCGCCCCAACCTTAGTGGTGTGAAGACGCTCTCCTGGCGCTCTGCCTGCATTGTTGTTTGTGTTTTTCTGCATTCTTGTTTCTGTGTTGTTGTTTCTGTGGTGTTCTAGGTGTTATTTGTCTGTTTTATCTCTTTCTTTTTTTTGTGGTTTGTTTGTTTTGTTGTGGTTGTGTTTGTTCGTGTGTTCAGTTGTTCGCTTCCCATCTTGGCCTTGCCTAGCCAGATGGAGAGCGTGGATTTGGATGTTGCTTCCTGCCTGGAGGCCATGTCGGAGACTTGGTCATGTCGGAGTGGAATGAGTCTCCTTTCGAGGATCACTGGCCTGAGCTGCCTTCTCACAACCCTCCCCCCCTCTCCTCGGTCACTCCGCAGCTCAGGTTGCAGCCTTCCACTTCCTCAACCTCCACCCCCCCAACGGGAACCGCCTTGACGTGGTGGGGGGGCTTGCGTGTCTCTGAGACCTGGCGAGCTAGACTAGAGGGGGCTACGGCCCCTGCTCTGCCCCGATTTCGGGAAGAGAGGGCTTCCCATGCTAGTAAGGTCGCCAGTGAGAGACCAGACTAAATGGTTCCCATGCATTAGGCTGCCAGTATGGGCCAACAGCGCTGCGCTCTAGGGGCCGTCCTATGTTGGATGGTTGGGTGTCTGAGCTGGGAGATGTTGGGGAAGGGGGTCTGAGCACCATCGTGGGCAAACTTTCGAGCCATTGGGGCTGCTTTTTAAAACGAGTGGCCCCGTGGGGGAAGAGGTACCCCGCCCGCGGCGACCAGCGCTCGGTCCCCTCATCTGCCTGGTAGGTAGTAGCTCTTGGCTCCTGGGGCCAAAAACAACAAATCAATGATATATGGATACAGAAAAGCCCCAATCTCTTCCTCGAGCGGTGGTCGACCAGGCCCTCGAGACGTCACTCTCTGGTCGTGGTAATATGCAGAAAGCTGCAAATAAGACTAGACCTAGCAGGTCGGGTGTTGTGTCGAAGAACCCTGTTAGCGATTTGGACACGTTAATGTTAACGAATGTACTTGCATCCTTTTCCTATGGCGCTATCCACTCCATTTTTAAGTGCTTTGGAGTAGTCCTCCGAATCCGAATCACATATGACAGTGATTGTAGGTCTAATCGGTGCTATATTACTTTCAATCCAAATGCTGCTGCCAAAGCAGCATTTGATGCAAAAGATTCTCTGACGGTGGGGGATACTCATTGTAAAGCTCAGATGATGCGGTCCATCAATGTAGTTGACAGTGACAATGACTACTGCCCTAATATATTTGATGACACTGTGGAGCATGTCCCAAAGGAACGTCGGGTTCCTACACCCTTTTGGTTTGTGGCTTACTACAGGGAGGGACGTGGTAACCTTATCCATGCTTCCCGGTATCTGGAGAAAGAAGTTGGATTATTACCAATGGGCCATATAAAGAAATATGGTAAGGGAGTTTTAATCAGAGCCAAAGATCTTACACAGGCCATGATGCTCCTCAAAATCCCCTGTCCTTCTGATAGCATGTTTGAATCTATTAAACCACATCGAACATTTAATTATAGCAAGGGGCATATATAGAATGAGGCCCTGTATGAATTCTCAGAAGAGGACATTCTCGCTATGTGCCCAGACAGTGTCCAACGAGTAACGAAGATGAAAGGCTGTAAAAATATGATCATCCTCACTTTCTATGGCTCGCATATCCCAGATCGCATTAACATTAACCCCACCTCATTTGAGGTGAAGCCTTTTGTTGAGCGTCCCCTACAGTGTTTCTGTTGTTATGAGTTTGGTCATGGTAAGAGGAACTGCAACAACCATTCCCGGTGTGGTAATTGTTCTGCTCTTGACTCACATCTTACTTCTGAGTGTCGGTCAGAGAGTTACTGCTTTTACTGCAGAGATGCTCACCCCTTGCTTTCTCGCCAATGTAAGATGTACCTACTTGAGCAGGATATCCTCCACTTGGCTAACACTCAATTCATTAGCATAGGTAGGGCCAGACGGCAACTCAACTTCAGGCGACAGAAGGATGTTGGTGTGAAGACATACGCCTCCTCCCTTCGCCCTAAATTGGTTGCAGCACCCTCTCAACCCTCTCAAGAGGCAGCTGCTTTTTGCTCTAGTGAGAACGTTTCTAAGGTTACTCTACATAATAGTTTATCTGTCTCGGAAACTTTATCAGACACTCATTCTGGTGACCCTTCAACTGATGACAATTCTCAGACTTTAGCTAAAGGTGTCCATGAGGTTCACGCTGCCACACGCTCTCCCAAAAGGAAACTTAAGTCGCCTAAACTGCCACAGAGACGCCTTCGTGGTTCCTCTGAGGCACTTGACTCTATAGATGTTCCACCTTGTGAGGCAACCATCTCTGTGGATTCATCCATAGTTTCCTCTCAATTTCACCAGAAGCGTTCTCGTGGCTCTGATGAATCTCTTGATTCAACAGAAGTTCCTCCTCGCAAGCTTCCTTCGGAATCATCAGAGGGGCGTGAAGTTAATGTGGATGCCACGGATGTTGTGACTTCAAAAGATTCAGTTTCTCTTCCGCTTGAGCAGCGGAGTGATTCTACCACCTGTATTATGGATGTTGATGTATCTGCCTGTGTCAGTGATACCACTGCTGTACAGGACGGAACCAATGTAATTGTTTCAAAGAATATCCCATCTCATATACCTTCATCTTCTTCTAACATATCAGATGCTTCAGGGACTTGTCTACGGGTCCCAATTACTGCCCCAAGTACTACTCCTCGGGTTCGCTCTTCTTCTAGTGGCCCAGGATTAGACAAATCTTATTGTTTGAGTAAACCCTCAGGTCGAGGTGGTAGTGGGAAGTACCTCCATGAGGCTTCTCAAAAATCGGTACTAAAGTAACACCGTTCAAGGTCCTTCAGTGGAATTGCCGTGGCTTGCGTGCTTCTTGGGAGGAACTGCGCGTTCTTCTCTCTAGCTTCTCTCCTGCATGTGTTTTTCTCCAAGAGACAATGCTTGGGGACTACATTCCTGCCAGTCCTCCATACTCAGCATTTTATTCCAATTCATTTGAAGGGCAGGGTCATCAATCCTCAACCCCCATCAAGTGACCCGTTGATGCCTTGTCCGACTCTTTGCAGGATTCCAATGGTGTGGACTGTTTGCCTCCAGCTGCCAAGACGGCGATGGGTGCTTCAGCTGTGTATGACGTACCTTCTCTGACTCACCCTGGTGTTTTTTCCTTGTATACCAACTCCTTGTCCCCGTCTGACCTTCCTGCTTTTGCCCCGAGAGATGCCTATGTCAAGTTCTCCTCTAGGAACCCATCTACGGACACAAAGCTGCGTTGGTTGTCTGATGTCGAAAGGGCTTTTCAATTACTGCATGAACTTGCTGAAGTCAAAATGGCTGCTGTCACCTCCAGGTTTGTCTACATCTCTAGGAAGCATCAGGACAGCATTGATAGAGTCAAGGCTGGTGAACTTCTATCTATGCCTCTCATTCTTGAAGACTCACCCGACAGGCCTCGTAAGTTTCCCAGCAACATCCTCACCCGTTTTCCTATTGATGTTGACCCGAAATATGCCGAGGGATACCCTGGTGTGTACTCTGCCCGTCGTTTTTTCCAAGATGGTTTCCTCATTAGCCGTATTGTTGTTGTCTGGAGTCTTCTCGACCCTCTTCCAATTGAGATTTCCTTTGATTTTCTTCCTTGTCTTCCACCGTGTGAGGTGTGGAAACTTCATAATGACCAGTCTTGGTGCTTAAGGTGCTGGGGAGTTGGGCATATCTCCCGGTACCGTTCCACCTCGCCGAAATGTGCATATTGTGCCGCCGACCGTGATTCCAGGACGTGTCCTGTCCGAGGTGAACCATCATGTCCTGCTGCCTCAACCTCTGAGTCTTCACCTCCTGAGGATACGTCTCGATGGAAGTGTCCACGATGCCTTCAGCCAGTGGTTAACGTGTAGCATGGATGTACTCGACGTCAGGTCCACGCTCGTGCCTCTACTATTGCTCCGCCTCTACCACCGCCACCATCACCTCCCCAGTCTGCTCCTCCCACCATCCCTGCCTCGCCTCCAGATTTGGCCCTCCGCAATCTGTTGCTACCCTCATGGCACAATATACGGCCCTCAAGAACCGTTTCTTGAAGCCAAGATTGATGGGCTGGTTGCCACTCAGGCTGCTAATGACTCCAAACTCTCAACTTTGGTTGAAACTCAGCAGGACATCACCTCAACTGTCACCGGCCTTACTGAAAGGATGGATACTGTTGCATCTCGCCTTGAAAATCATTTTGAGTCCGTCCCTTCTCCTGCTCTATCTTCTCCAGGTCGCTCATCTGCCCCCACTTCTCAGACTTCTACCTCCAAACACAGAGTTCGTTAGTGATTGCCAGCTGGATGTTATCATCTGGAACGTATGTGGTATCACCAGTCATGCTACAGTAAGCTCACTCAACTCAAGGCCTATGTTTTCGTCATCATCCCAGTGTTATTTTTCCCCAGGAAGCATTTCAAGGACGGCCGCTCACCGCTGGGCAAGATCTCAGGTTATGTGCCATATGTTCATCTGGTAAGGAATGGTCTCCTGACTTACATACATAGCTCCTTGCCACATCGCCTTCTCTGTACCTCCTCTGATCCTGACATGACCTTTCAGCTATTTGAGGTTCTACCTGGGTTGGAGTACTCCAATTATGTAATGTCTATTCTGCTCCGGCTAGACTCACTCTTGAGGCTCTTCCTTCTCCAACAGTGCGTGGTATGGTGTATATTCTGATTTGGATTATGGATCTGGCTATTAATCGTAATGGTGTTCGTCTCCTTTCATACATACTGTTACGACCATGCATTTCAATATAAACTATTGTAAACTATGTTAAGTGTCAGTGAAGCTAAAATTGAAACCATTGTGATTATTTATTGGTGTTTCATGTCTCAAAGCTCGTGAAGCAGAAGTTTACCTGGGAGGAATAGTGTTGGTGTGAGGCAGTAGGCTTCCTTTCCCCAACAGAACAACATCTCTCTCCTGGAGGTCCACATTGGTGAGACTGACTCATTATAAACATTGTATTGTTCAGCATCGTAGGTTTAGTTAGTTTTTATTAGGTTAAGTTTATAGGTTAACTTTAGTTTAAGATAATTTGGTGTTAATTAAAGTAATTATTCGCTTGTGAGTGAAATTGTGTTAATGAAATATTTTATGTTTCCGTTGTGCATTTCCTTTGTGGTTATTATACAATATATTTATAAATTAGTTAAAGTATTTTGTATATTCCCATAACGTCTAGTCGCGCCGACTGAATCTGGAGACATATAGTGTTGCGTTAGTGTTGGTCTTAACAATCCGCAAGCATCATCTGACATGCTGGAACACTAGCAGTGCCACTCATTGCTGGGGAGGTACTATGGAATACATCCTCTCGTCTGGCCTGATAGCATCTCAGGTCCAGTACTCCTCCGTGCCAGACTTATTCTCTGATCACATCGCTCTTCGGTTTCATTATTCTCTACCTGCTGGGTCAAGTGCTTCAGCCATTCGTTTACATATTGCTGTGCCCCCTAAATATTGCCCGACTTGCATCTTATTTATGGCCCATGTATTCCCTACATTTGACATATCTTCACCTGAACAGTTGTACTCTGATCTTGTAACTGCTACTCATGATTTTTATAGGCTATACGTCTCCCGGCCACACCTCCATCATCATCATACTATCCACTACTGGAGACTGGATGCACGTATACAGGAGGCAAAGGAGGAGGCTAAACGTGATGGCCTATTGTTTCAAGCCAAGCCAACCCCTGACCTGCTCCATTGTTACCAGATGTCTAGGGACGCTTTAATCGCCCTGCAGGAGTGTGCTGACACTAAGTCTTGGCAGTGGTTCATGGACAGCATCAACCAGCAAACAAGTGTGGCTTCTATGTGGCACCTCATCCGTCGGGTTGTTAAAAAGACGCCGGCCACTGCTCGTCATCACACTGCCGCCGACTATGCCCAACCAGTTGTCACTGCCTGGTCAGAACAATCTACCCCAGCCAGTCTACCCATCCACATACAAGATGCACTCGCTCCCCGTGCTGCTGTCCATCGGCTATGTCTGGTGTCTGCTCTGTTGCAAGATGATGACGATGAGACAGAGCAGATAACTAAGGAGGAGTTGCGCCGTGTTCTCTTTCGAAGTAGAGCTTCTTCCCCTGGTGATGATGGTATTACTTATGCTGTGCTACATCTACTTCAACAAGTTCCTGGAAACCCTCTACTTCGATTGTACAATCTTTGTCTTCGTGACGGTTGTGTACCAAGAGCCTGGACCAGCAGTACGATAAGTACTACGAAGTTCAGGCCTATTTCCCTTACTTTCTGTTTTTGTAAGGTTATGGAGAGAATCTTATTCAGTCGTCTCGAATGCCGACTGCAAGATCGCCTTTCTCCATGGCTGTTTGGTTTCCTTCCCCAGCGGAGTACACACCACTGCCTAATCGACCTGTACTCTCTCCTCTCCAGGGACAGTGTGGTGGCCTTCGAAGTGCCGTCGATGTTATTTTGGATCAACTGGTTGACTTTGGGATAAAGGGTAATCTACTACGGTGAATTCGGGACTACCTGAGTAACAGGACCTCCCGTGTGTTTTTCAATGGTGCGCTCAGTCCTTCGCTCAGTTTTCATCTTGGTACGCTTCAAGGGGTTGTTCTCAGCCCATTGTTATATAATATTCTGATGCATCGGCTGCTCACTTCTCTCCATGATATTCCTGGAACTACAATTACGTGGTATGCTGAATATACATTTGTTCATTTTACCTCGCCAAGAGATCTCCAGCGGTTTCTCGGCCAGTCTTCAACTTTAAAGGGATTGTCATTCCCATGTGTTCCCAGTACCGCTACCTGGGAGCACCAGTCAATATTTGGCCGATTGTCCCTGCCAGGCCTCAAGACCATCCCTTTGTCCAGGACTTGTTGGGTCATCTCCAGCGCCGACTTACACCACTTCAATGGCTCACTAACAACTCCTCGGACATCTCCATCCCAGTAACCAGGACTATCTATATTGCTTTTATCCGTTTAGTTGTCGATTACCTCTCCTCTGATCTGATTCAACTTCCTAGGGCTACTCAGGAAACTTTAGAATTTTTTTAGAATAGAGCAACGAGAATAATTCTCGGCTGTCTAATGTCTACCAGGATAGTGAATATGCAACGTGAGTTGTCTCTTCCCACATTAGTCGAGAGAATTTACTCTAAGGTTACATATTTTATTGTCAAGTGCCTCCATTTCCCACATCTTTCACTTCATTACTCTCAGATAGTCAGGACCTCTCTTAGACCAAACTCCCCTGTCCCTCCCTTACTGCTTGCTGGACGTACTCTTTTAAGGTCTGTTTCCTCTATGCTCCGTAGTCTTAATATAGATATAATGGTTGCAGACATCCCACCAAGGCCCCCTCCGTGGATGCTACTAACACCTGATATGAGCTTCACACCTACTTCCAAGTCGGAACTGCCTTCTCTACAGTGGCAGTTGGCTCTGGAACACATAGAAACAGTGACGTCCTCCATCACAGATCCATACTGCCTCTACACTGATGGCTCATTGCAAGCGGATGGTACAGCAGGTTGTGCCGTTTTCTCACCTGACTTGGAGTCACCTCTAGGGGGTTGGTTGGCCGTCGTCTCTGTAACACTCTAGCTCAACATTGTGTGAACTGTATGCCATTCTGGATGCTGTTTGTCTTGTTTGTCAACGTGGAGTGAATGCTGCCATCTTTTGTGACTCCAAACCTGCCCTTCAATTCTTTTCTAGTGTTCAGTCCAACACTCTACTGTTGTTCAGCAGATTTTATCTGTTTTGGCCTTATTGCGTCATCGTAACTTGACCTTTAAATTTTTATGGGTGCCATCCCATGTAGGTTTACGTCACAATGGTACAGTTGACTGACTAGCGAAGGAAGCCTTCCATCTGCCTCCTCGTGGTGTTGAACGTTTTCTCTCCCTGACATATTACCTCTCTAGAGTCCGCTCCGCTGCTCTGCTCCCTGTATGGGGATGCAGAGAGGCCCTTCAGCATCTCCCCAAATATTCCTACCTTCGTCGAGGCCTCATGTTTCAGAGGCACAATGTAGTCTCTGCTCGTTTGAGGCTTGGCTCGCAGCCACCGTGGAAGTTTGCTGGGATGCAGGGTGAGTCTCCCTTCACTGAGTGTCGCTTGTGTCGAGCGCATCTTGCTAACACTATAGAACACTATTGCCTGGCCTGCCCCACTGTCCGACACTTGCTGCCCCGGGGCCTGCCACTTGATGTGGTTTGTCAACACCTGCTGAACCACCAGGCTTTGGAGGAATTTCTGGTACGCCATCCTCGTTTTGGTGGATTTAAGTAGGTCATAATGTAAATATTTGTCTGTATTCTTGTGCTTAATTCTGTTATATTTTCGTGATGTGTGTGTATGTGTGGTTGTAGTCATTGCAATTTTATGGGTCCCACCTACCTTTATGTATTGTTGTCTGCCTGTTGATTGAAGCCACGGCGCGAACCTTCTGGTGGCCGGAATTATTCAGATATCACTGTCATTTCACTGATCACACAACCCAGCTGCCTTCACTGAACGACTGAAGTGAAGCCTCAAATTGCTATTACTAAAAAGCTTCATACAGAAAATGGGTCATTATTTTTAACCTGTGGCACGTTACGGTATGGGAATTTAGCGATTTTTCCGTACCTAAATCGTACTGTACCGTACTCTGAGGAAAATATCGTACCGTAAATCCGTACCTTAGTTTTTTTTTATCAAATACTACCAGCCTTGTTGGGCAGTGACAGTTTGCGATCAGATGTGACTGATCTGCTAAGATCAACCATAAATCAAAGAATTAAATGTGGGCAACCACACGGGATCAAACTGCATTAACCCCTAAGGTCCCGGCAGCAGGATTTTCCTCAAACCCCGGGATGTCCGGGTGCCAGGATTTCCGGGCGGGGTAGTCCTGGGGGCGGGAATTCCCGCAAGTACCAAATCCGCCAATTTGTTTAGGATAGGTTGCATGCAGGAGTGTCTTGGTGGTATAGCAAGGATCACCCAATGTCTATCTGACTGCAGTGATGGCTGAGGCACAAAGCAAAATTTGTGCCTCATCAGATATGGTTCCCCCCCACCGCTCCATTTGTTACTTTTTCCCCCGTTCCCGTACCTGGCTACCTCCTGCAAGGTTATCTAACTACAATTGAACGGGAACTGCTGGAATGTGAATACCCATGTGCAAGAAATGGGATTAAGATGACGAGCGGAGACTCTACCAAGCCAATACCATTGCCAGCCAGCCCATTCTTGCGCTGAAAGTTACTCCTCTTCACCACATCATATCTCCATAACTAGAAGTCGCAGAGAGCTGGAGATAATTGTATTAAAAGAGGAAGAGTTGGCATTGAGCACAGAACTAAATTGAAATTCATAAGCATTGTAGGTTAGGCGTGATAAAGTAAAAGAGGTTTTTTTTTACAGTATCTCCCGGGTACAGCGGTAGCATAACACAGCGGCTTGGGAAGAATCGGCTGGACTTAAAGGATTAAAGGATTTTTCAAAATTATAGCATAGAGAATGCTGGTAGTTCCGTCAGTTGGATATGACGTGTCTATGTGTTTAGTACACTTTGCTAAAGTATCTGTGATATTCCTTGGCCAGTCTCTGATGAAAAACCATGGTCAGGTGTTCCGAAGTGTGAGCACATGTAGATTTCGTTGTTTCATTTACCCTCTGATGATGGTATCGGTATGATAGTGTGGCGTTTTCGAATTGACAGCGGTTTTCCATCTTAGCCTGGTCACTGTTAGGGAATCTCTGCCGCGAGTGTACTTACACTTAATTAAACCTGTTTGTTTAATTTATCATGAATCTTTTAATTTATTTTTTACATTCTCTAATGTCACAGATTGTAACTTATTATTAACCATACTGTTACCAATGCATGTTATTCTGATAAAAGAAGCAAAGGGTTAATATTGAAATGGTTGCGTATCTGTATCAGCTTGGTTAATGTAATAGCCAGTGGCTGTGTTTGCAATATGTGACAGTATTATTAAACTCAAATGACACATCGTATTATTTATTATTACACGCCACAGTAACCCTTATGCACAGATTCGCCCCAACCTTTTTGGCGTACATGCGTTCTCGTGGCATTCTGCCCTTCGCTGCTGTCTCTGCATTGTTGTTTGTGTGATATTGTTTCTGCGTTGTTCTCGTGAGTTTCGTTCTGTTGAGGTTCCGTGGGTGTGTGGGTGTGTTTCCCTGGTTGACAGTTCGTGAGGTGGTCACTGTTTCTTCAGTTGTTTGCTGCTTACCATCGAGGCCTTGCCTGGTGTGATGGAGAGCTCAGGGTCGGATGCAGCTTCCTGTTTGGAGGGGGACTTAGTCATATCTGAGGAAGACGAGTCTATTGTAGAAGACCACTGGAATGAGTTGCCCTCGCACAACCCTCCCTCCTCGTCACTTCATCTCCTGGTGATGATGGTATTGCCTATGCTGTACTACGCCTACTGCAACAAGTTCCCGGAAATCCTCTACTATGACTGTACAATCTTTGTCTTAGTCACAGTTGTGTACCACGAGCCCTATACCATAAGCAGATAATACCCATTCCTAAGCACGGCACAGTCAAGTTCAGGCCTATATCCCTTACCTCCTGTTTTTGTAACGTAATCGAGAGGATCTTACTCAACTGTCTCATGTACCAACTGCAGGATTGCCTTTCTCCATGCCTCTTTGGATTTCTTCTCCAGCGGAGCACACACTACTGCCTCATCGATTTGTACTCTCGTTTCTCTCGGGACAGTGTGATGGCCTTCATTGACCTTCGAAGTGCCTTCAATGTTGCTAATAGAGACATCATTTTAGATCAACTAGTTGAATTTAGGATAAAGGGTAATCTCTTACGGGGAATTCGAGGTTACCTCAGTAACAGGACCTCTCGTGTGTTTTTCAGTGCTGTGCTCAATCCTTTGCACAGTTTTCATCTTGATATGCCACAAGGGGGTGTTCTCAGCCCATTTTTGTTTAATATGCTGATGCAACGGCTGCTCTCACCTCTCCCCCTAATATTCCTGGTACTACAATTACTTGTTATGCTGATGATATCTGTGTTTATTCAACCTTGCCAAGATATTTCCAACTGTTTCTTAACTCATTTACTGTGGCCTCCTCTCACTGTGGCACTATTGTTTCCTCAGATAAGAGTACAATATTCACCTGCCGCCCTCCTCAAGCTCTGCCAGTCTTCACCATTGGAGAGACTGTCATTCCCCTGTGTTCCCAGTACTGCTACCTGGGCACTACAGTATGTTTGCTTTTTTCCCTGCCAGGCGCCAGGACTATCCTATTGTCCAGGACTTGTTGGGTCGCCTCCATCTTCAATGGCTCACTAATAACTCTTCGAGCATGTCTATCCCTGTGACCAGGACCATCTACATTGCTTTGATTCGTTCCGTTGTTGATTACCTCTCTCCTGCTTTGATTCAACTTCATAGGGCTTTGGAGACATTATAGAAATTTCAGAATAGAGCGATGAGAATGATTCTTGGAGGTCCCATGTCAACCAGGATAGTGAATATGCAGCGTGAGTTGCGTATTCCTCCTTTAGTCGAGAGAATGTATTCTAATGTTACATGCTTCACTGTCAAGTTCCTCCATTTCTTACCCCAATTCTAACAGTTAGTCAGGACTTTCTCTTGGATCAAACTCCCCCATCCCTTGTATACTGCCCGCTGGACGTGCTCTTATTATGTCTGCTTCTGCTATGCTCCGTAGCCTTAATCTAGATATAATTGTTGCAGACGTCCCCCCCAGAGCCCTACCTGGATGCTATCAATGTGAGCTACACATCTACTTACAAGGGCATGTGTGTGTGGGTGCGTGAGTGTGTGTTTGTGTGTGTGCTCATGGTCATTAGATTTCAAAGATCCTGTCTACCCTTATGTTTTGTAGCCAATCTGTGGTTTGACGCAATTGCGCAAAAAAAAATACACTGGCATCAGACATACCCTGGCCACACTCTCGGACTCTCCTCCTCCCCAATGAATGATTTGCATGAATTTTGTTGAGGTGCATGGGATTGACACCTAGGAAGAGGGGGCTGACGACGCTGAGTGGGCAGCTATAGGTTTTGACGATAGTACACATCGTGGGCACTGACGCGAGGTAGCTGGTCCGGTATTCCTAAAAGCGAAGTTTACTCTGAAACTAATATTTTGGTCGTAAGCATTCATTCATGCTAAAGAAAAGAGCCTGGCACTGCTTTGAAATGTGTGGGCGGTGTGGGGGGGGGAGGTACTATTGAACCCGGCAGAGCTTTGAAACCAAACCATAGGCTCGTCCTTCAAGAGGAGGAAAATAAATTATCCACTGCTTTGAAATTATGGGCCTGAAACAATGTGGTTGCGAGGTCAGGAATGCAAACATACGAAAAAAAAATGCAAACACTGAAATGCTTTATGAATACACACCCTATATGTATATTAGTGTGGCTGTATAAGACCAATCTCCCTGTTGAATTATATTTACGGATAACACAATGAATCACTGTTTCGGAATCTTCAATGTTAATAATGTATAAGATGTGATATTACAGTGTATCAAATGTGATCCGAACATGTCCAGCGATGCCACATGCACTCCACAGCCACCGCAGAGGGTAAAGAAATACCTTGAGGCAACATACCGACATACCACGGCTGATACTCTGTAGACTCCATCCGAGCGGTTATAAGAGTTACTATATAGTAGCGTGTATCTTTGTTCACCCAAGTATTTAATTACCTTCTTAGTTTAGTTACCAGGGTTAAAGGTTAAAGCCTTCAGTCCTCTTCTTTGCTTTAATATGTACAGGTAGATTACAGATTATGTAAAAGTTCCACCTCCTGTTTTGGGAACTAAGACGAAATATTGATTGAAATTCCGTTTCTTGACTTGGGGAACTATTAGACTAATAAGTTAGAAGGGTAGGGAGCTATGTGTCTGTTCTCTACGATATACGAGATGGGTCTGAAAATCATACAGGCAGGATTCCTTCTGATGTGGTTACTAGGATGATGATAATTATATGGCATGTGATATGGGAACTAGTTTGCATCTATTTCCTAAACAGACATTGTCCTGTAATACCAATTAACTTCAATACATGGCTTCTTCCAGAAGTTCACATCTGCACCTGCTTTTCAGACAAGAAGGAATCTCTTCCTCCTCCAGTGGCTCGTTTCCTCTTTTAGAACATGCCTTCACTCACAGGGAGTCCCTCCCTGTGTACACTGATGGGTCAAAGTCTGATGCTGGAGTTGGTTTTGGAGTTCTCTTTCATGACTTTTGTCGTGGCGACAGGCTCCCTTCTGTCATTCAAATTTTACTGCTAAGCTCTCGGCCATTTTATATGCCCTCCACGTGATTTTCACTCTCCCACAGCCTTCTTTTACTATTTTTAGCGATTCCTGTAGTGTCTTGCAGGCCTTGGGCAATTTTAACTTTTCCCATCCCCTGGTGTTGGCCATTCTCAAGTGGCTTGTCCTTCTGGGTCGTCGTGGCCGCAGAGTTACATTTTGTTGGGTCCCGGCCCATGTGTTTGTCGATGGAAATGAGCGGGCTGAGTCCCTGGCTAAGACTGCGGCCTCCAGTTCTCGGCCTCCTGCCAGGCGTCATCCCGTTCCTGCAGTGGACCTTCGACCCTACATAGATGCTGCCGTTCGTTCCTGCTGGTAGGACAGATGGGACGCCGTTTGGACTATCAAGCTCTGCGGCATCCGCCAGCGCCTGGGTATGTGGAACTACAGCGGCCTGTCCTGCCAGTGGGAGACGACTCTTGCCCGTCTCTGCATTGGCCACACGCTATTGACTCATGGCTTTTAAAGCTCCCCCTCCCTACTGTGATGATTGTCTATACCTCTGACAGTGCGGCATCTTCTTGCCGAATGTCCAAGCTCTGGAGACCTTCGTCGTAGGCACGTCTCCGAGTATAGGGTGGGTGACGGATCTTACAGTCTCTCACAGGTGCTCGGAGAGGAGGCTTGTAGTGAGGGAGGGAACACCCTCTCCTATACGGAGGATACAAATTGTAAATTTTACGATTTTTATGGCTTTTCTATTTTTATATAGGTGAAGTTTAATGTTTCTTTCGTTCATATTTTAATTCTTTTATATATCTAACTAAAGTATGTTATTTGAATAATATGAAATTTTTAGATGATATGGCTTTTTATACATGCTGCTTCTCCCTTTCGGGGTAGTGAAAATTATTTAATGTTTGTACATATTTTACTAATGATGTAGATTACCATTTTATGTTGGGCGGTATATGACCCCAGCTGTTGCGCCGCCAGATGCCTAGTGGCATCTATAAATCAAGCAATCCTTGAATGATAAAAACACTCAGAGAGTGGCTACGTCAATCATAAACCCTCTGGAGGAGGTGACTTTGCTGTTCCTGTCTGGAAAAATAGACAAACAACAATAAACTGAAAATTAACTTCAACAAAGCAGCTTCTCTTTCGGGATGGATAAATATGACCAACGCACAAAAAGAAACTAAACAAAAAAAAAAGCCCTAAAACACGACCAAACAAATTGTTTGTATTATTCTGTGTGTACTGTACAGTCGCACACAATAGTAATAATCCACATAAGGGTGAATAATGTAAACGTTTGACAGCTTCCTATTAATGGGTTTAGAACCATCTCCTAATAACTAAAAGTAGGTATTGAGTAGTCACAACAATAATATATTACGAGAACATAATTTTTTTTTTTTTTTTTTTTTTTTAGTACAAGCCCCAACACTCTGGGGAACGTTGCTGCTAAAGCCCATGAAGTTATTTGATACATGGTGGGATATTTAATATGATTAAATATATGTAAAGAATTGCAGAAATATCGTGAAAGCGTGAAAGAGAACAAAGACAACATTGATAATAATATGAAGTAACAATAATAAATATATTGTACACTCGCAATCTAAAGTTTGTATCCAGGTCTTGTTGAAGTTTCGAATCATTTGACATACTAGTGAACCAATAACAACGCAAAAACCTGTTTTATATTTGCTTGAGCTCTCTTAATCCTCTATCAGGCTATTCGAAGAAAGCCTGGATACATATTTTGGATTACGAGTGTACAGCGGGCGGGAAAACATCCTCTGCATCACCCACCCACCACCTGACACGAACCCCTGAACACCGTGGGTCCCATCAGGGCAGGCAAGGCGACATTACTCCCTGTACACTCGCAATCCAAAATTTGTATCCATGCATTTGGTCTTGTTGAAGTTTCGAATCATTTAACATATTATTGAACCAATTACAACGCTTATCCTGTTTCATATTTGCTTCAGCTCGCTTAATACTCGATCTGGCTATTCGAAGCAAGCCTGGATACATATTTTGGATTGCGAGTGTACATAAACAGATACACATATGAACACATACAAACACAGAAACACACATACACATGCATATACGCACAAATACACACATACTGACACACACATATCTGTATCTGGTTGATGGATGTACAGCCGAGCTCGTAAATTCGCGACCACGTACTTAGATGTTTATGCCATTTGAGCTGGTAACATTTATTTGGTGAGGAATCAGAGTAGGTGGAACATAGCAGAGGGACATGATACACTCTTTCACCTACAAGGACACCCTCCCCACACAGTGTTACCAGCTCAGATGGCATAAACATCTAAGTAAGTGGTGGCGAATTTACGAGCTCGGCTGTACACCCACCTACAAAAGCGCTGTCGCCTTATCCTCAGAGTCATGAACCCCACAAGCTTCACAATTGGAAAATGTCGTTGTGTATGGTGTTTCGATTCACGAGTCATTAAACCCCAAACTTCAAGAACCGTTTGGTGAGGCGACAGCGCTTTTGTAGGTGGGTGTACAGTCACTCATAAAAGTAAAGACACCCCCAAGCAAGACACCTATTAAGTGGTGTGATATCGGTTCTGGTAACATTGTACCTGACGTTAGAGGTGGTGGTTGTGTGGGTGGTGTTTGGAGGAAGGTTGGTTTGCTCAAAACATTATCCCAACTCATGCTTAGTCTCATCTAACATTAGTTACATATGTGTCGAGCAAATCAACTTAATCTCTCAAGCGACATCACTGACGTCACGTACACTGTTGCCAGAACCGATATCACAAGTATAAGAAGATGACTGGCATGGAGGGGTCTTAATTTTTATGAGTGACTGTACATCCATCAACCAGATACAGAGGCAGCAGCTGGAGCGGGTACAAAAGAAGGCTTGTCATATCATCCTGGGTACGGCATGCACCACCTACCAACAAGCCTTGGATACCCTCAGAATACAATCTCTTGTCATCAGACACCAGCAGCTCCTCTGGGACTTCAGTAAACAGTTGCTAATCCACCCACGCCATAGAGACGTCCTCCCACCCACCATTTCCAAACCCCGCCACGTCCGTCACTACAACCTACAACCCATCAGAGCTAGGACAGACAGATACAAAAATAGTCCCATCCCCACATTAGTCTCTCTATTAAACCAAAGGCACATGTAAATATTTGTGTGAGTGAACATGCGTGATTGTATTTGTGTGTTGGTTTGTGCGAACGAATATTATGTGCGAGAATGTATTTGTGTATGTCTGTTTATTTATATGTATCTATAAAGTATCACCTATTTACATCACCATTTTACAATGTATATTTTCAGCCCTTGGCTGCCTGAATCAAATAAACCGTTTATTATTATTATTATTTTTATTATTACATACAACTCAAAAACTACAGTGAGAGTAATACTGCTGCAGAAAAAAAGTTGCATAGTAAATAATAAAGATTATGCACATTAGACGCAGTTTTGTGTGAGTTATCCATGTGTGCATTGAAACTCATTTCCCCGACCGTACCTCCAGTCTCCGTTGAACACTCTAGGAAACTCTCTCTCTCTCTCTCTCTCTCTCTCTCTCTCTCTCTCTCTCTCTCTCTCTCTCATACATACTTAGAAGTGAAAGATAATGCTTACATGTGTAGGAATTTAGCAACCAAACAAACAGGTTTTCTTGTCACTTTACTTACGTTTAAGGTCGACGCCTTGTATTGGTGGGCAAGGTAGTTTGATCATGGTGTCTGCAAGGGTAGGAGGCCAGCACATGATGTTGTCAAAAGTGGCGTTACAATACACACCTGTGGAAAGAAAGAGAAAGAGAGTTAGAATGGAGAGAGTGATCGCTAGATAGATATACAGGTAAATAGATAAATGGATTACTAGATAGAAATTTGATAGATACAGTAGATGGCGTCTCCAGGGGTTGTTAAAGGTGGCGTTACAATACACACCTGTGGAAACTAAAATACAAAGGAAATCAAACAGCAGCTGTCCAATTGATCCTTAGGAGGCTGATTGAGTCTAGGGTACTAATTACTAGTAGGGATAAAGGATAGAATAGTAAAAGACTTATCTCAACTCACCAATGAAACTGTTGGAAGGGAGACAGACGAAGCAATATGGAGAAACTGCTGTGCAATTTAGGACAGAAAAAATTAGGGGAAATTGTTCTACCGTATTCTACAGATGATCTAACACCACATACTAAAATGGAAAGGATGTTTAGATGAGAGTATATCGATTATTCTATAACAATTAATGTGAATTGGGGTTGCTTTTCTTTCGAAATATTTGTCTAGATGTTTCGTAATAGATTTAGTTGTGCTACGGTTTACTACGTTTGCAGCCAAGCCATTTTTTATTTTTGCTACTTGATCAAAGAAAAAGAGTTTAGCTTATTTGTACGGAAACGCGCCGAATATAATAATATTCATAGTTTCATCTTGAGTTTGACTCATCAATTATGATATAGTCCTGTATATAAAGATTACAAAAGCATTTAAGGATTTTGAAGACTCGTAATCTCCGTTTTGTTAAACTGAACACAGTATTCTAGATGGGGTGTTCTAGTAAGTTGTATAGTATAAGTAGATTTCCTATTTAAATTCGAAGGCTTTCGTTAAAAATCTGACTAATTTGTATACTTTTTTTCACTACTTTTGTACAGTGGAGACTTGGTTATATATAGGCTAGCTTGTCATAATAATTCAAAACTCTTTTTCTTTTTCTACGCTTGACAATTGAACGCCATTCATCTGGTAACTCATTTTAGGATTGATGTTTCCAACGTGTTATTTCTTACATTTATTTGTATTGAAATTCATCTACCACACTTCGGCTCGGCTGTCTAAGGTATTGAGATAATTTAGCAAATCTTACCACACTTGCATTAAGGTAATTTTTTTAATTAAGTTTGTATAGTCAGGGAGAGATAGAGTGCGGATGTGATAAATATATTGACATGTCCTGTGGTACAGTAAGTTATTTTATTTACAGGCCCACAAGTTTTTGAAATTGAATTAATTCTGACGAATAATCAGGCCAAGGCTTCAACAACTGAACATTAAAAAATTATCGAGCCAATTTTTAATTAATCAAGCTGTGTGGCAGGGTGGATGCTTCCTACATTCAATATCACTACGACACTTTCATTCACTGTGTTAACTGGTCCAGAATCAGGTCAGATTTGTTTGTCATGGTTCATGCAAACATTCTTTGGTTGAAATACTAATATACCAACACCATGCAAAGAAACCCAACCACAAACCACAAGGAAATCGGGGTGTACGGCATTATGACACGAGTCTGAGACACCTATTGAATCTCTCCTCCAAAGTATGACAGAAAATAAGACCACCAGCTCAACAAAAATACTGGTGCCATGTTGCAGGAATCATTTGCTTCAGACTTGCCAACACTGTACGACCCCCTTAAATTAACTCCCACTTTCAGGTCTGTGTCCTTTGTACAGTCTCGAGCCAAAACAAGTATCCAAGTGTTGTTGTTGTTGTTGCTGTTGTTGTTGTTGTTGAAGTTTGAAATCATCTGACATATATACCAGTGATCCAATTATAACAACGGTTATCCTGTGTTTTACATACTTGCTAGAGCTCATTGAATATTCAGGCAATTTACTCCAAACGAACTTGGATATTTATCATTATGGCTCGTTCCGACGTAGTGCAAACGAGAATACTGTGCACGAAAATATTCACATATAACCCCATCAAACCTAGTGTACACGAAAATGTTTACATACGAAGCGATCAAACTTACTGTATAGGAAAATGTTTATATATGATTCCATCAAACTTGCAAGATTAATGTTTATTTGATAATTGCAACTATTGCTCTTTGACAATGACACACTGCTGTTAGAAAATAAAATACGATAATACGAAATATAATACGAAAATAAAATACAATTATATTCTGATAGAATAATTGCCTGTGGTAATGAGATAAGAACGAGTATTGAACAATCTTATTAATTAATGAAGATAAATAACTCTCGAGGAAGGTTTCTGAATCCTGCAAACAGTGCCAAAAAACAGACAGACAGATCCCCGAGACTCGTATACTGAGGTACAGCCGGCGGCAAAAGTCCTGTAGCCTCACTTGCTTCACCGAGGCAAGCGATGTTGATAGACTCGAGATTATTTGGTCTAGAAAACGCAAGGCGTAGCTATATTTACCTTGAGAAAATGTGCGTATTTCTCGAGTCCATGAATACTGCCTGTCTCGGTGAAGCAGGTGAGGCGACAGGACTTCTGCCGTCGATTGTACGGTTGCGAACAAAAATAATAATCCACGTTGGGGTCACTCGTATGAACGTTTGACAGTTCCCTTCTGTTTGTTTGCTGAAAAACTTTCCAATAATTAGGGTAAACAGCATCCTCTAACTTACTACAACTATGATAATGTGGTCACTGCTTCCTAAATTGTCGAAGAAACAGAAACACGATGGCAAGGGAACAGTATATTTTTGGTGCATCAGTACCTTAATTCTTCTGAAGTATGACAGGAAACAGGATCAGATTGACAAAAATAATGGTGCCCAGGTGTTGTTTGGAATAGTTCTTAGGAATCATTTTTTTTGTCTTTTTTGTTTTTTTTTATATATCTTTCGACACTGGACGTAGGCTTCATCAAGCCCGTTACCGTGGCCCAGGTTAACTGCTACTCACACACACACACGTCACGACTTCCGAACTGGTACCCAGCCACAGAGGGAGGGATGTGAGGGTAATTCCCAAATACTGCAGCTGTTATGGTACCAGTGAGGGTGTTTTACGACGTTCGGTGGCCTTATAGTTAGTGCCTCAAACTCAAGTAAATATTCTCAGGCCCTCACCTGAGAGGATCGATCTCCCGACCTCTAGGATACGAGTCCAGAACACTAACCACTCGGCCACCTCCCCTTGATAGTGGATGGTGTAATTCTTATCAAGAGATTAGTACAGGGCCACGTACAGCCACAATCAAATATCCACTGACACTTTCATTACATCGTAGTAAATATCTTGGTAATAAAAAACAACACGTGTATGATTTTGCAGCACCTTATAATCATAATTGAGAGGGTTGAGTTAACATAAGGTGTTGTATGATTATATTTCGATTTGATACTGATTTACTTGCATGATGGAAGGAAAGTGTCGGTGGATATTTTATTGTGGCTGTACAAGAATATCCTTGGTGTTGGCGATGGCGCGGTACTGGAACGATGGCTCTGTTTTGTAGTGTGTTAATGGAGTCATCGCATCGGTTCCATTCCATCGTTAACACCATGAATGTTTTTGCATATATATTATAGGAAAAGTATTGTTAGCTTTCCCAAATTCAGGAAACTCATATTATTTTGTTGGTGTGTGTGTCCCATAACTCTCCCTTCCCCTTCCCTTATCTCCCCCTCGCTCTCTCTCTCTCTCTCTCTCTCTCTCTCTCTCTCTCTCTCTTTTCCTTACCATTTTCTCTCTCTCTCACTCTCTCCTCTCTCTCTCTCTCTCTCTCTCTCTCTCTCTCTCTCTCTCTCTCTCTCTCTCTCTCTCTCTCTCTCTCTCTCTCTCCTCTCTCTCTCTCTCTCTCTCTCCTCTCTCTCTCTCTCTCTCTCTCTCTCTCTCTCTCTCCTCTCTCTCTCTCCCTCTCCCTCTCCCTCTCCCTCTCCCTCTCCCTCTCCCTCTCTCTCTATTCAGTTGGGGGGAGTTGTCTAATCTTAATGTTTGTTGGCGAATTGGAAGCTTCCGACTCCTCCACACTATGCACGAAATAACACCTATAAAGCATATTGAATTAATTCGTTTCGTGGCACAGTTTGGAAACATTACCAACATCACTCCACATTACATATCCGCATTTCAAAAATAAGCTTATATAAATCTTATATAAATAAAATAAATAATCATATTTAATGCTTAATTTAAACATTCTGTGCATTGATTGATTGCATGTGTGTGCGCAGGCGTGCATAATATTCTGTGTGTGAGCGTGTGTTCGTGTATGCATGCTGACAAATTAATCCAGGGTAGTGAATCTGGGAAGCCCTACTGATTACATGAAATAAACCATTTTTCATAACCCTTTATATCAGGAAAAATAATCTATCTCTTTTAAATTTACAGGTGGATTAAAAATGCCATGATATATATTTACAGTATAGTTCAGAAGAGTTAATAGGTATTATTTTATGTAGGCTAACCATATATACAGTATATATAAAGTTCCGTAATCCATGGTGTTGCACTGTTGTTATGGATGTGTATTATACCGTTTGCCATGAATTCGTGTGTACAGTCCAATAACCCCTTATCATTTACTGGGTTTATGGGGGTGTAATGTACAGTTGAGCACAGATGACTCGAGGCCGCCATGCACCTCGTCCACCAAACTGGCTGGTGTTGTATCTGGTAACAATGGGAGCTGTTAAATGCACAGATATTCAGTCGTCTGATCGGGTGAAACAAACCCAATGATAATTTGTCAAATTACAGATTTAATTGTTCTTCCTTCAATATCATACAGGTAAACGTATTATACTGATAATGAGGATAAATTTCAATTTTCAACAACAGCAACTGGATACTTGTTATGGCCCGTGACTGTACACTCGTGATACATAATTTCTGACAAGAGTGTGAGCAGCAGAAAGCTTCGAATCGCCTGGTATTGCTCATTACCCCACTCAGTGCACATATAGATTGATTGATTGATTTATAGATGCCACTGGGCATCTGGCGGCGCAAGAGCTAGGGTCATATACCGCCCAACATAAAATGGTCATCTATATCATTAATAAAATATGTACAAACATTAAATAATCTTCTCCCATTAAAAAATTCGTTGTAATATCTCAACACATCCTCTTCTTACAAACGATTTACCTCTACAAAGGTATCAAAATTAATCAATATTTCTAAAAACAACCAACCAAACACTACACCATATATTATTATTATTATTATATATTATTATTATATATATATGGTTGAAGACGATGGTAAGTTCGGCATTATATATTTTCCTAAGAAGATTTTCTTTATTTCTGATTGTCTTTTTATCTTCTTCCTTAAGTTGGTTTAACACTTCTCCAAAAGAAGAGTGTGTGTTGGCCATATCGCGATTTCGGGTCCTAGACCCTTCTTCAGTGGCTTGGTTTTGAGGACTTGTCATCTCTGTGGTCGAGGTGAGAATTACTCGGTGTTGTGGCAGCGCTCTATTAAGGCGTTGCCTCCGCTCCTCTACTCGACGTGCTGGCCTCTGATTGGTTAGGTGGCTGCAGGTGTGATCTCCTGGTGCTGGGTGCTGGGTAGAGCTTGAAGGTCTGTTTGCTGCACGTTGAGTTTTGGGTCCATTTCTTTTATGTACAGAGCTTCTAGGTTTGGAAGACGTCTAGAGTCTGAACAGCAATGGCTGTCATTCAGCATACATTGGGGAGTCAGGGAGAGGGGTGGAGAAAAGAATTAATGAGCACAAAAATGACCTAAAAGCACACAGAACATCAAATGCGCTAGTAACACATGTAGATAAATATGGACATTTACCCAACTGGAAAGATACACAAATTTTCCACAAGGGCTGGAGTAAAAAGCTTAGGAAAACAATAGAAGCGGCTTATATCCACAATAACCCATCCACTAATAACAGGGATGGATTTGTAAATTTAGCGAAAGCTGCTGGAGTGTTGGTGATAGCTGAAGCTAAGGAGGCGGAGCCACCCCCAGCTAACAGCCAATCAGGTGCTAGGTTCCCCAGACACCCCGCCAGGTGATCCTGGGCAGTGTATATATTGAATTACTCTGTCTGTCTGTGTCATTCTCTGAAGAAGACCCTGTGAGGTCGAAACGTCAGAATAAAGTCTTCCTCCTGCCACCGTGTTTATCCTCCACCAACCTAACCATATATATATATATATATATATATATATATATATATATATATATATATATATATATATATATATATATATATATATATATATATATATGTATATGTATATATATATATATATATATATATATGTATATATATATATATATATATATATATATATATGTATATGTATATGTATATGTATATATATATATATATATATATATATATATATATATATATATATATATATATGTATATGTATATATATATATATATATATGTATATGTATATATATATATATATATATATATATATATATATATATATATATATATATATATATATAAAGATAAAAAGAGGGAGTGGAATTGGTGTCCCTCTTGAAGTATAAACTCATGGAGGTGGTGGTGGTGGTTATGGTGGTGGTGGTGATAATGGTAGTGGTAGTGGTGGTGGTGGTGGTGGTTGTGGTGGTGGTGATAATGATAGTGGTGGTGTTGGTGGTGGTTAATACTGAATGATGAGAAAATCCTGAACACAATAAATACAGAAACTGATTCAATAATTTAGCCAATTTATAAATTGATAGAAAACTATAACTAAAATATGAATGATGATAAAACGAAGCTCGCTATTTTTTTCATTAACCTATACGAGTATATTAAAAAATAATGTCATGGATTAAAAGTAAAAAGTATATTGTCACCATAACAGCACGATACAATTGGCAGCAATCAGGGTGTTAACGATGGCATGGTACAGTTGGGGAACAAAGTATCAGGACACTGTTGACGGCTTCTGGTAACAATGTCAGTGATAAACACGTTAGTAATAGACTAAATTTATTCATTACTACATAACGATAACTGATATTGGGTGAGGTCGACCAACCACAGACAGTGAAATAAAAGTTATCCTTCAATTCATAAATACTATCTCTCATTGATGTGTTTACTTTTGGGGATGCTGCCAGAAGCCACCAACAGTGTTTAGATACATTATTCTCCAACTGTACCAGTACTATGACTCCATAGACACACACCGGTACGTCATCATCATCGCACCGATACCACACCATCATCACAACCATTGACACACACACACACACACACACACACACACACACACACACACGAGGCATTCTGAGTCACGTATATTGTCACAACGTCTGTAGCAGTGATCACTATGATATATAATTATGTGAGGGTGACGATTTGCTTGAAATTAATGGCCTGATGGAGTATTAAATGGGCTACAGATAGTATGTAGTACGCAGGATAAGCGTTGTTGTAATTAATTCACTGGTGGTATGTCAGATGATTCCAAACTTTAACAAACCTGGATATTAAACACAACACAACACAACAACAACAAACAAAATAAAAAGCACACACACACACAAACGAGCTTCAGCAAGTACAGTATGTGTGAGACAGGATAATTGTTGTTGTAATTGGTTCACCGGTGGTGTATCAGATTCATTCCATTTTCAACAACAACAACTCGATACTTGTTATGGCCCTTGACTGTACACTCATGATACATAATTTCTGACCAGAGTGTGAGGAGCAGAAAGCTTCGAATCGCCTGGTATTGCTCATTTCCCCACTCACTGCAAATATAGAGGCTGAGTTCGAATGCAGGGTATGCGTTTTTTTTTTTTTTTTTTTTTAATTATTATTAATTGCGCCGTAGCGTCAATCAACAGGCAGGCAACAATACATACGGGTAGGCGAGACCCATGAGAATCCAATGACTACAACCACACATACACACGCACACACATCACGAAGACATAACAGAATGGAGCACAAGCATACAGACAAATATTTACATAATGACCTATTTAAATCCACCAAAACGAGGGTGGCGTACCAAAAGTTCCTCCAGAACCTGATGGTTCAGCAGGTGTCGACAAACCACATCAAGTGGCAGGCCCCGGGGCAGCAAGTGTCGGACAGTGTGGCAGGCCAGGAAATAGTGCTCTATAGTGTTAGCACGAGGCACTCGACACAAGCGACACTCAGTGAAGGAAGGCTCACCCTGCATCCCAGCAACCTGCCACGGTGGCCGGTAGCCAAGCCTCAAACGAGCAGAGACTACATTGTGCCTCCGAACAATGAGGCCTCGACGACGGTAGGAATATTTGTGATGGCAGACAGACTCGTAATGGGTGATGGAGATGCTGAAGGGCCTCTCTGCATCCCTGCGTCGCCGTACAGGTAGGAGAGCGGCGGAGGAGACTTTAGAGAGGTAACATGTCAGGGAGAGAGGACGTCCAACACCACGAGGAGGCAGATTTTTTTTTTTTTTTTTTTTAATATATATCTTTCGACACTGGACATAGGCTTCATCAAGCCCGTTACCGTGGCCCAGGTCAACTGCTACTCACACACACACACGTCACGACTTCCGAACTGGTACCCAGCCACAGAGGGATGTGAGGGTAATTCCCAAATACTGCAGCTGTTATGGTACCAGTGAGGGTGTTTTACGACGTTCGGTGACCTTATAGTTCGTGCCTCAAACTCAAATCGGAAGAGTAAATATTCACAGGCCCACACCTGAGAGGATCGATCTCCCGACCTCTCGATACCCGTCCATATACGAGTCCAGAACACTAACCACTCGGCCACCTACCCTGACAGGCTTCCTTTGCGAGTCTGTCAACTGTACCATTGTGAAGTAAACCTACATGGGATGGCACCCATAAAAATTTGACAGTCAAGTTACGATGATGCAATAGGCCAAAAACGATAAAATCTGCTGAATAACAGTAGAGTGTGTGGGCTGAACACTAGAGAGGGAATGAGGGGCAGGTTTGGAGTCACAAAAAATGGTATCATTCACTCCACGTTGACAAACAAGACTAACAGCATCCAGAATGGCATACAGTTTACACAATGTTGAGCTGGAGTGGTTACAGAGACGACGGCCAACCCAGCCCCCTGGAGGTGACACTATGTCAGGTGAGAAGACGGCACAACCTGCTGTACCATCCACTTGCAATGAGCCATCAGTGTAGAGGCAGTATGGATCTGTGATGGAGGACGTTACTGTTTCTATGTGTTCCAGAGCCAACTGCCGCTTTAGACAAGGTAGTTCCGACTTGGAAGTAGGCGTGAAGCTCACATCAGGTGTTGGTAGCATCCACGGAGGGGGCCCTGGGGGTCTGCAACCATTATATCTATATTAAGACTACGGAGCATAGAGGAAACAGACCTTATATGAGTACGTCCAGCAGGCAGTATGGGAGGGACCGGGTAGTTTGGTCTAAGAGAAGTCCTGACTAACTGAGAGTAATGGGGTGAAAAATGTGGGAAATGGAGGGACTTGACAGTGAAGCAAGTAACACTAGAATAAATTATCTTCACTAACGGGGGAAGACGCAACTCACGCTGTATGTTCACTATCCTGGTCGACATTGGACAACCGAGAATTATTCTCATTGCTCTATTCTGAAATGTTTCTAAAGTTTCCAGAGTAACCCTGGGAAGTTGAATCAGAGCAGGGGAGAGGTAATAAACGACTGAACGGATAAAAGCAATATAGATAGTCCTGGCTACTGGGATGGAGATGCCCGAGGAGTTGTTAGTGAGCCATTGAAGTGGTGTAAGTCGGCGTTGGAGACGATCCAATAAGTCCTGGACAAAGGGATGGTCTTGAGGTCTGGCAGGGATAATCCGCCAAATATTGACTGGCGCGCCCAGGTAGCGATACTGGGAACACATGGGAATGACAGTCCCTCCAATGGTGAACACTGGCCAGGCTTGAGGAAGGCGGCAGGTGAATATTCTGCTCTTATCTGGGGAGACAGTAATGCCACAGTGAGAGGAGGCCACAGAGAAAGAGTCAAGAAACCGCTGGAGATCCCTTGGTGAGGTAGAATGAACACAGATATCATCAGCATAGCACGTAATTGTAGTTCCAGGTATATCAGCGAGAGAAGTGAGCAGTCGATGCATCAGAATATTAAATAACAATGGGGTGAGAACACCCCCTTGAGGCGTACCAAGATGAAAACTGCGCAAAGGACTGAGCGCACCACTGAAAAACACACGGGATGTCCTGTTACTCAGGTAGCCCCAAATCCACCGTAATAGATTACCCTTTATCCCAAAGTCAACCAGTTGATCCAAAATGGCGTCTCTATTAGCAACATCAAAGGCACTTCGAAGGTCAATGAAGGCCACCACACTGTCCCTGTTAAGGCGAGAGTACAAGTCGACAAGGCTCCGCTGGGGAAGGAAACCGAACAGCCATGGAGAAAGGCGATCCTGCAGTCACAGTGTACATAAGACGACTGAGTAAGATTCTGTCCATAACCTTACAATAACAGGAAGTCAGGGAAACAGGTCTGAACTTCGCAGTGCCGGGCTTAGGGATGGGTATTCTTGTGCTGCTGGTCAAGGCTCGTGGTACACAACCATCACAAAGACAAAGATTGTACAGTCGAAGTAGAGGGTTCCCAGGAACTTGTTGAAGTAGGCACAGCACAGCATAAGTAATACCATCATCACCAGAGGAAGAAGCTCTACCCCGAGAGAGAGCACGTCACAACTCCTCCTCAGTTATCTCCTCTG
Source organism: Petrolisthes cinctipes (assembly GCA_033782935.1). Lineage (NCBI taxonomy): Eukaryota > Metazoa > Arthropoda > Malacostraca > Decapoda > Porcellanidae > Petrolisthes > Petrolisthes cinctipes. Next base: position 165,663 of record JAWQEG010000929.1, on the reverse strand, counting down.
CATCATTGTCATCATCTTGCAACAGAGCAGACATTAGACGTAGCCGATAGACAGCAGCACGGTAAGTGAGTGCATCTTGTATGTGTATGGGTAGACTGGCTGGGGTAGATTGTTCTGACCAGGCCTCGACAAGTTGTTGGGCATAGTCGGCAGGAGAGTGATGACGAGCAGTGGCAGGTGTCTTTTTAACAACCCAACGGATGAGGTGCCACAAAGAAGCCACACTTGTTTGCTGGTTGATGCTGTCCGTGAACCGCTGCCAAGACTCAGTGTCAGTACACACCTGCAGAGCAACTAAAGCGTCCCTAGACATCTGGTAATGATGGAGCAAGTCAGGGGTTGGGTTGGCTTGAAACAATAGGCCATCACGTTCAGCCTCCTCCCTTGCCTCCTGTATACGTGCATCCAGCGTCCAGGAGTGGGAAGTATGGCGATGCTGGAGGTGTGGCCGGGAGACGTAAAGCCTATAAAAGTCATGAGTAGCAGATACAAGATCAGAGTACAACTGTTCAGCTGATGATATGTCAAATGTAGGGAATACATGGGCCATGAATAAGATGTAAGTCGGGCAATATTTACGGGGCACAGCAATAGGCAAACGAGTGGCTGAAGCACTTGACCCAGCAGTTAAGAGAATAATGAAACCGAAGAGCGATGTGATCAGAGAATAAGTCTGGCACGGAGGAGCACAGGACCTGAGATGCTATCATGCCAGACGAGAGGATGTAATCCAGAGTACCTCCCCGGCAATGAGTGGCACCGCCAGTGTCCCAGCGGGTCAGATGATGCTTGCGGATGTATGAAAGGAGACGAACACCATTAGGATTAATAGAGCCAGAACCATCACCCAAATCAGAATGCCGAGCATTATAATCTCCCATATACACCATACCACGCACTGTTGGAGAAGGAAGAGCCTCAAGAGTGAGTCTAGCTGGGGCAGAATAGACATTACATAGTTGTAGTACTCCATTCCCAGGTAGAACCTCAAATAGCTGAAAGGTCATGTCAGGATCAGTGGAGGTACGGAGAAGGCGATGTGGCAAGGAGCTATGTATGTAAGTCAGGACACCATTCCTTACCAGATGAACATATGGCACATAACCTGAGAGAGGAGGAGCTTGCCCAGCAGCGAGCGGCTGTCCTGGAAATGATTCCTGGAGAAAAATAACACTGGGATGATGACGAAAATCATAGGCCTTGAGTTGAGTGAGCTTAGCATAACTGGTGATACCACAAACATTCCAGGAGATGACATCCAGCCGGCAATCACTAGCGAACTCTGTATTCGAAGGTAGAAGTCCGGTGAGTGGGGGCAGATGAACGACCTGGAGAAGAAGATGGACCAGGAGAAGGGACTGACTCGAAAAGATTTTCAAGGCGAGATGCAACAGTATCCATCTTTTCGGTAAGGGTAGTGACAGTTGAGATGATGGCCTGCTGAGCCTCGACCAAGGTGGAGAGTTTGGAGTCATTGGCAGCCTGCGCAACAACCAGCCCATTAATCCTGGCTTCAAGGGCAGAAAAGCGGTTCTCGAGGGACGTACATCGTGCCATGAGTTTAGCAGCAGACTTGCGGAGGGCCAGGTCCGAAGGCGAGGCAGGGCTGGTTGGAGGAGCAGACTGGGGAGGTGGTGGTGGTTGTGGTGGTGGTGGAGGGGGAGCAATAGTAGAGACACGAGCCTGGACCTGACGTCGAGTACATCCATGCCACACATTAACCCCTAGCTGAAGGCATCGTGGACACTTCCATCGAGATGTAACCTCAGGAGGTGAAAGCTCAGAGGTGGGGGCAGCAGGAGTTGATGGTTCACCCCTGACAGGACACGTCTTGGAATCATGGTCGGCGGCACACCATGCACACTTCGGCCTGGCAGAACAGTACCAGGAGATATGCCCAACTCCCCAGCACCTGTAGCACCAAGGCTGGTCATTATGAAGTTTCCTCACCTCGCACGGTGGAAGACATGGGAGGAAATCAAAGGAAATCTCATTTGGAGGTGGATCGGGTTGACTCGAGACAACAACAATACTGCTAATCGGGGAACCATCTTGGAAAAAACGACGGGCAAAGTACACACCAGGGTATCCCTTAGCAAGTTTCGGGTCAACATCAATAGGAAAACGGGTAAGGATGTAGCTGGGGAACTTAAGAGGCCTCTTGGGTGAGTCTTCAAGAATGCGAGGCAGAGACAAAAATTCACCAGCCTTCACTCTATCAATGATGTTCTGACGCTTCCTAGAGATGTAGACAAACCGGGAGGTGACAGCAGCCATCTTCACTTCAGCCAATTCACGCTGCAGCTGGAAGGCCCCGTTGACATCAGACAACCAACGCAACTTTGTGTCCGTAGATGGGTTCCCAGAGAAGGAGAGCTTTACATAGGCATTTCTTGGGGGAAAAGCACGAAGGTTGGACGAGGGCAAGGAGTTGGTATACAAGGAAGAAACATCACGTTGAGGCAGAGAAGGTACGTCATGCACAGCTGAAGCACGCTTGGCAGTCTTGGCAGCCGGAGGCAAACAGTCCACACCATCGGAATCCTGCAAGGAGTCAGACGAGGCATCAATGGGTCGCTTGGTAGAGGTTGAGGAGGTGGTGGAAGGAGCGTTGCGAGAAGGCAGCTCAGGCTAGTGATCCTCGATAGGAGACTCATCCTCTTCCGACATGGCCAAGTCAGCCTCCAGGCTGGAAGCCACATCCGAATCCGTGCTCTCCTTCTGGCCAGGCAAGGCCTAGATGGGATCAAACAACAACACGAACAGCTGAACACTCAATCAGCCAAGGACACACACACACACACACAGACAATCACAACAATACAATACACAGAATCACAACAGACAAACAACACCAGCAACACCACAGAAACAACAACACACAAACAAGAATGCACAAACAATACAAACAACAACACACAAGCAAGAGTGTAAAAGCAACACAAAACAAGACTTCAGGCAGAGCGCCAGGAGAACGTCTTCACACCAACAAGGTTGGGGCGAGACTGCAGGGTATGTGTGGTGCCTGCCGTTCGTCTCTGGTCAGGGATTACGTATCACGAGTGTACGGTCACGAGCATAAGTTTCTTTACCCCCCTGGCGAGAGTTAGGTTGAAGTCGTGGTTGGATATGGACTAGACGAACAAAAATGGACCAGTTCATAATGTTGGAATGATGCTTGATGTCACTAGAGGTGTTCACTTGAATACAACAAAATTTACGCCGTCATGAGATACTGACTCTCAGTGTTCATTTGCGTGGCCTTTCTCCAACCACAACTTCGACCTCATTCTCGCCATGGGGGTAAAGAAAGTTATGCTCGTGACTGTACATCTCTACAGTACAGTATGTGAGAAAAGTTAAGGTCATGGCCAAAAAACAAATGTAATTATACATTTAACGTAATTATACATTTGTTTTTTCTATACCTCAACCTCGGGGCTGTAGGCTATCAGTAGCCCGTGACTCTTGCGAGGCCCCGAGATTATTGGGTGTCGCACTAGATGAGACAGTGGAGCTTCGTGGTGATGTTGGTACCATAGCTTCTCTTCTATCCCACTAGATGACGACACCTTATTTATACACGTCACATACCCTCGCAAATTAGTAGCCTGTAGTGTTTCCTTTAAGCTCTTTGCACCTTTGCAGCCTTCTAGGAACAATCATGGCCAGATTCTGGAGAAGGGAAGGTGGAAATGTATCCCAAACTTGATGGATGGCGGACTCTAGCTTGGGTAGTGATGATGTGTCCATGTCTCGTAGCCTCGTTTTCATTATTCCCCACAAATTCTCAATGGGATTTAAGTCTGGACTGTTTGCTGACCAGTCATTAAAGTAATTAATACAACAGTCCTGGAGCCAATTTTTAACACTACGGGCAGTATGGTCTTGTATAAAAAATGTGGCTTGTGTTTTTTCAAACAAATCAGCTAACACTTCATTCAATAATTCATAGTACGCATCCTGATTAATTTTTACGTTCTTTGGCAATAGTACAAGTTCTTCTACCCCATGATAAGTAAAACATCCCCATACCATTACATAATCAGGATGTTTCACTGTTTTAACTTTGTAGTGGAAGTCATACGGATCACCACCACGTTTACGGTACACTCTATCGTAGCTACACCCAATAACAGAAAAGGTAGCTTTATAACACCAAAGTGCCAATTTCCAGTCATTTTCACTCGACGCCCAACTACCCCAGCGACGGCAGTAGTTGGCACACATCCTCACCGTCTGCAGCAAGACTGCTGTTGCCTTAGCTGCAGAAGGGCTGGGTCGTCTTTCCGACCTCCTCCAGGACATGTTCAGGAGAAATGATTTGCCACCAATAGCCATTTCTCCTGATCTACTACCAACTACCACCACCACCACCACCACCAAGAAACGAGGCAGCAAGCTGGCATGACGAGGGAGGAACAGATCAGACGTGTCACCTACCCGAAATTGTGGGGAATTGTGGGAAGTCACCACCCTCACCTGAACCTTCCCAACAAGACCCCGAGATGGAGGAGGACATCGCCACCTGTTCCTGCTCCACCTCCACCACCACCAAAGATGACACCACCGACGATAACATGGACCTGGAAGATGGAGGGGGATGGCAGACGGCGGGGAGGAGGAAGAGGAGTAGAAAGACAGACAGTCCAACAACCAAACCACCACCTACTATCTCCGTAGAGTGGTGGAAGTCTGTCTCTCCACGTCTCGACCTCTTCTCTCAACACATCTCACGCTACAGGGACCTCGTAGTCTTCCTGGTTCGGGAGGTGTGTACAAGCAGAGGGACACCGTCTGCTTGTCCACTCTCCAAATAGACATCCCCCCGACCTCCTGCCTGCCGACCTCCACATCGCAGAAGAGCAAGACACAGTGAAGAGCGTAAAGAGACATTAGTGATCAGTCTTAATGCCCCTTAGTGAGTGATAGACTAAGCCCAAACTAAAAAGAAGAAATTTATATCCCACCGGTCTTGGTAGACTGTGATTAATAGTGGCCTAGCAGTCTATCAGAGAAGTGTCTCCCTCTCATTTTTTTACTCTGTTCGTGAGCATTGCTATGATTAGTATTTTGTGTGTGTAAACATTGCTATTGTTTGTCTGAAAACCACTTCCTTATTATTACTGTACTTTATTTTTGTATTTGGTATTTTGGGATTGTGAATAGTGTTTTAGGGATTGTGTTCTGAGTCAGGGTTTTGTATTTTTGGATTGTTTAATGATATATTTAATTGTAGATATTTTAAACTATACTTTGCTTGATTTGCACTTCCAAAACTAATTTGACGTGGTAGGGAAATAAATTAAAGATGAAGTGGATTGTTTAATTAAAGGAACCTGTAGAGATGATCTGATGGGTCCAGCTGTTCGTCAACTATACCCTAGCTACGCCGACATGTCAAGAAAATACCCCCTACATCGTCGTCAACTCACAACATAGAAGATGCCAGACCATATTCCAAGATGCTGTGAGTGACGGTGTAGCTGCACTCCCCTGATAGTGACGTGTATAAATAAGGTGTCGTCATCTAGTGGGACAGAAGAGAAGCTGTAGTGTACCATAAAATAGGTCGATTTTCTTTGATTGAGTGTGTAACCATTCTCTAATTATCTACCAGCCTGTATTGTGATTCATTTACCATTACATTCCTTCATGCAGATAGCCTATGCAATTTCTTTCAGCATATTCTCTTTGCCACTTTGTGTAATATCATTGTCTGCATAATCTTGCAAAATTTCATGTATACAACATATGTATTATACATTTAATACCATAACCAAATACTCTTAGCTTTGTTAACGTCAAGTACACAGAGAATTGGATATACTGTTAACTATTTTTTGACAATAAATATAAGGAACTATTCACCGCATCTCTCTCTCCCTTGAGCACTTCTTAAAGAGAGTTATAGACACTAGCTCCTGAGGCTGAGAAGTGTAGTGGAGAAACCCTGACAGTGGCCCTTACCACAGGAGCCTTCTTTAGGTAGCAGCACAACTTATAGTTGGTGGCTACACCACCCACCAACAAGTGGTGACCCCCGGAGATTGCAGCCGTCACCAACAAGTGGTGACCCCCGGAGATTGCAGCCGTCACCAACAAGTGGCGACCCCTGGAGATTGCAGCCGTCACCAACAAGTGGTGACCCCCGGAGATTGCAGCCGTCACCAACAAGTGGTGACCCCCGGAGAGTGCAGCTGTCACCAACAAGTGGTGACCCCCGGAGAGTGCAGCTGTCACCAACAAGTGGTGACCCCCGGAGAGTGCAGCTGTCACCAACAAGTGGTGACCCCCGGAGAGAGCAGCTGCAGCAATCACCAACAAGTGGTGACCCCCGGAGAGTGCAGCTGCCGCGATCGCCAACAAGAGTGGATCAAGCTGCAGTCTACAAGAACGCCTTTGCCCTGCAGTCACCATCAAGAGGTGACTTGAGTTGCTACCTCTCCTGTGCAGCTGTTGCTCCCGCCACAGTGCCACTGTCCATCCTATCTACATTATCGCTGTGAACCCTGAGGCATCACCAGTCCACAGCAGCCATCTGTAAGCCTCCAACTACGCCGTTGCTGCCTGCCATCCAGCACCTATACACCACTGGTACTCGCGGCAGTCTAGCTACCAGCAACAGTGCTTCACCCTGGATTACAGTGCTTCACCTTGGATTACAGTCCTTCACCTTGGATTACAGTGCTTCACTTTGGATTACAGTGCTTCTCCTTGGATTACAGTGCTTCACCTTGGATTACAGTGCCTCACCCTGGATTACAGTGTTTCACTCTGGACAGTGTATTGTCCTTTATTATTAGTGCCTTGTGTGTGAATGACAGTGCCAGTGTATTCAGCAGCATACTGATATAACCTGACTAACACAGCTGCCGTGATATCAGGTAACCCTCGTCAGCATTTACACCCTGAGATCACTGACCAGTATGTCTACTGAAGATCTCTCAAACTCAGGCAACCACACTGCCACTGCAGTAGCCATGAGAGCCCCTGCTTTCTGCAACCAAGAAAATTCCCAAATTGCCCAGCTCGCCAATCTAATTTCCCAGCTTACAATGGAAGTCAGCAACCTGAAGAAACAAATCAACAACCACCCAAGTTCCCGACCCTCGACGCCAAACCGCCAACACCAGCGGTCACGTTCAAGGAGCACTTCAAACTTCTGCTACTACCATCGCAGGTTTAGGGATAAGGCTCTCAAGTGTGAAAAGCCCTGCAGCTACATGGCGTCAAACAACAACGGCGAACATTAACGCAGCATAATGTTTGCCATACTCAGTCTACGCTGCTCCACATCTTTGATCGCTGGTCCCATACCAAGTTCCTGGTAGACACCGGTGCCGACGTAAGTGTCCTCCCTGCTACAGCCAGCCAGCGGTCGCTACCTCCTTCTCTGCATCTCTATGCTGCTAATGGTACCAAGATACCTGTATACTCGCGGCAAACAGTGCATCTGGATCTGAACCTTCGCCGCTCTTTTCAATGGACATTCTACGTAGGAGCAGTGTCACAAGCCATCCTTGGTACTGATTTTCTCCGTCACTTCAACCTGATGGTAGACGTAAGAGGACAAAAATTGGTCGACCCACTCACAGATATCTTTACAAATGCACAGCCAGCACCTGGTGACAGCACACACCTGTCTGCTATCAACCATGACCACAAGTTTGCTGACCTCCTCAAGTCATTCCCTATGCTGACACAACCCTACTCATCCAGCATACCTGCCAAGCATCACGTGACTCATCATATAGAGACTACTGGACCCCCAGTGCATGCCAAGGCCCGACGCTTAGCCCCTGAGCGTTATAAGAAAGCCAAAGCCGAGTTCGAATCTCTGATGAGTAAAGGCATTATACGGCCCAGCAGCAGCAACCGGTCGTCGGCTCTTCACATTGTTCCTAAGAAGACCTGAGACATACGACCTTGTGGTGACTACCGTGCCCTCAATTCACGCACCGTGGAAGATAGATATCCTGTGCCCAACATTCAAGAGTTCACTTCCCAACTCTCGGGTTCCACTATCTTCTCTCGGATCGACCTCGTCAAAGCATTTCATCAGATTCCAGTCCATCCCACTGACATCCCGAAGACGGCCATTATCACACCTTTTGGCATGTTTGAATACGTCCGGATGCCCTTTGGATTGCGGAACGCGGCACAAACGTTTCAACGCTTCATAGATGAGGTCCTTCGAGGTCTGCCCTACTGTTTTGCCTACATAGATGACCTTCTCATTGCTAGTCCTGATGAAGCCAGCCACAAACAACACCTCCGCCAAGTCCTCCAGAGACTGCAAGATTATGGCATCCAAATCAACACAGACAAGTCCGAACTTGGTGTGACATCCCTTGAGTTCCTAGGTCACACAGTCTCTCCAACAGGCATTGCTCCACTTCCCTCAAAGTGCGAGTCCATCCAGCAGTTTCCCAGGCCATCTACCCAACGCCAGCTCAAGGAGTTCCTTGGGATGGTCAATTACTATAACCGCTTCATTCCACACTGCTCACTCCTGCTACGACCATTGTATGCCATGATTAAACCTTGCAAGAGAGGTCAATCTGTTACCCTCGTCTGGACTCAAGAAGCGGAAGCGGCCTTCCTCTCAACAAAACAGGCCCTCTGCGACGCTGCCACGCTCTCTTTCCCTGCACCAGACGCAGAAACTTCAATTGCTACAGACGCCACAAACATTGGTGTTGGTGCCGTCCTACAACAGCGTGTCGGTACATACTGGAAGCCAATTGCCTTTTTTTCCAAGAAACTCACCTCGGCAGAGTCGAAGTATAGCGCCTATGACAGGGGGCTACTTGCCATCTTCAAAGCTGTCAAGCGTTTTCGCTACTTCATCGAGGGACGCAGTTTCCACATCTACACTGACCACAAGCCACTCACTACAGCATTCTTCAGAAATAAGGAATCTTACACCCCACGACAAATGCGCCACATGGACTACATTGCCCAGTTTACCACGGATATACGATACGTCAAAGGTGCCGACAATGCCCCAGCTGATGCCCTCTCTCGAAACATCAGTACTGTAAAATCTTCTCCCATCGACTATGCCACCATTGCTGCTGATCAAGTCGGTGACGCTGAGCTACAGCGACTGTTGGATAACCCTGCACTACAGATGAAGAAGATTACACTTCCAGACACCCAGGTCACACTGTACGCTGACACCTCCACCGACACTCTCCGTCCATACATACCAGAGAAACATCGACACCAGCTCTTCAAGAAGTTACATGACCTCTCACACCCTGGAATCCGTGCCTCGCACCAGATGATGTCTTCCCGCTTCATATGGGAGGGCATAAATAAAGACGTCAGACACTGGGCACGCACATGTATACGCTGTCAAGCTTCCAAGGTCACACGCCATACACACTCTCCTGCAGCCACCTTTACGCCAGTCACCGAGAGATTTGACCATGTCCACATAGACCTCGTTGGCCCACTTCCGTACTCCAATGGCTATCGATATTTACTCACCTGTGTGGACCGCTTCACACGCTAGCCTGAGGCAGTACCTCTCACCGACATCACCACGGATACTGTTGCACGTGCCTTCATCGCTACATGGATGTCCAGGTTTGGTGTGCCTCTAAGCCTTACTTCTGACCGAGGTGGTCAGTTTGAGTCAGGCGTGTGGAATAAGGTCATGATACTCCTTGGCATCCGCCGATACAGGACCGCCAGCTATCACCCACAGGCCAACGGAACGGTCGAACGATTCCACCGCCAGCTGAAATCTTCCCTGGCAGCTTCAGCCCAGAGAGAAGATTGGTCAATAGCTCTACCTCTTATCCTCCTTGGCATCAGAACTTCACTCAAAACGGATCTGCACAACTCCTCTGCTGAGCTCGTATATGGCTCTACGCTCAGGCTCCCAGGTGAGCTTCTCTCTGCCACACCAGACCCCGAGCCTTGCAGCGTTCAGGACTTTGCAACACACCTGAAAAAGACCATGAAGTGCCTCCAGCCAGTGCAGCCTCGTACGTCCAACTCGAAGACCTTCGTTTACCAGGACCTGGAAGCCTGCACACACATCTTTGTTAGAGTCGATGCAGTCAAAAGGCCCCTTCAGCAGCCATATCAGGGCCCCTTCCAAGTAGTTCGCAGGACGAGGAAGAACTTCACCATCGACAAACATGGTTCTCAAGAAGTTGTGGCCGTAGACCGGGTCAAGCCTGCTTATATCCTGAATCCGGACCAGATGCTGCAAGCAGTGCAAGTGACTGTTCCTCCAACACATGCTGGAAACAACAAACTACGACACACAAGAGTATCGTTCTTCCTTCCTCGAAACTAGGGGGGGAGTATTGTAGTGTACCATAAAATAGGTCGATTTTCTTTGATTGAGTGTGTAACCATTCTCTAATTATCTACCAGCCTGTATTGTGATTCATTTACCATTACATTCCTTCATGCAGATAGCCTATGCAATTTCTTTCAGCATATTCTCTTTGCCACTTTGTGTAATATCATTGTCTGCATACTCTTGCAAAATTTCATGTATACAACATATGTATTATACATTTAATACCATAACCAAATACTCTTAGCTTTGTTAACGTCAAGTACACAGAGAATTGGATATACTGTTAACTATTTTTTGACAATAAATATAAGGAACTATTCACCGCATCTCTCTCTCCCTTGAGCACTTCTTAAAGAGAGTTATAGACACTAGCTCCTGAGGCTGAGAAGTGTAGTGGAGAAACCCTGACAGTGGCCCTTACCACAGGAGCCTTCTTTAGGTAGCAGCACAACTTATAGTTGGTGGCTACACCACCCACCAATAAAGCTACGGTACCAACATCACCACGAAGCTCCACTGTCTCATCTAGTGCGACACCCAATAAGCTCTGGGCCTCGCAAGAGTCACGGGCTACTGACAGCCTACAGTCCTGAGGTTGAGAAAAAAAAAAAAAAAAAAAAAAAAAAAAAAAAAAAAAAAAAAAAAAAAAAAAAAAAAAAAGAGAACTATAGGGTAGGAACATAGATTTTTGGGGACCTGTCCACATTTCGTTACCAGCTCGTAATATTTGGTATCAAGTGTATATTTATAGCAGAGTTTATAGCTTCTAGTTTTGTGGAGGATCCGTCTGTATGTATGTTATAAGACTGTGTACCTAGAAAAAGTGACTGGTTAGATTTAGCAATGGTGTTTAACATTCTTTGTAAACAAGGTGAGAGATATTCTGAGATTCGAAATAGGGTTATCACAGAATTGGTTTGTGAGGTGGTTCTTCCAGATGAGGCATTGAGTTTGAGAGTATATGATCTTAGTGACTCGTGGGTGATGAGAAAACTCGAACTCGACCATGAGGAACTTGGGTTACAACATCAGGTACTTTCTTGGGTAGCCATGATACAGACCGTACTTAAAGGCCCAGCTAGATTAGCAGTTTTATCCTTGCCAACAGATATGTGTAATGATTATGAGTCTGTGAAGAAGGAAATGTTGAACGCATATTAACTGATTCCAAAACATAACAGAGTCAAGTTTCATAGTATGAGGAAGTCTGATTCTCAATCCTATATCGAGGTATATATTTGGACGATGGGTAAAGCAAAGCAATGTAAAATGTTACGAGTATCACTTATGGGTTCACCGAACCAAGCGTTGTGAGTTTGTGTTAGTCAGCCTCTGTTTGGAAAGGCAAGAGACCTTTCTAATGTGGAAACTTTTCCGTTTCATTCGTTCCTGATGTATATAACCTGGCTATAGTTTTGGCGGGAAGAGAGGTTAAAACAGCAGACTGGAGTGTGGTGAGTCAGCCTTGGAGTCGCTGTCTAAGTGAAATATCTCTCTCGTATATATATATATATATATATATATATATATATATATACAGGGTGTATCGCGAGGTATATCATTAAATTACACCAGAGATATAAAATATAATTTTAAGTATATTTTGTTCTATAAAGTATGCTGTGTGTGATCTCAGTAAAGTACAATGAATACTGATAGAAACTATTTTAACTTGTGTTGTCCAATGGCGGTGAGCGTCGGAGGGAGTAGTAGCCTAATATGTTTTCGGACCAAAGAGGCCTTATTTATTTTATCTTAATAAGTTTTTATCATGATTGCAATATTTATGTGATGTTGTATAACGTACATTGAACCATATTTTCAATGCAGAGGATTAATACCAGGCCTGTATAAGAAGAAAATCCGTGAAATGTAGGGAAATGCTAAGATTTGCAGCTGGTATTGTAACGCTCCTTTTTATTTTTATTCAATGGATCTCTTTGAGTTACCCCTTTCATTTTTTTTTCTTGTTCATCCTCGAGTTGAAGTCATGGCCGAAGAAAAAAAAAATGTGAGAGTAGTTATTACTGGTAATGTATAATGTTTGTATATATATAATATAGACATGTTAGTTATTATAATAGGTAAGAAATTAATTATGTGTATGTATTTTGGGGAGATGGGTTGATCAGGAGGACGTGGTAATAACCATGATGTAAGGAGTATGAGTTATTGCAACAGCTTATATGGAGTCTTTAAAACAATGTATGTTATTTCCTGATTAGCATAATGGGTAGTTAACTAACCTCCGAGACCACTTACCTGACTCACCCTATCTCCTATCTTATTTTTAAAACTCACTACATAAGTAATTAGCAGTCCCAGAGGGTTATTGACGAAGAATTAATGTTCCAATATTTCGTTGAGCTTGGGGGAGAACTCATTCTCTCTCCGGCTTCCCCTTCAAACAGGTACGGTTGAAAACAGTCTGTGTTAACTATAATAATTAGTGTACTTAAAGAAATAATAATATTCCATAACTAAAGAGTAAGTGTCTAATAAGTGCTTGATGTGTTGAAATTAATAATTTGCCCTATTATGACAGTGATAAATTAAGATTGATTCTCTCTCCGGCTTCCCCTTCAAACAGGTGGTGTTCTGATCCATGAGGTCGTACGAGTCAAAGATATCTGGGAAAGTTAATTCTTAGAGGTAGTTCTCGTTATCCATATTACGGTTCGGGGTACATTGCCCGCCGTGAGTGGTTATTTCTGTGTGATTAATTTCTATGTGATTTCCTTTGTCATTCTTTGGTGAACTTATTTTCTTGTACATGTGTTCTTGGTAGGATTAAGTTTAATTCTAAGTATAGTTATAAGTTTAATTCTAAGTATAGTTCTAAGTCTAATTCTAAGTATAATTCTAAGTTAAATTCTAAGTATAATTCTAAGTTAAATTCTAAGTATAATTCTAAGTTAAATTCTAAGTATAGTTATAAGGTTGATTCTGGTCATCATTGTTCTTATTTTTTTTTTTAGTTAATTCCAAGCTAAAGTTCCGCATAATTATCATTTATAGTAGATTCTTCATTAATATCGTGTGTGTGTAATAAATTCCTTGGGAAAACTCTATAGACATCTTAGTGTATTTGCCCCCATTCCTATATCATTCTCAATTCTCCTACCGCCTGGCCGGGACGAGGAAGGCTTAAAGAGATACCAATATTTTTTTTTTATGTTAACGCTCATTCATTATCAATATATTTCCGAGTCGTTACAGTATTATGTCGGTAAAGTTTACCTAACCTCCAAAAGATATTAATCATATTTCATCGAATATTATTTATAGGGGCCTGGTATTAATCCTCTGCATTGAAAATATGATTCATTGTACGTTATAGAACATCACAAAAATATTGCAATCATGATAAAACTTATTAAGATGAAATAAATAAGGCCTCTTTGGTCCGAAAACATATTAGGCTACCACTCCCTCCGACGCTCACCGCCATTGGACAACACAAGTTAAAATAGTTTTTATCAGTATTCATTGTACTTTACTGAGATCACACACAGCATACTTTATAGAACAAAATATACTTAAAATTATTTTTTATATCTCTGGTGTAATTTAATTATATACCTCGCGATACACCATATATATATATATATATATATATCTGACTGTTAACGGGTATAACTTATTGTGATTCTACTTCGTCTGTTCAGTGTCAGTGTGGGTGATGACAGCCACTTCCAAACATTAAGCCATATTTTCTTCGTACGATGTTGGTGACGGTTCTGTGAGTAGGGTTACTGATTTATTTGTTATTAAGGGTGTTTATTAGCTATTAATTAAGGGTGTTTATTGTTATTTGTCTTTCTGGTTAGATCTGTACATAGTGTAATATGTTTCCTTATAAAGTTAGCTCATTAAATTATATGATATCTTTTCCTAGTATTCGACTTCCTCTCAGTAATTTACGTTTCCAGTAGTAGTGGTGATTATTGTGTTGTGAACTCCCCTAAGTTCAAAACAAAATACTTTCCAGGAGCTCACTTAACTAGTAATTCTTGAACAGTTTAAAAGAGAGTTATTCCTAGGGAAATACAACTTCATTTAGAAGAGATCACAAAAATACGTAAGACCTTAGCAGACACCTATGCCCTAGGATGAATTCTATTTGGTCACAAGGTCATTCCAAGGTTATTGTAACTAGGGACAAAGGTGGTACACTGGCAGGTGAAGTTACTGCATATCAAACTAAAAATAATGTGGGTTCAGAAAAACAAAGTAAGTTTGATTCGAAAAGTAGTTTCAACTTTTTACTGCAAGAAACATGGACATGTTATTTCTATTTACTCAATTGTCCCTCTTTTCTTTCTATTTCCTTCCTGCTTGCTGTCTCACCTTTATCACCTTTTTCTGGCGCTATATGACCTCACTGTTGTGGCGCCTAATATCAATCAATCAATCAATATTTCTCTTTGCCCTAAGTTAAAAGCAGAGAATAAGGAAGAGCCTGTGCTCTCATTTGGTCAGTTGGAAGAGGTGGACACAACCTTAGATACTGATTGAACTAAAGGAGTTTCATTTGAACCTGTTATGTCCGAAGGTATAGTCTGTTATACATAAACTGTCGGAGAGAAACTGGCATTTCCTGTTTCTAAAATGAGTCAAAGGCTGAACGCAGGTGACATTAGAAGGATTATCACCCTCTCTTCTGAGAGCAACATCCTTCCCTGAGAGAGAGAGAGAGAGATCGTAAGTATCATTTTATACCTATGTATTATTTAAAAACGATGCATTACTTGAAAATTATGTAAGGCCGATTTATATATACACACACACACACACACACACACACACACACTCCTGTAAAGTATAGTCTCTATTGAAACTTGACATGAAGATAATGTGTGACATGGTGTGACTCTTGGGTGAGTATTGTCTGATATGAATGTTAATAAAGAGAAGGTGAAAATATAGCCCATCCATGGAGATGCCTCCATTAATGTATGAGTAGAGCAGTGACTACTTGTACTGATAGTGTTTGTTCAGGTGCACGCTTGGTGTCAGCCGTCAGGTCAAGATTAGTGATGCTTTTGATCTGACGACACTTGCAGGCCTCCGGGAATGCCTTGGTCTTGTTGATGCCTAAAAAATATATTGTCTAATTCCATTTAAATAATACTTTCTGCCATATTATTATTTAATTCCACATCCAGTCCAGGCATATGAAGCTAAAAATAACATTTATAAAGATAGAATATCATATAGAAATTGTAACGGACCAGCCAAGCCTTCGTGACTCCAGACAGAGTGTACTTCAGACGGAGTATGGCAGTATTGAGTTTTACTCTTTAAACTCAACAACGTACCAGCAACTTTCCATCGAGCTACGTGAACAAGGTGACGTCACCACTGCCAAGCGTCTATGCATATCTGGATGATTTGATCATTATTGGAACCACATGGGAGGAACACCTCAACTGACCTCGGAAGCTGTTCACAAGTCTAGCAGAGTTTTGATTCACATTAACTTTTACTAAAAGTGAGTTTGGTAGAGGAGCTGTCACTTTCATAGGGCATGTGATCGGACAAGGAATGCTGGCTCCGTTCATGGGAAGATAGAAGCTCCTCAACAACTGCCCATTCCATCTAATCGGAAAGCTCTACGCAAATTTCTAGGAATGGCCGGATACTATAGCTCCATCAGCATAAACCTTATAAGTTCATCGAGGAAATATCAGTGGACCGAGAATTGTCAAAGTGCATTTAAAAGGGTTCATGATTGATTAACTTGTGCTCTAGTGCTACGACTACCAACATTTAATAAACAGTTTGTAATTCATATTGATGCAAGTGATATTGGAGCAGGAGCTGTATTACAGCAAAAAAGTGATGATGTTGATGATGTACTACCTCCAGTTTGATATTTTTCTGTGAGATTCAAGAAACATCAACGTAGTTATGTCACAGTGGAAAAAGAGGCTCTATAGGAGTATTGTCTGCTTTAGATAAGTTTGAGGTATATAATTGTGGTCCACCTCATCCACAGAATGAGAAACAGAAATCAACCGTTGTTGAGGTGGTCACTTGTGTATGGTGACTATCTGGTGGCTCACCTAACCACGTAATGTAGGTTCCAGGTGGAAAGAAACACCTGTAAAGTCCAGTGGGTTTATTAAGCACAGGATAAAGAGGAGAGGGGCAATGTGTACGTGTTGCCCTGCCGAGGCCGTGAGCTAATGTAAAGCATTGTGGGTAATGCATTGTTGCCATGTGTGTATCTAGGCAGTGTTGCTTTATTAAGTGATACACACATGTGGAATACAGTTATATCAACATATGTATGTAATGTACATGCATGATGAATACGTATTATATGTCTGTAAGTATGAGAGGGTAGATTAAAGTGCATATGCAATATGAGTACTGTTCCATACTTAGCACCACTGTATGTATGAACATGCTAGCGGTGGCGGGAGTTTGGATGTTTCTCGTATCTTCACTTCCCTCCCCCTTCAAGCTTGTAACACGTTATTGAGCTGACTCTTTTTTCTTGAGCCGTTCCGACCTCCGTTGGGTCGTGGGGGCAGTTAAAGACTCTGTTTCCGGGTCCGTGCAAAACACAGGGGTCTCAGGGATATGGTGGAGAGGGTCAACACTAGGGGGATTCACTGGGCAAAGGAAGCGACGGTTCCTCCAATACACTCGACCACTGGGTAGACGAGCCTCATAATCCCTTGACTTGCCATGGCTCACAACGACCCCAACCTTGTCCCAACGGTGAGAAGTCGGGTCTTGAATTTGCACTGTGTTGCCGACTCTCAACCTGGGAAGGGGGTGTGCATGCCGGTCATATTGCATCTGTACCAGCCCTGCACGGGCTGCTGCACGACGGTCACAGTCCTCGGTCTTGGCTTGCCACTCTGCTGCGAAGGACTGGGGGTGAGCAGGGACACAAGACCGTAGTGGGTGACAATACAGAATTTGTGCTGGGGAGCGACCAGTGAAGTTCGGGGTATTACGGAGCTCCAGCAGTCCTCGATCAAAATCCTCACAGTCAATGTTACCTGTAGGAGCCGTCTTCATGATGAGGTACTTGATGGACTTGACGGCAGCCTCAGCATAACCGTTGGACTGTGGGTAATGTGGGAAGGAGACCAGGT
The DNA here is from genome assembly GCA_033782935.1 of Petrolisthes cinctipes. Lineage (NCBI taxonomy): Eukaryota > Metazoa > Arthropoda > Malacostraca > Decapoda > Porcellanidae > Petrolisthes > Petrolisthes cinctipes. The sequence continues at coordinate 148,221 of JAWQEG010000929.1, read as the reverse complement.
GATTGACTCCCAATCATTCCATGAAGTCCTGGAAATCACTGCTGGTAAACTGTGGGCCCCAATCCGTAAGGAATCTGAGGGGCACACCAACTTCCCTGAAGTAGTGACAGAAGATCCTGATGGTGTTGTGGGCAGTGGTATCACCTTTGCAGGGGACGACAACGGGCCAACCTGAGAGTCGGTCAGTGACAACAAGGAAGGATTTCCCTTCTACAGCGAAGAAGTCTGCTGATACGGACTCAAAGGGCCTCATTGGATTGTCGTCGTTGACCAGGGGTTCCTGCTGTTGACTTGGCTGTAGGACCTGACATGGCCCACAGGCTTGGACTTTGCTGGTGATGTCTGCGTCGATCCCAGGCCAGAAGACAGCTTGTCATGCCCGGCGCTTGATGGCTTCCACACCTCGGTGACTGTCGTGGAGGCGAGCCAACGTGCGGCGGCGGAGGGCTTCAGGAACCACAACTCTTACTCCATAGAGGACGAGCCCACCATCCGTTGACAGGTGATCACGGAGCTTCCAAAAGTGGAGTAACAAGTTGTGTAGGTAATACCGGTTGCTTGGGGAACCTGAGGTGACACACTTATGCAGGCAGATGTACTCAGGATCCACTGGCTGCATCTCAAAGTTTCTGGAGAGTCCTGTCCCTGTCCTGTGGGGGAGAGTTGGCATTAGCAGTGACAGCATTGACCGTAACGATGGCCCTGAGTTGTGCTGTGGCAGCTGCACATATCATCTCTTCCTCTGGCGTCGGGTGGCTGACAGGTGCTCGTTGCAGTGCATCTGGGATGCGGAGCAACTTGCCTGCACACCAGATGGCTGTGAAGAGGTAGGGCGTGACTCTTTCCTTTAGACATTAGAGGCCAGGGTTCTCAACTGCGTCCAATGAATAATTGTTGAGTATTGGGATGAGTGGCCGATGGTCCGTCACGAGGGTGAAGTGTTGTACACCAATGAGGTAGAATTTGCACTTGGACATAGCCCAGACCACAGCTAACCTTTCCAGTTCGATGGTTGCATAGCGAGATTCTGTGTCACGGAGGAACCTCGAATCACACTGGACTAGACGAAGGCAGTTGTTTCCATGATCTTGTAGAAGAGCGTATCCGACTCCAGTGAGACGTGACGCATCAGTCTGGAAGATCACTGGGAGAGAAGGGTCAAATGGGGCTAAGACAGGTGGACTGACCAGAGCAGCTTTAACCCAGCCAAAAGCCTCATCATGGTCAGCAGTCCATGTAAATGACCTCTTCAGGCTTATCAGGGGGCGTAGAGGCTGAGCTGCTGCGGCAATGTAGGGGGTGGGTGAATTCCGCCAGCTGGTTCACCAGACCCATGAACGAACGGAGGTCAGTGAAGTTGGCTGGTGTCGGAAAATCCTTGATGGCACGGATTTTACCTGGGACAGCTGAGATGCCCTGTCCTGAGAGTGTGTACCCACAGAAGTTCATGCTAGATGCGGCGGCCACAAACTTATCCCTGTTGAGTGTGATCCCATATTCTCGGCACTTCGTGAATACTTCGTTGACCCGTTGGAGGTGTGTGGTGAAGTCCTCATCGTAGAGTAGCACGTCATCCACGACTTTAACACAATTCTGTATGCCATGTCACCTCGGAGGCAGAAGGCATTGCCTGTTGCTGAGAAACCCATGGGGCCCCGGCAGTGCTGGAAACGACCGTATGGTGTGATAAAAGTCGTCAGGTGCTGGTCCTCTTCTGCCAGTTCCATTAGCCAGTATCTACTGAGAGCGTCCACTGTAGTGAAGTGTCTTGCGGCAGGATTCACACTGCGGATGGCTTCAAATGGTGTTGGTGATGGATGAGTTGGGCGAGAAACTTGGCTGTTGAGCTTGGTGAGGTCTACTGTGAGGCGAACTTCAGCGTTGTTATTGGCTACGACCACGAGGGGGTGACACCACTCCGAAGGTTCGTCACCAGTAGTTTGATAATCCTTTGTTCCACAAGCGAGTCCAACTCATTCTTTACTTTGTCCATAAAGGCAAAGGGGATCTGGCGCGGAGTGTGGATGGCAAAGGGTATTGCATCGTCTCTGAGGTGGATCCTCATTGGGGGCCCTTTCATTGGCTTGAATAGCTCTGCCCACATTTCTCTCCTCCTCTTCCTCTAACATCCCCCCTCCCTCCTTCTGCAACTGTTGCCAGATCCGATGAGGCCCAAACCAAGTCACTGATGGATGGGGTGTGGACCCTTGATCTGTCCGGAGCTGTACTACTATAGGTTTCAGAGGCCGTGTGTCGCTGTTTTTCGGGGATAACTTATTAACCAACAGTCTGATCAGTATGATATTTTGCCACAGATTGTTTCACACCGTCCACTAATTTTCAGCGATATACTTCAATACCATAAGTGGATATTAAAATTATTTTACTTAGAGTCGCGAGCCTTAAGTCAGACGCCAGCCAGTATTCATGAAAGGGAAACGAACGAGATATCTATGACGTAACACTGAAGCTCCACCCAACCCCCTATTTCTCTCCATCCCTCACCCACCTTTCTCTCTCTCCCTCCTTCCCCCATCTCTCTCTCCCTCCTTTTTTTTGTTTTTTTCTATACCTCAACCTCGTGACTTTAGGCTGTCAGTAGCCCGTGACTCTTGCAGGCCCCGATATTATTGGGTGACGCACTAGATGAGACAGTGGAGCTTAATGGTGATGTTGGTACTGTAGCTTCTCTTCTGCCCCACTAGATGACGACACCTTATTTATACACGTGTCTCTCTCTCAGACACATACGGCAACAGGTGGTGTGTTTTTGTGGTTGTTCAAATCATGGCCACCATGTTAAGTCATTGTCCTCGTGGCTGCAGAAATATGTTTGTCTTCCGACAACCGTCTTCTGCCGAAAAAAAAACAAAAAACAGCTGGGCTTAGGAGAAGGTGATAAATAAGGTGGACTACAAACACGAGGGATTTGATTGATATTAGGTGGCGCAACAGCGAGGTCAAATAGCACTAGGAAAAGGTGATAGAGAGGTGTGACAGCAAGCAAGAAAGAAATAGGAAGAAAGGATGGACAGTTGAAGAAATGTATGCTAGTAACTGGGGCCGAAGGGGCGCCAAAACCCTTAAAGTATTGCCCACATCATTACAAGCAATACCCCCCTACGGGGCAAGCACGAGGGATAAAAGGAATACAGGGATAGCTGTCTAATATCCAAAGGATAATATATAATCAGTAGTCTATCCCACTACGATGGTGAACAAAAGACAGTGCCTTTATTTAAAGGATATAATGTAACAGATATTCTAATTATATTTGTTTGTTATTACTTTTCAACTAATCACCTTCATTTGTCTTACCCTTTTCCCCTTCACCCTCGCCTCAAATCATCACATTTCTTCTCTCCTATATCCACCTACCTTAATGCAGTATGCACTTCTTTAAACCCGGGTTCTTCAAACAACGGGTCTCGAATTCCTCCAAACTGGGTCGCAGGCTCACAAAAATAAATACATGAATAAAATAGAATAATAATGTTCGTGACAATAAAATAAATATCAAGTTCATACATGAATCCACCTAATATATTTTTTATAATTGAATATTCATATATTCAATTATCAATAAAACAAAATCATTGCACATATATTAGCCTTCTTGAGAGACAATAAGAGAGAGAGAGGGAGGGGTAGGTGAGGCAGTGTTTATCATTCTGGTTAGAATGCCTTTTAATCATAAATATTACGTTTCAGTTTTTGGCCTTGTATTTTCTTAGGTTGATAATTCTGATCATTTGTAAAATATCTTTCTGTATGGGTCGCGAGAATGATGTCATAGTAAAAACTGGGTCACGACTGAAAAAGTTTGAAGAACCCTGCTTTATACTATTGGTGATTCGATACCGTTCACAGTTTATGTTTCATTCATTTCTCCTGACACACGTCTTCTCTACCTGTTCGTTCGTTACCCTCCCACATTACCTCCTATATAGCCCTGCCCACATTTCTCTCCTCCTCACCCACTAACATCCCCCTCCCTCCACCTGCAACTGTTGCCAGATCCGACGAGGGCCAAACCAAGTCGCTGATGGATGGAGTTTGGACCCTTGATCTATCCAGAGCTGTACAGTTGCCAATTATGCATATTCGTATTGCTCCATGAGTCAAAGAAACTATAGTGGATGCAAATCGAAACATATTCGCATTTCTTCACCTATTAGAGAAATTTCAAATATTATCGTAAGATTTGCCCCTTTCTAATGCTGAAAACTCAGATAATCCACACCGTAGTTGCCGAATGGTATAAAACGTTATCTTTCTTTTTACTTATTTTATTATATTTTTACTTTTTTTTATATACCTCTACCTTGAGACAGGAGGCCGTCAGTCGTGGACTGAGACTGGGGCCCCGAGATTGTCGAGTGAAGCTTTGGGGTGTTGGTTGCCACACATGTTTGTTTATACACAAAACCTTATTTAAAAATATGAGAAGAAAAAGCATAAGCCTACTTAATCCTACCCTATGCTATAACTTTATTATATTTAAGACAAAATACTACCGTTACAGCTAATCTACACAAAGATTCCTTTTTGGTTAAAATCCGATTTGGTAACATTATTCTCTGGGTTATCATTCTCATTATATTCAATAATTCAGTAAATTCCCCCTCCCCTAAAACCATCAATCATTAAAATAACATAACAAATATCTGTAAAAATGAAGTCACAACTCTTACTCCACGACTTGCCTAATGCATGAATTATGTATGCTAGAGATTTCACATTAGTACAGAAATGAGAGTCAACTCATTGTCAGCAGGAATACCAATCCCACAGTTCAGTCATACATATAGCTTCGATCTTTTCTCAGCAAGATCTAGCCAGCAATGCTGATACTTTTTTGGGAGAGTGTACCTCCTTGAGCAAGATATCCTCGACTTGGCTAACACCCAATTCATCAGTATTGGTAGTGCCAGATGGCAACTCAACTTCAGGCGACAGAAGGATGGTGGTGTGAAGACATACGCCTACTCCCTTCGCCCTAAATTGGTTGCAGCACCCTCTCAACTCTCTCAAGAAGCAGCTGCTTCTTGCTCTAGTGAGAGCGTTTCTAAGGTTACACTACATAATAGTTTCTCTGTCTTGGATCCTATATCAGACACTCAATCTGGTGACCCTTCAACTGCTGACAATTCTCAGACTTTAGCTAAAGGTGTCCATGTGGTAGAGGTTCACGCTGCCACACGCTCTCCAAAAAGGAAACTAAAGTCCCCTAAACTGCCACAGAGACGTCTTCGGGGTTCCTTTGAGGCACTTGACTCCATAGATGTTCCTCCTTGCAAGGTAACCGTCTCTGTGGACTTTTCCATAGTTTCCTCTCAATTTCACCGGAAGCATTGTCGTTGATCTGATGAATCTCTTGAGATAAATATATATATATATTTTTGTTTTTATTCATTGCGCCGTAGCGTCAGTCAATAGGCAGACAACAGTACACAAGGGTAGGCAGGACTCACGAGAACCCAATGACTACACACACACACAAGCACACACACATGTGCACACACACACACACATCACGAAATCATAACGGAATGAAGCACAAGCATACAGACAAATATTTACATCATGACCTACTTAAATCCACCTAACGAGGGTGGCACACCAGAAGTTCCTCCAGAACCTGATGGTTCAGCAGGTGTCGACAAACCACATCAAGTGGCAGGCCCTGGGGCAGCAAGTGTCGGACAGTGGGGCAGGTTAGGCAATAGTGCTCTATAGTATTTGCCCGAGGTGCTCGACACAAGCGACACTCAGTGAAGGGAGGCTCACCCTGCATCCCAGCAACCTGCCACGGTGGCCGGTAGCCATGCCTCAAACGAGCAGAGACTACATTGTGCCTCCGAACCATGAGGCCTCGATGACGGTAGGAATATTTGCATCCCTGCGTCGCCGTACAGGGAGGAGAGCGGCGGAGAGGACTTTAGAGAGGTAACATGTCAGGGAGAGAGGACGTCTAGCACCACGAGGAGGCAGATGGCAAGCTTCCTTTGCGAGTCTGTCAACTGTACCATTGTGACGTAAACTTACATGGGATGGCACCCATAAAAATTTGACAGTCAAGTTACGATGACGCAATAAGGCCAAAACGATAAAATCTGCTGAATAACAGTAGAGTGTGTGGGCTGAACACTAAAGAGGGAATGAAGGGCAGGTTTGGAGTCACAAAAAATGGCAGCATTCACCCCACGTTGACAAACAACACTAACAGCATCCAGAATGGCATACAGTTCACACAATGTTGAGCTAGAGTGGTTACAGAGACGACGGCCAACCCAGCCCCCTGGAGGTGACTCCAGGTCAGGCGAGAAAACGGCACAACCTGCTGCACCATTCGCCTGCAATGAGCCATCTGTGTAGAGGCAGTATGGATCTGTGATGGAGGAAGTCACTGTTTCTATGTGTTCCAGAGCCAACTGCCGCTGTAGAGAAGGCAGCTCCGACTTGGAAGTAGGTGTAAAGCTCACATCAGGTGTTGGTAGCATCCATGGAGGGGGCCCTGGGGGGACGTCTGCAACCATTATATCTATATTAAGACCCCGGAGCATAGAGGAAACAAACCTTATAAGAGTACGTCCAGCAGGCAGTATGGGAGGGACAGGGGAGTTTGGTCTAAGAGAAGTCCCGACTAACTGAGAGTAATGGGGTGAAAGATGTGGGAAATGGAGGCACTTGACAGTGAAGCAAGTAACATTACAATAAATTCTCTCGATTAATGGGGGAAGACGCAACTCACGCTGCATGTTCACTATCCTGGTCGACATTGGACAGCCGAGAATTATTCTCATTGCTCTATTCTGAAATTTTTCTAAAGTTTCCAGAGTAGCCCTAGGAAGTTGAATCAAAGCAGGGGAAAGGTAATCAACAACTAAACGGATACAAGCAATATAGATGGTCCTGGCTACTGGGATGGAGATGCCCGAGGAGTTGTTAGTGAGCCATTGAAGTGGTGTAAGTCGGCGCTGGAGACGACCCAATAAGTCCTGGACAATGGGATGGTCTTGAGGTCTGGCAGGGACAATCGGCCAAATATTGACTGGCGCACTCAGGTAGCAGTACTGGGAACACATGGGAATGACAGTCCCTCCAATGGTGAACACTGGCCGAGCTTGAGGAAGGCGACATGTGAATATTCTGCTCTTATCTGGGGAGACAATAATGCCACAGTGAGAGGAGGCCACAGAGAAGGAGTCAAGAAACTGCTGGAGATCCCTTGGTGAGGTAGAATGAACACAGATATCATCAGCATAGCACATAATTGTAGTTCCAGGAATATCAGGGAGAGAAGTGAGCAACCGATGCATCAGAATATTAAATAACAATGGGCTGAGAACACCCCCTTGAGGCGTACAAAGATGAAAACTGCACAAAGGACTGAGTGCACCACTGAAAAACACACAGGAGGTCCTGTTACTCAGGTAGCCCCGAATCCACCGTAGTAGATTACCCTTTATTCCAAAGTCAACCAGTTGATCCAAAATGACGTCTCTATTAGCAACATCAAAGGCACTTCGAAGGCCACCACACTGTCCCTGGAAAGGCTAGAGTACAGGTCGACTAGGCAGTGATGTGTGCTCCGCTGGTGAAGGAAACCAAACAGCCATGGAGAAAGGAGATCCTGCAGTCTGTACATGAGACGATTGAGTAAGATTCTCTCCATAACCTTACAAAAACAGGAAGTAAGGGAAATAGGCCGAAATTTCGCAGTGCCGGGCTTCGGGATGGGTATTATTGTGCTGCTGGTCCTGGCTCGTGGTACACAACCATCACGAAGACAAAGATTGTACAGTCGAAGTAGAGGGTTCCCAGGAACTTGTTGAAGTAGGCACAGTACAGCATAAGTAATACCATCATCACCAGGGGAAGAAGCTCTACCCCGAGAGAGAGCACAGCGCAACTCCTCCTCAGTTATCTCCTCTGCATCATCGTTATCATCTTGTAACAAAGCAGACATTAGACGTAGCCGATGGACAGCAGCACGGGAAGCGAGTGCATCTTGTATGTGGATGGGTAGACTGGCTGGGGTAGATTGTTCTGACCAGGCATCGACAAGTTGTTTGGCATAGTCGGCAGGAGTGTGATGGCGAGCAGTGGCCAGTGTCTTTTTAACAACCCGACGGATGAGGTGCCACATAGAAGCCAAATTTCTTTCTTGTTGATGCTGTCCGTGAACCGCTGCCAAGACTCAGTGTGAGTACACTCCTGCAGGGCAACTAAAGCGTCCCTAGACATCTGGTAACGATGGAGCAAGTCAGGGGTTGGGTTGGCTTGAAACAATAGGCAATCACGTTCAGCCTCCTCCTTTGCCACCTGTATACGTGCATCCAGCGTCCAGGAGTGGGCAGTATGGCAATGCTGGAGGTGTGGCCAGGAGACGTATAGCCTATAAAAGTCATGAGTAGCAGATACAAGATCAGAGTACAACTGTTCAGCTGATGATATGTCAAATGTAGGGAATACATGGGCCATAAATGAGATGTAAGTCGGGCAATATTTAGGGGGCACAGCAATACGCAAACGAGTGGCTGAAGCACCTGACCCAGCAGATAGAGAATAATGAAACCGAAGAGCAATGTGATCAGAGAATAAGTCTGGCACAGAGAAGCACTGGACCTGAGATGCTATCAGGCCAGACGAGAGGATGTAATCCAGAGTACCTCCCCAGAAATGAGTGGCACCGCCAGTGTCCCAGTGTGTCAGATGATGCTTGCTGGTGTATGAAAGGAGACGAACACCATTACGATTAATTGAGCCAGAACCATCACCCAAATCAGAATGCCGAGCATTAAAATATCCCATATACACCATACCACGCACTGTTGGAGAAGGAAGAGCCTCAAGAGTGAGTCTAGCTGGGGCAGAATAGACATTACATAGTTGTAGTACTCCATTCCCAGGTAGAACCTCAAATAGCTGAAAGGTCATGTCAGGATCAGTGGAGGTACGGAGAAGGCGATGTGGCAAGGAGCTATGTATGTAAGTCAGGAGACCATTCCTTACCAGATGAACAAATGGCACATAACCTGAGAGGGGAGGAGCTTGCCCAGCAGCAAGCGGCTGTCCTGGAAATGCTTCCTGGAGAAAAATAACACTGGGATGATGACGAAAAACATAGGCCTTGAGTTGAGTGAGCTTAGCATAACTGGTGATACCACATACATTCCAGGAGATGACATCCAGCCGGCAATCACTAGTGAACTCTGTATTTGGAGGTAGAAGTCCGGTGAGTGGGGGCAGATGAGCGATCTGGAGAAGAAGATGGACCAGGAGAAGGGACTGACTCGAAAAGCTTTTCAAGGCGAGATGCAACGGTATCCATCTTTTCGGTAAGGGTAGTGACAGTTGAGATGATGGCCTGCTGAGCCTCGACCAAGGTGGAGAGTTTGGAGTCATTGGCAGCCTGCGCCGGCACTACCCCATCAATCCTGGCTTCAAGGGCAGAAAAGCGGTTTTCGAGAGCCGTACATCGTGCTGCCATGAGGGTAGCAACAGACTTGAGGAGGGCCAGGTCTGGAGATGAGGCAGGGCTGGTAGGAGGAGCAGACTGGGGAGGTGGTGGTGGTTGTGGTGGACGGGGAGCAATAGTTGAGACACAAGCCTGAACCTGACGTCGAGTACATCCATGCCACACGTTAACCCCTGGCTGAAGGCATCGTGGACACTTCCATTGAGACGTATCCTCATGAGGTGAAGGCTCAGAGGTGGAGGCAGCAGGACGTGATGGTTCACCTCTGACAGAACACGTCTTGGAATCATGATCGGTGGCACACCATGCACACTTCGGCCTAGCAGAACAGTACCGGGAGATATGACCAACTCCTCATCACCTGTAGCACAAAAGCTGGTCATTATGAAGTTTCCTCACCTCACACGGTGGAAGACAAGGGAGGAAATCAAAGGAAATCTCATTTGGAGGTGGATCGGGTTGACTCCAGACAACAACAATACGGCTAATGGGGGAACCACCTTGGAAAAAACGACAGGCAAAGTACACACCAGGTTATCCTTTGGCAAGTTTCGGGTCAAGATCAATAGGAAAACGGGTGAGGATGTTGCTGTGGAACTTACGAGGCCTCTCAGGTGAGTCTTCAAGAATGAGTGGCCGAGATAAAAATTCACCAGCCTTGACTCTTTCAATGATGTCCTGACGCTTCCTAGAGATGTAGACAAACCGGGAGGTGACAGCAGCCATCTTGACTTCAGCTAGTTCACGCTGCAGCTGGAAGGCCTTGTTGACATCAGACAACCAACGTAGCTTTGTGTCTGTAGATGGGTTTCCAGAGAAGGAGAGTTTGACATTGGCATCTCTCGGGGCAAAAGCAGGAAGGTTGGACGAGGGCAAGGATTTGGTATACAAAGAAGAAACACCAGGGTGAGGCAGAGAAGGTACGTCGTGCACAGCTGAAACACTCTTGGCAGTCTTGGCAGCTGGAGGCAAACAGTCCACACCATTGGAATCCTGTGAGGAGTCGGACGAGGCATCAACGGGTCACTTGGTAGAGGTTGAGGAGGTGGAAGGCTGCAACCTGAGCTGCAGAGTGACCAAAGAGAGGGGGGGAGGGTTGCGAGAAGGCAGCTCAGGCCAGTGATCCTCAATTGGAGACTCGTCTTCCTCCGACATTGCCAAGTCGGCCTCCAAGCAGGAATCCGCACTCTCCATCAGGCCAGGCAAGGCCTAGATGGAAAGCAAACAACAACACAAACAACTAAACACTCAATCAGCCAGGGACACACACACACACACACACCCACACACACACACAGAATCACAACAAAACTATACACAGAACCACAACAGACAAACAACACCAGCAACACCACAGAAAGAACAACTCACACAAAAAAGAACTCACAAACAACACAAAAAACACAAACAATAGCTCGAAAACAACACAAACAACAACACAAACGAGAATGGAGGCAGAGCGCCACGAGTACGTCCACATTCCACCTGTTCTGGAGCGAGACTGATCTCTTGATTCAACAGATGTTCCCCCTCGCAAGCTTCCTTCGGGATCATCAGAGGGTCGTGAAGTGAATGTGGATGCCTCGAATGTTGTGACTTCAAAAGATTCAGAGTCTCTTCCGCTTAAACAGCGGAATAATTCTACCACCTGTATTATGGATGTTGATGTATCTGCCTGTGTCAGTGATACCACTGCTGTACAGGACAATACCAATGTAATTATTTCAAAGAATATCCCAGCTCATATACCTTCATCTTCTTCTAACATATCAGATGCTTCAGGGACTCGTCTACGGGTCCCAATTACTGTCCCACGTACTACTCCTCGGGTTCGCTCTTCTTCTAGTGGCCCAAGATTAGACAAATCTTATTGTTTGAGTAAACCCTCAGGTCGAGGTGGTAGTGGGAAGTACCTCCGTGAGGCTTCCAAAAAATCAGTACTAAAATAACACTGTTCAAGATCCTTAAGTGGAATTGCCGTGGCTTGCATGCTTCTTGGGAGGAACTGCGTGTTCTTTTCTCGAGCTTCTCTCCTGCATGTGTTTCTCTCCAAAAGACAATACTTGGGGACTACATTCCTGCCAGTCCTCCAGCATAATCTGCATTTTATTCCAATTCATTTGAAGGGCAGGGTCACCATGGTGGCTCTGCCATCCTAGTTCGCCGAAATGTTCCATGCACGAGCCTGGAGCTTGACACTCCACTCCAGGCTGTCGCAGTTAAGGTTTTTATGGGCCGCCCCTACACTGTGTGCAGTCTATACCTTCCTCCAAGTGTTACAGGTGAGAGGGGTGATCTCAACCGTCTTGTATGGGACCTTCCTTCTCCCTTTATTTTATTGGTCATTATCCTCTGTGGGGTGAAAATTTGGTCAACTTCAGGAGTGTGTTATTGGCTTCTTTTATTGAGGATGAGAGATTAGAGGTTTTAAATACGGGAGATGTAACCCATTTTAATAGCCCTACTGGGACTTTTACCGCCATTTACATTTCCCTTTGCTCACCCAGTGCTCTGTTGGATTTTACTTGGAGTGCGTTGCCTGATTTATATGGCAGTGACCATTTCCATATACTTTTAGAAGGTAACAGGTACGAACCATAGTCACGCCTTCCTAGGTGGAAATTAGAGAAGGCTGACTAGCAGTTTTTTAGAGAGCTAACTTTTTCGGTCTCTTCTGTAGCAGAGTTTGGTAGCTCTGACGAGGCTGTAACATATTTCACTGTTATGCTCCACTCTGCTGCTCTCAACTCTATCCTAAAAACTTCTGGCTACTTTCCCAAACGTCCTGTCCCTTGGTGGTCACCAGTCTGCACCACTGCTGTGTGGGAGAAGCACGCTGCTTTCTCTCGCCTTCGTCGCAATTGTGGGGGACCCAACTCTTTTAGAGGACTTCCGACGGGCAAGGGCTCGGACTAGACGAGTTTTAAAAGAGGCACAACGTGCATCTTGAAAGGCCTATGTGTCTTCAATTAATACTAAAACTCCATTCACACAAGTTAAGGTCAATAGAATTAAGATCTTGGATGGTTTAACAGTGGCCAACAACATGGCGGAGGCTTTTGCTAGATTCTCCAGCCATGACTCTCGACCTCTGGCTGTCAGGCATGAGTTGAGAGCTCAGGAAAACACTGTCCTGGATTTCTCAGGGAAGGAAAATGAAAGATATAACCATATATTAACCCTGAGAGACCTGCACTCTGCTCTCTCTCTCTGCGGCGACACTTCTCCTGGGCCTGACAACATCCCATATGCAATGTTGCCGCATTTGGGTGAGGAGGCAATCTCATTTCTAATAGCTTTATATAACAGAATCTGGCTGGAGGGTGTCTTCCCTTCTGGGTGGAGGGTTGCTACAATCCATCCTTTTCCCATGCCGGGCAAGGACTCTAGTGTTACCCTCAATTACAGACCAATTGCCTTGACCTCCTGTCTCTAAACTATTTGAGAAGATGGTGAATGTCAGACTGGTATACTTCCTCGAACGTGGTGATTTTCTGTCTCCGTCCCAGTCTGGCTTTCGTAAACACCATTCCATTATAGATACTCTGGTCAGGTTGGAAGCTGCTGCATGTGAGGCTTTTGACATCCTGCAGCAACTATATGCATATGGCCTGCGGGGTCGCCTTCAACGCTTTCTTAATTAAGGAGTTTCTCAGTGGTCGCTGGTTTTCTGTGAGGGTTGGTACAGCCCTCTCAGCATCCGTTGCACAGGAGGAGGGTGTCCCCCAGGGAAGTGTCCTCAGTGACACATTGTTTGCAATAGCAATTAATGCCACTGCCTCATCCCTTCCAGCCGGTATAGCCAATTCCATGTATGTTGATGACCTGGCTGTCAGGTTTGCTGCCTCCCGAATGTCAGTGGCAGAGCGGCGCATGCAGCTTGCCCTCGACTGGGTGTCACGTTGGGCTGGTTCTCATGGGTTTCGATTTTCTCCTGCCAAGACAGTTGCTATGCACTTCTGTCGCATCCGAGGCATCCACCCCGATCGGAATTATTCATGTATGGTCATCGGATACGTTGTGTCGAGGAACCTCGTTTTTTAGGTCTCCTTTTTGGCAAACGTTTGACTTGGGTTCCCTACTTACGTTCACTTAAGGTCTCTTGCCTCCAGGCTCTTAACCTGTTGAGGGTCCTGGGCCATACGTCCTGGGGGGGCCACCCTTCTCCACCTATACCGTAATCGTATTAGGTCGAAACTCGACTATGGGTGTGATTTGTATTCCTCTGCCCAGGATGCCCGTCTCAGAGTCTTGGACTTTGTTCATCATGCTAGCGTACGTCTGGCGACGGGAGCCTTCAGGTCATCCCCAATCCCCAGTCTTCTGGTGGACGCTGATGAGCCACCTCTTGATCTCCGTCGCCAGTCCTTGATGGTTCATTGTTAGCATCGATTACATCGACTTCCTGACTCCCTTCCCTGCTTGGCGGTGTCATCTGATATCATATTTCAGTACTACCTTTCACATTCTTGCACACCATGGCCCTTTGGCTTCTGGGTCAAAAAGACTATGGAGGAGATGGGCATTGATGGCTTCCAGATTTGTCCTGTGAGGGTCCCCAGGGTGGGTCGATGGTTACTTCCAGAAGTTTTCCCCTGCACCTGCTTTTCAGACAAGAAGGAATCTCTTCCTCCTCCAGTGGCTTATTCCCTCTTTTTAGAACATGCCTTCACTCACAGGGAGTCCCTCCCTGTGTACACTGATGGGTCAGAGTCTGATGCTGGAGTTGGTTTTGGAGTTGTCTTTCCTGACTTTTGTCGTGACGACAAGCTCCTTTCTGTCATGTCCATTTTTACTGCTGAGCTCTCGGCCATTTTTTATATGCCCTCCAAGTGATTTTTACTCTCCCTCAGCCCTCTTTTACTATTTTTAGCGATTCCTGTAGTGCCTTGCAGACCTTGTGCAATTTTAACTCTTCCCATCCCCTTGTGTTGGCCATTCTCGAATGGCTTGTCCTTCTGGGTCTTCGTGGCCGCAGAGTTACATTTTGTTGGGTCCCGGCACATGTGGGTGTCCATGGGAATGAGTGGGCTGACACCCTGGCTAAGGCTGCAGTCTCCAGTTCTCGGCCTCCTGCCAGGCGTCATCCCGTCCCTGCAGTGGACCTTCGACCCTACATAGATGTTGCTGTTCATTCCCGCTGGCAGGACAGATGGGATGCCATCGGGGCTAACAAGCTCCGCAGCATCCGCCAGCTCCTTGGTTTGTGGAGCTACAATGGCCTGTCCCGCAGGTGGGAGATGGCTGTTGTCCGTCTCCACATTGGCCACACACTATTGACTCATGGCTTTACTGTGATGATTGTCTGGTCCCTCTGACAGTAAGGCATCTTATTGTCGAGTGTCCCAGCCTTGGGGACCTTCGTCGTAGGCACCTCTCCGAGTTCCGGGTGGGTGACATTTCTTACAGTCTCTCCCAGGTGCTCGGGGAGGAGGCTTGTGGTGTGGGAGGGAACACCCTCTCCTATGTGGAGGAGGTTGGCCTCCTCCACAAATTATGAATTTTATTATATTTATGGCAATTCATTTTTAGGTAGGTAAAGTTTAATGTTTCTTTCGTTTATATTTTAATTCTTTTATATATTTTACTTAAGTAGGTTATTTGATTAAAATATGATTTTTGGAAGATGTGCCTTTTATTCATGCTGCTTCTCCCTTTTAAGGTAGTGAAAAGTATATAATGTTTGTACAGTCGGCAAAAAAAGTTTCGTTACCATCCTTTTAACAGTGTGATGTAATGCTGGTAGGCCTGACTTGTGAGTCAGGTGAGGCGCGAGCATGGAGGTAGTATAGGTGGAGTCGCCATGGCTCACTAATCCAGGGGAGTAAAGTGAAACCGCCGAACTGTCATTTTCGGCGCCTTCAATATGGCGGACACCAAGATATGTTTCAGTAAAAGTGGACTTGACCTGACATACAAAGGTATGCGCCATCTTGAAGGCGCCGGAAATGACAGATTGGTGGCTTCACAAATCAGGTCCTACTGGCGCCTCCACCTATACTACCTCCATGGGCGCGAGTGTCATATATACCTCCGTCACCCTCCCGGACCCCTCAGTGTCTAATGGTCAGGCAAGTAGGAATGACGTACTTTTACCCAGTCCTACTTTTTCTGGGTATTTCAAGGTTATTCTTGTTCAAAAATACTCAAACGTATTTCTTTATGTTTAATGATGAACAGTTAAACAGTAATAGTTCTTGAACACTCAAAATTTAATTTAAAATCAGTTAAACTTTTGATATAAAAAGAAAGGGAATGCCTTGTGGTAAATTGTCATTGCCGCGGCCCGCGAGGCACAGCTGCTCAGGCGGCGGAGTACCAACTCTGCCGCGCTTATCGATGTTAAAATTAATGTAGGGGTGGTAACGAAACTTTTTTTGCCGACTGTACATATTTTATTAATGATGTAGATGACCATTTTATGTTGGGCAGTATATGACTATTGCTGTTGTGCCGCCAGATGCCTAATGGCATCTATAAATAAATCATAATAATTTTAGCATTTTAGCACCTAGAGGGCCCGGAAGCAACGTAGTATTTGTACTCTATCTGTTGCACAGTGCTGGTACCTCGTCCTAGAATGTCATAGATGAGCTGGCGTAGTGCCAGTATAGATAACTCACCACCATCGCATAAAGAAGGTTGAAGAAAATAAAAATAGGTAAATTATATAAATAACTCACCACTATCTAGCACCCTGACTCCCATTTGGGAGCATCTACGTGGCTTCGGTCAACCAGACTCGGAACTGCTCAGCCAGACAGTCTGGGGAACTACAACAACAGCAACAACAACTCCCCAACATCAAAAGGAAGGACAAGCAGCATGGCAGTGTAAAAATAATCTTGCTCAATAAAACAGTTGAAAACTTATCAACACCACAGTTTACAATTTATGTAACTTGTTTTAGAAAGTGATAGTTAAAGAAAGATACGTTAATGCTCAATATCACAGTTTAAACCTTAAGCATTGCAAAGAAATTCGTTAAAGAGAAAAATAGTGAGGCGTGACAGTGTTAATTTTAAATCTTATTCAGTACCATGGTTTAAAAATTCTAGATAGAGAAAGAAATAGCTAAAAATAATAAATATAATTGATTGCTATAATTAATAACTCAATACATACAGAAAGTGAAAGCTAATAAAAATAAAGATAGCTATAAATAACTTGCCACCATGTACTAGTCCTCTAAGGCTTTAACTCGTTCAGGATCTGATACAGTACCTTGTTCTGGAGTTGTAGTCGTAGTAGTTGTTGTTGTTGTTGTTGTTGTATTAGGTAGCGAGCTCGGCATCGTGGTGTTCTTAGGTAATTGACTTCACAAGTTTCTTTAGGCTTAATTTATTTATATATACTTATCTCTATACAGGGAATTATATTGATGAGCCTTGTCGTATATGATTGTGTCTCTCTCTTATGGAGACAGTTTATAGCCCTTAGAGAGTCAGTGTAGGTATCCTACCTATTAGTTAAACTTCACTACTTATATACATTCTCTACTTGGAGATGCCAGGTACCTTATTACCTTTTTGAAAAAGGGGTGGAGTTCCATTTAAGCTCCACCCAATTCTCCTCTCTCTCTCTCTCTCTCTTACTTTCTCTCCCTCTCTCTCTCTCTTACTTTCTCTCTCTCTCTCTCTCTCTCTCTCTCTCTCTTTGTTTGTGAAGAGATGACAGGTAAATAGATGATCGTACGAGGGGAAAAGGACCCTCCTTGTGGTGTGAGAAGATCCTGTGCATGTAGTCTGGAGAGAGGAAAAGTTTGTGGTTTTGAAGGGTCTGGTGTATGTTGTTTTAAGAGGGCGTCTGGTACATGTTGTTATTGTACTGTACAACCATCGACAATGTTAAAAATTTTCCTTAATACCTCAGTGTAATAACTTTCAATTAAGTGGATAGTATACTTTTGGTACAATTGCGGCACATAGTCCTTGACCAGCCTGTGATGGAAAGGTGCTGTTTCGAACTGTGAATACGTGGATTCGTTGCTTCAGTCAGCTGTCTGATGATAGTATGGGTATAAATGTTTCGAGTTTTCGGACGCTCCTATGTTGGTCACGGCTATCCATCACTGACTGGTCAAGGACTATTTGCCGCGACTGTACATTGGAGAGTCTTGATTCCTACAAAGTAGGCCAGGAAACAGGACCTTGGCCAGTATATATCAAAGTATTATTAACTCCTACGTTAGGTTAAGCTTTTGTCCGTAAGAGTTCATTCATGACTAGGGCCAGGACTCGATACTGCTTTGAATTCGTAATAATTACAGACTCGTTCTTCAAAAGGAGGAAATTCGAGCACTGCCTCGTAATAAGCCTGAAACACCTTGGCGAGGTCAGTAATGCAAACATACCAACAAGCGCGAATCCTAGGAGAATTAATAAATACTGTACTGGCCCAGATCAAAAAAATTGGTGGCCTAGAGATATTTAAAGGAATCAGTCAATACAGATTTACCAACCAACAAAATAATATGAAAATAGTTAATGCTATGAATAACTTACCATTATCAAAGGGAGAAAGGGCCTTGAGGTAGTAAGCGTGACAGTGTTGTTGTGAGGTAAACATCCAAGGGTGTAGTGGTTCCCAATGGTAGTCACCCCGTATAGACGACACGTTGGTCACACCCTCATCCATCATACCTCGAGCTAATTACTGTTGGGGGCACCAAGAGTTGTAGGTTAGGTTAGGTTAGTTAATTTTGGTTAGATTTGTTGACTAGGATAGATTCGGTTAGGTTAGGTGGGGTTAGGCTAGGTTTGGTTTGGTTCGGTTAGGAAAGGAATGGTTTGCAGAGGACATTTTGTTTTTTAATTGCGCAATGGCGTCAAACAATAGATAGATTACAAATCATAAGGGTAGAGAGAATCCTTGAAAATCTACTGACCACGGGCGCACACTAACTCACGCACCCACCCACACACACATTCACGGAAACATAACAAAACGAAACCCGAGAATACAGACGAAAATTTACCTTATAAACTACTTAATTAACCCTCTAAGGTCGGGCCTTATGAAACGTGGCTGGCTTTTTTCGCCCGGGCCTTTATCCTGCCTCACGATTACGATGTAAGCAACACATTTTGACATCTAATATCGTGTAAACCACTTTCGCTACATGAATAATTGATACATGACATTGAAGTACAAACCTTTAACTGTTTCCTGGTGTTATTGTGAAGACTAAATGTACAGCTCCGGACTGAATTTCATGGTACACTCAGCACTGCCAACGGCTGTATATCTGGAGTTCAGAGTTCGAGCATGTTGACTCTCTTGTCTGAAGCAGAGAAAGAGAGACAGTAGGCGTTGGGGATAGGGTGGTGATAGCCATGCAGAAGTATGTACTAACTAGGGGGTAGGGGATCTCCTACAAACAACAAATTACGGACTATTAAGCTGTCAATGGTCACATGACTTTCTATGAACCATCGCAAAAGACGAGGCACCCCCTACTCTGCCAAAACTGTCAGACTCGAGTTACAGTAAAACATGGCAGTTTCGCTCAAGCACTGGTGGAGTATGGACGTACTCGTGGCTCTGCCTCCATTCTTGTTTGTGTGTTTTTTGTATTGTTTGTGAGTTCTTGTTTGTGTGTTGTTGTTTCTGTGGTGTTGCTGGTGTTGTTTGTCTGTTGTGGTTCCGTGTATAGTTTTGTTGTGATTGTCTGTGAGTGTGTGTGTGTGTGTCCCTGGCTGATTGAGTGTTTAGTTGTTTGTGTTGTTGTTTGCTTCCCATCTAGGCCTAAACTGGCCTGATGGAGAGTGTGGATTCCTGCTTAGAGGCCGACTTGGCAATATCGGAGGAAGACGAATCTCCAATTGAGGATCACTGCCCTGAGCTGCCCTCTCG
Organism: Petrolisthes cinctipes; assembly: GCA_033782935.1. Lineage (NCBI taxonomy): Eukaryota > Metazoa > Arthropoda > Malacostraca > Decapoda > Porcellanidae > Petrolisthes > Petrolisthes cinctipes. The sequence continues at coordinate 128,882 of JAWQEG010000929.1, read as the reverse complement.
TAGCCCTCCCCCCCTCACTTCGGTCACTCCACAGCTCAGGTTACAGCCGTCCACCTCCTCAACCTCGACCAAGCGACCCGTTGATGCCTCGTCCGACTCCTTGCAGGATTCCGATGGTGTGGACTCTTTGCCTCCAGCTGCCAAGACGGCGAAGGGTGCTTCCGCTGTGCATGACGTACCTTCTCTGCCTCAACGTGGTGTTTCTTCCTTGTATACAAACTCCTTGCCCTCGTCCAACCTTCCTGCTTTAGCCCTGAGAGATGCCTATGTCAAGCTCTCCTTCTCTGGGAACCCATCTACAGACACAAAGCTACGTTGGTTGTCTGATGTCAACAGGGCCTTCCAGCTGCAGCGTGAACTGGCTGAAGTCAAGATGGCTGCTGTCACCTCCCGGTTTGTCTACATCTCTAGGAAGCGTCAGGACATCATTGAAAGAGTCAAGGCTGGTGAATTTTTGTCTCTGCCTCTCATTCTTGAAGACTCACCTGACAGGCCTCGCAAGTTCCCCAGCTACATCCTCACCCATTTTCCTATTGATGTTGATACGAAACTTGACAAGGGATACCCTGGTGTGTACTCTGCCCATCGTTTTTTCCAAGATGGTTCCCCCATTAGCCGTATTGTTGTTGTCTGGAGTCAACCCGATCCACCTCCAAATGAGATTTCCTTTGATTTCCCCCCCTGTCTTCCACCGTGTGAGGTGAGAAAACTTCATAATGACCAGCCTTGGTGCTACAGGTGATGGGGAGTTGGGCATATCTCCCGGTACTTTTCTGCCAGGCCAAAGTGTGCATGGTGTGCCGCCGACCATGAATCCAAGACGTGTCCTGTCAGAGGTGAACCATCATGTCCTGCTGCCTCCACCTCTGAGCCTTCACCTCCTGAGCATACGTCTCGATGGAAGTGTCCACAATGCCTTCAGCCAGGGGTTAACCTGTGGCATGGATGTACTCGACGTCAAGTCCAGGCTCGTGTCTCTAGTATTGCTCCGCCTCCACCACCACCACCACCACCTCCCCAGTCTGTTCCTCCTACCAGCCCTGCCTCGCCTCCAGACCTGGCCCTCCGCAAGTCTGTTGCTACCCTCATGGCACGATGTACAGCTCTCGAGAACCGCTTTTCTGCCCTTTAAGCCAGGATTGATGGGCTGGTTGCCGCTCAGGCTGCTAATGACTCCAAGCTCTCCACCTTGGTCGAGGCTCTTCAGGCCATCATCTCAACTGTCACTACCCTTACCGAAAAGATGGATACTGTTGCATCTCGCCTTGAAAACTCCTGGTCCATCTTCTTCTCCAGGTCGCTCATCTGCCACCACTCACCGGACTTCGCTAGTGATTGCCGGCTGGATGTCATCTCCTGGAATGTATGTGGTATCACCAGTTATGCTAAGCTCACTCAACTCGAGGCCTATTTTTTTCGTCATCATCCCAGTGTTATTTTTCTCCAGGAAGCATTTCCAGGACAGCCGCTTGCTGCTGGGCAAGCTCCTCCCCTCTCCGGGAGGGGCAGGGGCATCAGAACAAGCTGGAGCTTCAGGTGGTCCACGGGGGGGCCTTGGAGCCCCCCAGTGGATGGCCTGTGGTCCCGGAGCTGGGGGAGGTGAACAAGCTGTGGGGACCTTTAATGAGATCAGAAGTCAGGGTGCTCCACGGGAGGGTCTACGGATCCTCCAGTGGAACATCTGTGGTGTCAGGGGCAAACTCCACCTTTTGAGAGAAGTTGCCATAACTGAGGACATTGATGTTTTTCTTTTACAAGAAACTCTGTTACCTGCAAACTGCCCCATTGGTCTAAAGGGCTATAATGCCCATATATTACCCAGAGTTATTGGTGACACTCAGGGGAGCATTATTTTAGTTAAAGATCATATCCAGTTCACTCCAATAAGAAACCCTGTGCAATGTGGTAGGGGTGTTGAGGTGCAGGGTATCATCCTGCAACTTGTACACTCCATGCTCACTGTGTATAACATATACAATAATTCCAGTGGCCACCTTGATGTGAGTGAGCTACTTCCCTTAGCTGCCACTGAAACTGCATTAATTGGGGGTGACTTTAACTGTCACCATCGGGATCTGCACTCCAGTGCTCCAAACAACCGTGATGGAAGGCACCTGGTTGGGGTTCTGGAGTCTACCTCTGGGGGGAGTCTTTTGAACACGGGAGAGCCCACTCACATCTGTGGGGGGCGACTTGATCTCACCTTTGTCTCCTCTACCCTGAGGTGCAATTCAAAGTGGAACACTCATCCTACAATCACCAGCGACCACTTTGCAATATTCTGCCAGCTGGATGTGACTCCTCTTCCACCACCTCCACCCAACCCGCCAAGGTGGAATATGAGAAAAGCTAATTGGGCAGCTTTTCGTCAATCTCTAGAAAAACAACTAGAAGGAACCACACCTCCAGAAGACCTCGATCAACATGAGGAATTCCTGACAAACACCTTTCATGCTGCTGCAGATGAGGCTATTCCCCGATCTAAACCACCCAAAAAACAACGTAAAGACCACTGGTTCTATGATCAACGGGTGAGGGTGTTGAACAATAGACTCAATGCAGCCCGTAGATTATACAGACGTCACCCTACTGACACTAACAGAGCACTACTTCGAGAGGTTGTTCACCACACTCGCCAAGAAAAGAAGAGCATCCAGGAGCAAAAGTGGATTGAGTGGTGTCAAAGCATTGACTCCCACACCTCTTTGTCATCCATGTGGAGTAAGCTAAGAGCAGTATCTGGAAAAAAGTTCCCTGCCCCACCATCCCACAGAAATCCTCAGCTAGAGGCAGAGCACTTGGCATCTTCATTTGCGATGAGATCGAGTTCCACTCAACTACCAGATCCCACCATTCATGCACTCAACAGACTCCAACAAGGAAGAGAAAGAGCAATAGAGCTAGCATGTCTGGCTAAGGCTGGCACAGATCCTCCCATCACTAGTCACGAACTCATTAAGGCTGAGAAGAGAAGTAGGGATACTGCTCCTGGGAGAGATCAGGTAACTTATTCCATGATACGCTTTTCCGGCCCACCTGGACATGCTGCTATGCTAAATCTCCTGAACATATCTTGGACTGCAGGTAGATTGCCTGGGAGATGGAAGCAAGCAGTAATATCACCCATTCCCAAACCTAAAGATCCTGGTAACTTCAGACCCATCTCTCTTTTGAGTTGTCTTGGAAAGGTAGCTGAGCGAATAATCCTAAACCGACTTTCCTGGAAAATAGGACCTCTGAATCCTGCTCTGTATGCTTATACAAAAAACAGGGGAGCTGCTGAATGTCTTACAACATTCATGCACAAGGTCAGTAGCAAAGGGTGTACTGCTGTTTTTCTGGACCTGGAGAAAGCCTTTGAGCTTGCAAATCATACCGCTATACTTGCAGTTCTAGCTCAGAGAGGAGTTGCTGGAAGGCTGCTTACTTGGCTCAAAGATTTCTTTGAGGAAAGGAGTGCATGTGTCAAGTTCCAGGGAAGAATGTCTGCACTGAAGGCACATGAAACTGGCACACCACAAGGCAGTATCCTTAGTCCTTTCCTGTTTAACATTCTCATGGAAGAGCTTCTCAACTTTCCTCAACAAAACGGAGTTCAGTTCCTTTGCTATGCTGATGATCTTGTCCTTATTTCTGCTGGTCAGCATCAACTATCAAATGCTCAACTCTCACTTGAACTTCTACATGAAAGGTGTGAGCAATTGGGGTTTAAGATTAATCTCCTTAAAACCAAGTCAATGACCTTTGGAAAGCATCCACCTGAACAAAAACTCATCATTTTTGGCACTGAAATTGACTGGGTTGGATGTCACCAGTACCTAGGAATATTTGTTGACTCCCCACTCACTTTCCGGGCCCATATCACATACCTGAGAGATCGTGCCTTCACTAGAAACAGAGTAATGCATGCAATCACACGGCTTTCGGGAGGTGCCAGCTATAATGTTCTTAGAACTTTCTATACACATGCCATTCGATCCTTAGTGGACTACTCTTCTCCTTGCCTGATATCAATCAGCCAGAATCAGATGAGGAGACTTGAGGTCTTGCAAAACGATGCACTTCGTGTAATTTTGGGAGCACCCAAGTGGACCAAGCTTTGCAACCTCCAGCTAGAAGCTAGCTTCCTGCCACTGGATGTACGCATACAACAGATTACTGCTGGTATAATTGCAAAGATGTCGCACCTTCCCAAGTCTTCTGTTCCTGCAAGGAGAATTGTAGCCACACGCATAAGTAACCCAGATCAACTCCCACGTCATACCTGGACATATAATGCTGCAAAAGCATTAACTGTCATGAACATCAAGCAAATTCTCATTGACAAAGGAGAGGACATACAACATCCCAACTACACCATTCCAGCACCATGGATTACTCCCCCCTTTCAATTCCACAGCTTTGTACCCACTGCTCCTAAGGCACAATGTCCTCCACTTCATCTACGGCAAGACGCTTTAAGGTACATGGAAATTATCACACCACCAGATGCCCTCACCTACTACACTGATGGCTCAGTAGATCCCTCCACCAACACTGCAGGAGCTGCCATTGTCTGTAAAAATTATACTAAGCAGTGGAGACTACCTGGCAGCTCCTCTACTCTACAGACAGAACTTGCAGCTATAGCAGGAGCTCTCAGGCATGCTTTGAACCAACCTAATGAACACCTTGTAATACACACAGATTCAAAAGCTGCCATTCAAACACTCGCCCACAGCCAACCAAGTGACAACATATACCTGATAACATATATCCTCTCCTTAGCACAACACATTCAAAGACAAAACAAGATCATCATTTTAAACTGGATCCCTAGTCACGTTGGAATTCAAGGTAATGAAGAGGTTGACATAGCTGCCAAAAACGCCACAAAAAGGAGGTCTATTGATTTCCAAATTAACCCCAGCCTGGCACAGACAAAACACATCTGTAAAAGAAAAGCCCACCTCATCTCTCAACAGATACATGAACAGTGTGCAGCAGCAGCATCCCCATCAGCAGTATGGTATGCAAAAGCCACTCAGTATCAGCCTCTGGCGGTATCAAGATCCATCCCATCACAAGTCCGCACACGCCTCCACAGAATACGTTTAGGATTTAAGTGCAAAGGAGAAATACTTAGTCCTGCCACCGAAGAGGCCTGCAGCTACTGTGATGTAGCAACTGCCCTCCCACTGCTACACTACCTACTTAACTGTCCGGTCACAGCAAGTATAAGACAGGGTCAGCCTGCCTTACCTCACCACACTGCCCCCGAGGCACCAGAAGCAGCATCACACCTTATATCAAGGACACCAACAGCTATATTGGTGGAGTTGGTCACAACTTATCCTCCACCAAGGTAAAGGTGCCTTAGAGTAGCCTCACTGGCGAGCTGCCTCAGGTAAAAGCTCGCTCCAACACCCTCTTCTATGTGGGTGTTGGTAAACCAAACAACAACAACAACCCTCTCCGGTTATGTGCCATATGTTCATCTGATAAGGAATGGTCTCCTGACTTACATATATAGCTCCTTGCCACATCACCTTCTCCGTTCCTCCACTGATCCTGACATGACCTTTCAGCTATTTGAGGATTTACCTGGGAATGGAGTACTCCAAATATGTAATGTCTATACTGTCGCAGCTAGACTCACTCTTGAGCCTCTTCCTTCTCCAACAGTGCGTGGTATGGTGTGCCACTCATTGCCGGGGAGGTACTCTGGATTACATCCTCTCGTCTGGCCTGATAGCATCTCAGGTTCAGTGCTACTCCTTGCCAGACTTATTCTCTGATCACATCGCTCTTCGGTTTCATTATTCTCTATCTGCTGGGTCAAGTGCTTCAGCCACTCGATTGCGTATTGCTGTGCCCCCTAAGTATTGCCCGACTTACATCTTATTCATGGCCCATGTATTCCCTACATTTGACATATCATCAACTGAACAGTTGTACTCTGATCTTGTATCTGCTACTCATGACTTTTATAGGCTATACGTCTCCCGGCCACACCTCCAGCATTGCCATACTGCCCACACCTTGACGTTGGCTGAACGTATGCAGGAGGCAAGGGAGGAGGCTGAACGTGATGTCCTATTGTTTCAAGCCAACTCAACCCCTGACCTGCTCCATCATTACCAGATGTCTAGGGACGCTTTAGTTGCCCTGCAGGAGTGTGCTCACACTGAGTCTTGGCAGCGGTTCATGGACAGCATCAACCAGCAAACAAGTGTAGCTTCTATGTGGCACCTCATCCGTCGGGTTGTTAAAAAGAACCGGCCACTGCTCGTCATCACACTCCCGCCAACTATGCCCAACAACTTGTCGATACCTGGTCAGAACAATCTACCCAACCCAGCCTACCCATCCACATACAAGATGGACTCGCTTCCATTGCTGCTGGCCATCGGCTACGTCTAATGTCTGCTCTGTTACAAGATGATGACAATGATGCAGAGGAGATATCTGAGGAGGAGTTGTGCTGTGCTCTCTCACGGGGTAGAGCTTCTTCCCCTGGTGATGATGGTATTACCTATGCTGTGCTGCGTCCACTTCAATAAGTTCCTGGGAACCCTCTACTTCGACTGTACAATCTTTGTCTTCGTGACGGTTGTGTACCACGAGCCTGGACCAGCAACCCAAAAATACCCATCCCTAAGCCCGGCACTGCGAAGTTCAAGCCTATTTCCCTCACTTCCTGTTTTTGAAAGGTTATGGAGAGAATCTTACTCAATCGTCTCATGTACAGACTGCAGGATTGCCTTTCTCCATGGCTGTTTGGTTTCCTTCCCCAGCGGAGCACACACCACTGCCTAGTCGACCTGTACTCTCGCCTTTCCTTGGACAGTGTGGTGGCCTTCATTGACTTTCTAAGTGCCTTCAATATTGCTAATAGAGACGTCATTTTGGATCAACTGGTTGACTTTAGGATAAATAGTAATCTAATATGGTGGATTCGGGGCTACCTGAGTAACAGAACCTCCCGTGTGTTTTTCAGTGGTGCACTCAGTCCTTTGTGCAGTTTTCATCTTGGTACGCCTCAAGGGGGTGTTCTCAGCCCATTGTTATTTAATATTCTGATGCATCGGTTGCTCACTTCTCTCCCTGATATTCCTGGAACTACAATTACGTGCTATGCTGATGATTTCTGTATTCATTATACTTCACCAAGGGATCTCCAGTAGTTTCATGACTCCTTCTCTGTGGCCTCCTCTCACTGTGGCATTATTGTCTCCCCAGATAAGAGCAGAATATTCACCTTCCTCAAGCTCAGCCAGTGTTCACCATTGGAGGGACTGTCATTCCCATGTGTTCCCAGTACTGCTACCTGGGCACGCCAGTCAATATTAGGTCGATGGTCCCTGCCAGACCTCAAGACCATCCCATTGTCCAGGACTTATTGGGTCGTCTCCAGCGCCGACTTACACCACTTCAATGGCTATCTAACAACTCCTCGTGCATCTCCGTCCCAGTAGCCAGGACTATCTATATTGCTTTTATTCGTTCAGTTGTTGATTACCTCTCCTCTGCTTTGATTCAACTTCCTAGGGCTACTCTGGAAACTTTAGAAATATTTCAGAATAGAGCAATGAGAATAATTCTCGGCTGTCCAATGTCGACCAGGATAGTGAACATGCAGCATGAGTTGCGTCTTCCCCCATTAGTCAAGAGAATGTATTGCAATGTTACTTGCTTCACTGTCAAGTGCCTCCATTTCCCATATCTCTCACCCCATTACTCTCAGTTAGTCAGGACTTCTCTTAGACCAAACTCCCCTGTTCCTCCCATACCGCCTGCAGGACGTACTCTTATAAGGTCTGTTTCCTCTATGCTCCATTGCTTTAATATAGATATAATGGTTGCAGACGTCTCCCCAGGGCCCCAAACGTGGATACTATAAAAACCTGATGTGAGCTTCACACCTACTTCCAAGTCGGAACTGCCTTCTCTACAGCGGCAGTTGGCTTTGGAACACATAGAAACAGTGATGTCCTCCATCACAGATGCATACTGCCTCTACACTGATGGCTCATTGCAGGTGGATGGTACAGCAGGTTGTGCCGTTTTATCACCTGACTTGGAGTCACCTCCAGGGGGCTGGGTTGACCGACGTCACTGTAATCACTCTAGTTCAACATTGTGTGAACTGTATGCCATTCCCAGGTAGAACCTCAAATAGCTGAAAGGTCATGTCAGGATCAGTGGAGGTACGGAGAAGGCGATGTGGCAAGGAGCTATGTATGTAAGTCAGGAGACCATTCCTTACCAGATGTACATATGGCACATAACCTGAGAGGGGAGGAGCTTGCCCAGCAGCGAGCGGCCTTCCTGGAAATACTTCCTGGAGAAAAATAACACTGGGATGATGACGAAAAACATAGGCCTTGAGTTGAGTGAGCTTAGCATAACTGGTGATACCACATACATTCCAGGAGATGACATCCAGCCGGCAATCACTAGCGAACTCTGTATTTGGAGGTAGAAGTCCGGTGAGTGGGGGCAGATGAGCGACCTGGAGAAGAAGATGGACCAGGAGAAGGGACTGACTCGAAAAGCTTTTCAGGGCGAGATGCAACAGTATCCATCTTTTCGGTAAGGGTAGTGACAGTTGAGATGATGGCCTGCTGAGCCTCGACCAAGGTGGAGAGTTTGGAGTCATTGGCAGCCTGAGCGGCAACCAGCCCATCAATCCTGGCTTCAAGGGCAGAAAAGCTGTTTTCGAGAGCCGTACATCGTGCCATGAGGGTAGCAACAGACTTGCGGAGGGCCAGGTCTGGAGGTGAGGCAGGGCTGGTGGTATATACGTCACACTATGATCGTTCGTATCCCAGTGTTAAATTTCATAAAAATGACGAATTTCTCGGGGACAAGTGCCTTAATTATTCACTTTTGGTAATCCATTATAGTGCCAAAAATTAGCGGAAGGTGTGAAATGATCTGTGGCAAAACATCATACTGATCCAACCTTTAGTTACAGAGTTATTACCGAAAAACAGTGCGACACGGGCCCTGGAAGCGTTAGTAATACTTTAATAAATACTTATAATTTTATGATGATAATGTCAAAAACATAGCATTTACCAACAGTAAGACAGACACATTGACATGGATCATAATAAATAAGAGACTGATGACCTGAGAAAATACACTACCTAATGCATTGTCTATATCTATTACCAGCCATAAACCTAATGAGGCATACTTGTTGATATAATTTTACTATTACTGTCCACAACTATTAAGTGATATGACCTGTAACATGAACTGACATAAGTAATGATGTTAGGCTATATGTTGTGAAGAGATTGGTTAGTGGGTGGCACGTGGACAACTTTTATCGTCCATAAATTCGTATACCAAGTGTATACCGGCCATAAACCCATTAGCGCTTGTAAGTTGGGAATTCACTTGTGTTAGTATATTTTAATAGGAATGAATATTCTGGTGATCAGGCTGATATAAAGTTAATCTCCACACATTCGGTTGAAGACAGAACTGGAGAGGAGATTACTTACTCACTACACAATAATTATCCACATTACTTGTAACTAGACAGTCAAGTTTATATGAGTATCACTTCACTGACGTGCTGTAGAGAAGTTCATATTTTTATTTTAAGTATTTATTAAAGTATTTGATAAAAAGTTATTAACCCAAAGATTTTTTTCAATTTCATGTTATATTAATTATTTAATTTAAGTTATTTTTTTGTCTTCCTCTACATTGTTCTGTAGTTAAACACATCTGAATGGCTATCACCGTAGAGATAGATATCTACCCCAATACCTCCTCTCTCTCCCCCTCTTCATCCCCCCCCTCCCCCTCTGTGTGCTTCAGACAAGTGAGTCAATATAACCGAACTCTGAACCCCTGATAAACAGGCGTTGGCAGTACTGACTGTACCAGGAAATTCAGTCCAGAGCTCTACATCTATAGAGTGGGAAGCCAGTTCAGAATGACCACAACTCATAAAACGTGTCAGAATCACATTTTTTAACACAACAATATGAAATATAACGTCAATGTTGTTTTTACGTACATATATGGTAATTAGCACAAATGCGGAGTGCTGAAAATATATCCTCACACGCTCACTGCTCTTCCCACACTGACTACTAGAGGCTGTTGGCTGGCTTGACATGGGGGAGTCACACATTTACGATGCACGCTACTGGGTGACCCAGACGGAACTGTTACTGGCTGTACTATCCTGTACAGCCACAAGCAGATATCCAGCAACACTTTCCTTCCATCATACAAATAAATCAGTATCATAGCTACATATAATCATACAACACTTTTTGTCAATTCAACCCCTTCAGTTATCATTATTTGGTGCGCAAGATCATTCATGAGTTGTTTTTTATTACCAAAATATTTACGACGATGGAAGAAAAGTGTTGCTGGATATTTGATTGTGGCTGTACACCTTTAAAAGTTAATTCCTTCAGCCAACCACAACCGGGCTGAATTCTCCGTGGTTTGAACAACAATACACAGTTCACCATCTTTCTTTTGTTATTTAGTCTTTCTAACCAAACAGTAGGTCCTTCACTTATAGTATATTGCGGCTGGCTGAAAGAATTATATTCTAAATGAACTAATGTTAACTAAACTTCATTCCCTTAGCCAGCCATAATATAACCGAATCACCTATGGTTCAAACGACTTAACAACAGGGGACAGGTGGTGGACAGTATTTTGTTGTTCGAATCGCAGAGAATTCAGCACTGTAAAGCCCCTTACACACGAGAGGCAAAAACACGGCGGGCACGGGCAACCAAGTGAAATTCTCTCGCCTTTTACCAGTGTTACTAGATCAAACAGTCCTCAGCATCCATTGGCCACTGGTGCCCACCACCCATCCACAAAATTGGTAACAGTGTCTGCCCGCCGTCTTTTACCTCTCGAGTGGAAGGGGCTTTATTATTGAAATTTCACCTTGGTACTTACAGTGTCTTCCAGGGTCCGATTTATAAAAACTAAGCTCACTCCTAAGCAAAACGTTTGGTGGTAAACATTCACTCATTCTTAGCAAGGATTAAAACCCTAAGCTGCTTTGAAGTCATAACATAGACCCGTATTTGTAGGGGAGGAAAATAAATAGTTCAATACTTCGAAATGGAGGGCCTGAAACATTTTGGTGGCGAGGTCAGTAATGCAAACATACGGACAAGTGCAAATTCTGAGAGGTTTAACAGATTCAGATAGTCTTCTTTCATCCTCAGTCAATCAATTAAATCGACGCCCAATATCTGTATGTTATGAACGTGAAACTTATATGGCTCCACATACGGTACCGTACACAAGTAGGAAACAGGCGTGAGTAAAATAAAGCTGGGCTTCCTCTATCACCAGTTTACACAGAGGGTCGAGTTAGAGGATGGGTGCGATGAAAGAGGGAGGAAGGGGTGTGTATCTGTAGGAAGGAGAGAGAAAGAGGGTTAACTGTAGGAGTGAAAGAGGGAGGGGAGGGAGGGAGAGAGAGAAGGGGGAGGTAACCGCAGGGGGTAAAGAGGGACTGGGGAGCTAAAGAAGGAGGGAAGAGGGAGAGATAGAGGAAGGAGGGTAACTGTAGGAGGGATATAGGGAAGGGGAAGGGAGAGTGAAAGGGAAGTAGGGAAGATAACTATTTGGGAGGGGGATGGAGGGAGTGAGGTAGGAAGCGAGAGGAAATGCAGGAGAGAAAGAAGGAGGGAGAGAAGGGAGTTAATGTACAGTCACGAGCATAAGTTTCTTTACCCCCCTGGCGAGAGTTAGGTCGAAGTCGTCGTTGGATATGGACTAGATGAACAAAAATGGACCAGTTCATAATGTTCGAATGATGCTTCATGTCACTAGAGGTGTTCACTTGAATACAACAATTACGTCATCATGAGATACTGACTCCCAATGTTCGTTTGCCTGGCCCTTCTCCAACCACAACTTCGACCTCATTCTCGCCATGGGGGTAAAGAAACTTATGCTCGTGACTGTACAAGAAAGAGAGAGAGAGAGGGGGGGGGAGGATGTGATAAAAGAGGGAGAGAAGTAGGAAGGGTGGGTAATTATAGGAGGGAGAGAGGAAGGGAGGAAGTGGAGTGACTGCAGGAAGGAAGAGGGGTAACTGTAGGAAGGAAAATGAAAAGAAAGTGATGAAGAGACGGAATGAAGGAAGGATGTAGAAAGAGATGTGGGTTGCCTTCTCTTGCCATCCAGTCTCATTTAGTATGCAGTTGTGTGTCAGTGAGCAACAATCAGGTCAAGCGTTCATAAAATAGTTCACATTTCTGTAAACCATTCACTTCCTTCCAATTCTTTAATTGTCACTTCTTTCCTTCCATTACTTTCGTGTTTGCTGTCCAACCTCTTTATTACCTTCTCCTGTCCCTCCTTTCATTCCATTTCCTTCGTGTTTGCTGTCCCACTTCTCTTTATAATATTCTCTCTGTCCCTCCTTATCTTCTATATAATTCATGCTTGCTGTTCCACTTCTCTAACACATTCTTCCTCTACCTACAAGGTCTTGCAGGCCTAGGGAAATCTTTTTTTATCCATAAATCAATCTCAAGGGGATAATATACTTTTGGTACAGTTGCCAAAAAAGGTTTTGCGACAAAAAATGAATTCAATGTGACGAAATCTGGTAGCTCCACCAGTAGTAAACACCTAAAGACTTTATGAATGAAGCACCTTCATCCCCACTCCCTGTGTTTGTAGTGATAAGATATGATTGGCTGATGAACTGAGTCGCGAGACAGTCATATCTGCCCTTACATCTTTCAATACTGGATTACTACTAATTATTACATTAGGTATGAATAATTACTATTAATACTCATATTTTGACAAGTTACAATACAGAAAAAGAAAGTGAAAATATAATCATCATTTGTAAACAGTGATCCGAATAAAATAATTTGGCTGTGAGCAAGGTAAGACGGGGTGAGAGAAGTGAAGAAAGTTCTGTATCATCCTAACCGAAACCATTATAATATTGAGAGTTTTCGTTGCTTAAGTATATAATATATGCTTTAATATTATTGTTGATCTTACTGTAGTACGTTCTAATCTATTTTACCCAGGTGTTATTTAAAAATAAAAAAATGTAGGCCTATACATCACCATACATCACTTTTGAGAAACATCAGTAACATGTTGGTTCGAGATGGTATGAAGAATTTCGAACTCCAGTTAGGTTAACACTCTAAAAATGCCTGAATCCCAACAAAGGTGGCAAGGGAAGCTGTAAGATGCACTTCTTGGAAAGTGAAAACCATAGAGTGTATGAATACTAAAACAGCAGTTTGGTACAGTAACACCCATTCATTCATAACATATTATGGTGTAGAGTAACAGTTCTCTTTGCACAGGAAGTAGGGTTGAGGACGATTCATTCACATGACTGGGGATGTTTACTACGGGTGGAGTTGCCAGATTTCGCCACATTGAATTCATTTTTTGTCGCAAAACCTTTTTTGGCAACTGTACATTTTAGGGAGCTTTGGTACATTCAAATTATGCCAGGAAACCGGACCTAAGGAACAAAAATAATGATGGACTTTTGCTTGAAACAGTTTGGAAGAAACAGTTGCTCCAGATATACCAACACCATGTAAATTCCTCCTTAATGTAACTCGAATTCCTTTAAGCTGTTTTCTCACGGGAATGCTTTGGACTTAAAGTTTTACAAAATGACCCTTTGCATAAATCACAAAATGTTCTTAGTTACTATATCGCTGGTGTGTTTAGTAGGGAGTTTGTGTGATCATCAGGCCACAAATTTTTATAAGGCGAACTGAAGTGGGTGTTAAAATAAGAGCCGTGATATTATGAAATTATTAATTAGAGAGACCTTAAGATATGTAGTGAATTAAATGAGACGTAAATATATGAAGTGACTTCGTAAAAATATGAAATTATTAAAATGAGAGATGCGGAAGTATTAAGTGATTTAAATGAGAAAATTAAAGATATAAAGTGATTTAAATGAGACATGATAATTTGAAGTGCTTTAAACGATATACGTGAAAATATGAAGTGATTTTAATGAAAGACGTGAAGTGATTAATCAAAATTATGTACAACTGTGATAAGAGTTGAAACACAGAATCACCTCGCCTTTTCAATGGGAAAAAGCATCACCGCCTTCCTCCCGAGTTCCGCTCAAACCAGAGACCAAGGTTTGAATGCATGGTTTAATTAAGGTTGCCCGATATATAGATACATTAAGAACATTAAAATCGCGATTTATAAATACATTGAGATTAATTAGAAATTCTTTGAGAATATTTAGAAGTAAATACATGGACACTATTTGAATCACAATTCAAAAATACATTGACACTATTTATAAATACATTAAGACTATTTGGATCTTTGACACGAGGCTGGAAGGGCAGAATATCTGCCACCACGGGTCAGGAAATACACGGTCAGCTTACACGCAGAGTAACCTAACCCCCCACTACTCCCACCCACTTCCCTCAACGTCACTGACGTGAGTGAAAAAGAGAATGTGAGAAAAATGGGAAAACGTACAGTGCATGGTGAACTAAAAATATTTTGGAAAAAAAGTATAAAATCCCAAGTTATAATATTTTAAGTAAGACATAGCAGTAACTAGTCAATTACAAAGAAAATGTTTCATCCTTCTTTACGTCTGCTATTGTTTGTAACCACAATAGTAGTAGTAGTTGTTTAACTTGGTAGTTAATGGTGGGTAGGTGAGGTCAGTGTAGAATATAAAGCCCCTTCCACACAAGAGGCAAAAACACGACGGGCACGGGCCACTGAGTGGAATTCTCTGGCATTTTACCAGTGTTACCAGATCAAACAGTCCTCAGCAGCCATTGGCAACTTCTGCCTACCACCCACCCACAAAATTGGTAACAGTGTCTCCCCGCCGTCTTTTGCCTCTTTTGTGGAAGGGGCTTAAGTGTGAATTGGTGGCTTATTAATGACCGCCGTCAGGTGAGGTCAAACTAGATCCCTCTACTTCTTTCTATCTCTCTCTCTCTCATATATAAATAGCAGGTTTAGGCAAATCAAACCACTCCAGACACCCACCAAACCTGCTTATGTACCTTTCCTCACATTTCTCTTCTCCCTTTTATTATACAATAAGATTTTAGAATTCTCTCTTCCCTATAACAAAATGGATAGTGCACCAGGACAACAGAAAACGGAGACTCTCAATTCAAGGGTGGGATGTTCGAAAGATCATAGCGGGCTGCTGTTACGATAACCTTAGAGCTCCCTTAGCTGCCATCTTTGATCGTGGGCTAATTGGTCCACTAAGGTGTATTTTCCAATGCTCGCAATAATCTCACGATCAAACGATTTTGCGCCTGGTCTGTTCCATTCCATTTGGTCACATTTCATCTCACCTGACGGCTGTTCAATCATTCAGCGGCAGGATTGCTAATAAATACATGTCTCCGAGCATCAATCAATACAACTCAAGTCCACTCTCTGCCACTTGGAAGTTAAAGAAAATACAGTCGTCGAACCATTTTACTAATAAAGAAATGTTGGCAATGCTAGCGGTGAACTAATAGTTGTTGTTGTTGTTGTTGTTCTCCCGGGGCAGAATGGCCTCCTGCCCACTAGACCCCCAGTACGCTCTGGTGAAAAAATAAAAAAAATAAAATAAAGGAGGGGCTAGCCCCATTTTCCAGTACTGTGTAAGCCATTAGTACTGCATGGCCAGGCTGAAACTTGTTGACGCTCGGGTCGTAACTCTAAAACTAACCACGTCTCAGGTTCGAAAATATTCTCAATGTGTTTCCCACGAAAAGTTACTCACATGGTGAACATCTACCCATCCTAACTCTATCGAATCTAACCCAACCAGAACTAACCTACCATATCGAGGGTGCGTGGCTAGACTAACATGGGTCACAGAACGTGAATATGCGGGCTGGCCCTATATGCCTGGGGTAGCAAAGCAAATCCCAGGTAGATGAGACCAGTAATTACTGGATTAGGGTGTCTGAGGGCCTCCGACCTCTAGGGAGATTGAGGGAGAGGTCTTTGATCCCACAGCCAGTGCTGTGGGCCAAAGTCCATGTTACCACAAGAGCTACAAGTGGGGTTTCACCTTCCATGAGACCAGTCCTGTAGGGACCATAAAAAGGGAAGGAATTTAGACTGCTGCATGCAAAGAGATATTGCACCCCAGTGTATTGGGGTCCACACAGAATGAAGAAAAAAAAACCTCCGGTACATCTCATGCCAATCTTTAATCCATGATTAATAAGTATAATATACCATAATTATATCCAAATGGTCATACTATAATAGTTATCTGTTAGTTCACTGCGTCACTATGATAAGTTTTTTGGATACACCCTTGTAAGTCAACATACAATAAATAATTCATGAAGCTTCCAACGGCTCTTAAGTCTCAGTACGTTGGGAGTAATTTTGCATCTATAAACATATACACAGGTAGCTTTTCTATATGTTTATTGGCTTACAAGCAATTTTCATTCATGATTACATCCAGCAGACTCCTTTTAAAACCATCATAATGTAATGTTGCTCATTTATTTCAATATATTTTTACAGGGATAAACGTTGTATCCAAAATGAAAAAAAGTAATAGTTATTTCTGTCTGAGTAATTTCTTACTCTCCACAGTGCTCTACATATTTTCTTGATCATGCTGCACTACCACTTTAAAAACCATTGTTTCAAAACTTTTTCACGTTTTCATCTTCTCGCACTCATTCATTCATGCAAATGTTGGGTAAATAGAAACAGTCAGCGTGTGTATGAATTCCTGTGGCCAATAGTTCTGACCGCCTGGATGACTAGACGGCTGTGACAATAACAACCGCTGGGCAGGCTGGGCGACCATGTCATGATTTTATATCGTCCTTCAGGTTCTGTTAGGTCTTGGTCAGTCTTGTTTCTTCCTCAATTCAATCTATGCTGGTCGTGGATCAGTATAGATTTGCCTTTCATCGCCAATGGATTTGAATTACCAAAGAAATGATAAATTAATTAAAACACTTTTTTTATTGTTAGAAGATTATTATTATTCAGGGGAGAACCTTTTGTTTTGGTGAATTGAAAGATTACTAATTTCACCAAGTTATCCCAGGAAACAAATCACCTTTTGTTTTGGTAAATTGTTAAGGGGTACTGACTCTCCCAAGTTATCTCGGGAAACAGATCACCTCAATAAGGGATGTGAGGTTTTGTGACATAATTTGGAGGATTTATTTAGTAGCCATGCAATTTTTGATCAGGAGTTTCTCCACTTAACTGCTACTGCCTGAGTGGTGGCATTTATCGCTTTCTCAGGGAAGTCTGGGCTGCGAGATTTCTCTCCTTTACCAATTTCGTGCCAATAGCATGTGTCAGTCAGTGCGTGTTTGATCATAATGATGCCTCAGTTTCAAATCAATTATTTCCGCCACGTCCGAATCTGTGTGCCCTACTTCGTCAGGCTTGACTTCCACTCCACGAGCGCATCCTCAGCAAACTCGAAGTACAGTGATAGAGTCACTATTAGAAAATAGAAACACTCTAAAAAAGTTCCACCCGAACCACCCCTTTACTTGGCATGGCTAACGTGGCAACAGCACTTCGCTTGTGTGAGCTCCTGTGCATATACAAGACAATATTTCGACTTGGCAAAGCTTCATCTACCGTATTCTGGTCAGAGAACAGGGCAGTGGGGGAGGAGGGACAGGCGGCTTGGTGGGTGGAAGGAGGGGTGGTGGTGCAGAGGTCAGTCACATGTGCTAATCATGCAGCTATGCAACAATATTCCCAATATAGTATATTTATTAGTGATGTATTATCCCCACAAGTAATATAAAATATATTTACAAATATTCATTTTTCTATACACTTGACTACACACTTGGACACCTAATATAGTTTATATTATCTCTCACTACGGACAACAAGCAACCTGTTCTAGTAACTCGTCTCTCTCTCTCTCTCTCTCTCTCTCTCTCTCAGTACACACAGACATATTATCAAGTTTGGTATAAAGTCGTGACGTTGTATATTATTTGTTGTTATATATGCGTTTATCTAACATTGAAAACCATGTCAAAATAATTTAATTATCTCCATAATTATTTTATTTTACTTCTGCAAGTGGCAGACCGTTCAGTGGCAGACCACAAGAGGGAGGTACAGTACGTGTGTTCAGTTATCACTGGAAAGTTTGTTAATCAATTTAAGTCATTAGTTAAATCTTACATGCCAATGAACAATCATTCATACAAGTATTAGATGTTACAATCAGCTTGTCTGAAACTCTCCTCTTAACAGACTAAATACTCAAATAAAGAGCCTTGGAGCTACGGATATTTAAGTTTTTGGTTGGATACGGAATCCGTAAAATTCATATAAATAAAACACCAAAGCAGAGACGTATATAACACCTCGGTGTAACCCCATATTTACTGTCAATACAACTGTTAGTCGAATCCGACTCCGATGCCAACAATGGGTCCAACTTAATTAATAATAATAATAATAATAATAATAATAATAATACATGTTCATAGATTTACTCATACATATTAATACTTGATATTTTATTTATATGAATATTACCTCATATGACTACACCTTTAAACACCAAACATAGTTTATTTCATCTCTCATTACGGACAAGCAACACCTCGTTTCTCTCTCTCTCTTTCTTGCTTATCAGTACAGACACACATACACACATTATCAGGTTTGGTATAAAGTCGTGACGTTGCATATTATCTGTTTTTATATATACGTTTATCTAATATTGAAAACCGTGTTGAAATAATATCATTATCACCTCATAATATTTCTGTTTACGTTTTCCAGGAAGAAAATATTTATTGCACTTTCAGTGATATTGACACGGTAGCCATACTAACAGTGACATAATTTGTTAACAGGTTAGCAGGCGTTTAGTGGCAGACCATTAGAGAGAGGTGCCCTGTCATACCCACAATAATATGGTTGTCTGTTCAGTTACATACCAAAGAACAATAATTCATACGAGTACTAAATGTTACAATCAGCCTTTCTGGAACTCTCCATTTATTATAAACTGAAATGAAGAGTCATTGAGCTATGGATATTTAAAATTTGGTTGGATTCGCAGTCAGTAAAATTCACATAAATAAAACATCGAAGTCGAAATTATTAAACATGTGGTCGGAGTCGGATTCGACTACCAGTTTTTATTGATATTAACTATATTCCGTGTCCAAGTGTGTAGTCAGGTGTCTACAAATATGAATAAATGTAAATATATTTTGTATTACTTGAGGGATAATACATCACTAATAAATATATTTAAATAGCTATAATATTGCATTACCTGCATAATTAGCACATGTGACTCCCCTTCTCTGCACAACCACCCCTCAGCCTTGCTTCAATCTTGGTAGAGTGTGGACATTCTCCTGGCGCTCTGCCTGCATTGTTAGTTCAGTGTTGTTGTTTATGTGGTGTTCTCGGTGTTGTTTGTCTGTTCTCTCGTGTTCTTGAGTTTTCTTTTCTTGTGGTTCCGAGTGTGTGTGTGTGTGTGTGTGTGTGTGTGTGTGTGTGTGTGTGTGTGTTTCCCTGGTTGATTGTGTATTCAGCGGATTCGGATGCGGCTTCCTGCTTGGAGGCTGACCTGGTCATTTCGGAGGACGACAAGACTCCTGTTGAGGATCACTGGCCTGAGCTGCCCTCGCGCAACCCTCCCCCCTTGTCCTAAGTCACTCCACAGCTTGAGTTGCAGCCGGCTACCTCCTCTACATCTACCCCCCCAACGGGAACAGCCTTGACGTGGTGGGGGGGCTTGCGTGTCTCTGAGACCTGGCGAGCTAGACTAGAGGGGGCTCCGGCCCCTGCTCTGCCCCGATTTCGGGGAGAGAGGGCTTCCCATGCTAGTAAGGTCGCCAGTGAGAGACCAGACTAAATGGTTCCCATGCATTAGGCTGCCAGTATGGGCCAACAGCGCTGCCCTCCGGAGGGACTGCCCTCTAGGGGCCGTCCTATGTTGGATGGTTGGGTGTCTGGGCCGGGAGATGTTGGGGAAGGGGGTCTCAGCACCGTCGTGGGCGAACTTTCGAGCCATTGGGGCTGCTTTTTTAAAAGAGTGGCCCCGTGGGGGAAGAGGTACCCCGCCCACGGCGACCAGCGCTCGGTCCCCTCATCTGCCCGGCAGGTAGTAGCTCTTGGCTCCTGGGGCCAAAAACACTAAACCAATGATATATGGATACAGAAAAGCCCCAATCTCTTCCTCGAGCGGTGGTCGACCAGGCCCTCGAGACGTCACTCTCTGGTCGTGGTAAGATGCAGAAAGCTGCAAATAAGAGTAGACCTAGCAGATCGGGTCTTGTGTCGAAGAACCCTGTTAACGATTTGGACACGTTAATGTTAACAAATGTACTCGCATCCTTTACCTATGGCGCTATCCACTCCATTTTTAAGTGCTTTGGAGTAGTCCTCCGAATCCGAATCACATATGACAGTGATTGTAGGTCTAATCGGTGCTATATTACTTTCAATACAAATGCTGCTGCCAAAGCAGCATTTGAGTCAAAAGATTCTCTGATGGTGGGGGATACTCATTGTAAAGTTCAGATGATACGGTCCATCAATGTAGTTGACAGTGACAATGATTACTGCCCTAATATATTTGATGATTCTGCAGAGCATGTCCCAAAGGAATGTCGGGTTCCTACACCCTTTTGGTTTGTGGCTTACTACAGGGAGGGACATGGTAACCTTATCCATGCTTCCCGGTATCTGGAGAAAGAAATTGGATTATTACCAATGGGCCACATAAAGAAATATGGTAAGGGAGTATTAATCAGAGCCAAAGATCTTACACAGGCCATGATGCTCCTCAATCTCCCCTGTCCTTCTGATAGCATGTTTGAATCTATTAAACCACATCGAACATTTAATTATAGCAAGGGGCGTATATATAATGAGGACCTGTATGAATTCTCTGAAGAGGACATTCTCGCTATGTGCCCAGACAGTGTCCAACGAGTAACGAAGATGAAAGGCAGTAAAAATATGATCATCCTCACTTTCTATGGCTCGCATATCCCAGATCGCATTAACATTAACCCCACCTCATTTGAGGTGAAGCCTTTTGTTGAGCGTCCCCTACAGTGTTTCTGTTGTTATGAGTTTGGTCATGGGAAAAGGAACTGCAACAACCGTTCCTGGTGTGGTAATTGTTCTGCTCTTGACTCACATCTTACTTTTGAGTGTCGGTCAGAGAGTTACTGCTTTTACTGCAGAGATTCTCACCCCTTGCGTTCTCGCCAATGTAAGATGTACCTACTTGAGCAGGATATCCTCCACTTGGCTAATACTCAATTCATTAGCATAGGTAGTGCCAGACGGCAACTCAACTTCAGGCGACAGAAGGATGGTGGTGTGAAGACATACGCCTCCTCCCTTCGCCCTAAATTGGTTGCAGCACCCTCTCAACCCTCTCAAGAGGCAGCTGCTTCTTGCTCTAGTGAGAACGTTTCTAAGGTTACTCTACATAATAGTTTCTCTGTCTTGGAAACTTTATCAGACACTCATTCTGGTGACCCTTCAACTGATGACAATTCTCAGACTTTAGCTAAAGGTGTCCATGTGGTAGAGGTTCACGCTGCCACACGCTCTCCCAAAAGGAAACTTAATTCACCTAAACTGCCACAGAGACGTCTTCGTGGTTCCTCTGAGGCACTTGACTCTATAGATGTTCCACCTTGTGAGGCAACCATCTCTGTGGACTCATCCATAGTTTCCTCTCAATTTCACCAGAAGCGTTCTCGTGGCTCTGATGAATCTCTTGATTCAACAGAAGTTCCTCCTCGCAAGCTTCCTTCGGGATCATCAGAGGGGCGTGAAGTTAATGTGGATGCCACGGATGTTGTGACTTCAAAAGATTCACTTTCTCTTCCGCTTGAGCAGCGGAGTGATTCTACCACCTGTATTATGGATGTTGATGTATCTGCCTGTGTCAGTGATACCACTGCTGTACAGGACAGAACCAATGTAATTGTTTCAAAGAATATCCCATCTCATATACCTTCATCTTCTTCTAACATATCAGATGCCTCAGGGACTCGTCTACGGGTCCCAATTACTGCCCCAAGTACTACTCCTCGGGTTCGCTCTTCTTCTAGTGGCTCAGGATTAGACAAATCTTATTGTTTGAATAAACCCTCAGGTCGAGGTGGTAGTGGGAAGTACCTCCGTGAGGCTTCCCAAAAATCAGTACTAAAGTAACACCGTTCAAGGTCCTTCAGTGGAATTGCCGTGGCTTGCGTACTTCTTGGGAGGAACTGCGCGTTCTTCTCTCTAGCTTCTCTCCTGCATGTGTTTCTCTCCAAGAGACAATGCTTGGGGACTACATTCCTGCCAGTCCTCCAGCATACTCAGCATTTTATTCCAATTCATTTGAAGGGCAGGGTCATCATGGTGGCTCTGCCATCCTAGTTCGCCGAGATATTCCATGCACGAGCCTGGAGCTTGACACTCCGCTCCAGGCTGTTGCAGTTAAGGTTTTTATGGACCGTACGTACACTGTATGCAGTCTATACCTTCCTCCCAGTGTTACAGTTGAGAGGGGTGATCTCAACCATCTTGTACGGGACCTTCCCTCTCCCTTTATTTTATTGGGTGATTTTAATGGTCGTCATCCTCTGTGGGGTGACAGTTCGGTCAACCCCAGGGGTGTTTTATTGGCTTCTTTTATTGAGGATGAGGGATTAGGGGTTTTAAATACGGGAGATGTGACACATTTTAATAGCCCTACTGGGACTTTTACCGCCATTGACATTTCCCTTTGCTCACCCAGTGCTCTGTTGGATTTTACTTGGAGAGTGTTGCCTGACTTATATGGCAGTGACCATTTCCATATACTTTTAGAAGGTAACAGGTACGAACCACAGTCTCGTCTTCCTAGGTGGAAATTAGAGAAGGCTGACTGGCAGTTTTTTAGAGAGCTAACTTCTTCGGTCTCTTCTGTATCCGATTTCGGTAGCTCTGACGAGGCTGTAACATATTTCACTGATATGCTCCACTCTGCTGCTCTCAACTCTATCCCTAGAACTTCTGGCTACTTTCCCAAACGTCCTGTCCCTTGGTGGTCACCAGTCTGCACCACTGCTGTGCGGGAGAAGCGCGCTGCTTTCTCTCGCCTTCGTCGCAATCGTGGGGACCCAACTCTTTTAGAGGACTTCCGACGGGAAAGGGCTCGGGCTAGACGAGTTTTAAAAGAGGCCCGACGTGCATCTTGGAAGGCCTATGTGTCTTCAATTAATACTAAAACTCCACTCACCCAAGTGTTCAGGAGAGTCCGTAAGATGGCGGGGAAGTTTTCTCCTAGTTCTCCACCTATACTTAAGGTCAATGGAATTAAGATCATGGATGGTTTGACAGTGGCCAATACCATGGCGGAGGCTTTTGCAAAGGTCTCCAGCCGTGACTCTCGACCTCTGGCTGTCAGGCATGAGTTAAGAGCCAAGGAGCGTACAGTCCTGGATTTCACAGGGAACGAGAATGAAAGTTATAACCATATATTCACCCTGAGAGACCTGCATTCTGCTCTCTCTCTCTGCGACGACACTTCTCCTTGGCCAGACAACATCCCATATGCAATGTTACGACACTTGGGTGAGGAAGCGATCTCATTTCTTTTAGCTGTATATAACAGAATCTGGCTGGAGGGTGTCTTCCATTCTGGGTGGAGGGTTGCTACCATCCTTCCTTTTCTCAAGCCGGGCAAGGACTCTGGTGTTGCCCTCAATTATCGACCAATTGCCTTGATCTCCTGTCTCTGTAAACTATTTGAAAAGATGGTGAATGTCAGACTGGTATACTTCTTGGAATGGAGTGATTTTTTGTCTCCGTCCCAGTCTGGCTTTCGTAAATACCGTTCCACTACAGATGCTCTGGTCAGGTTGGAAGCTGCTGCATGTGAGGCCTTTGCACGACATCAACACCTTGTCTGTGTATTCTTTGATTTAGAGAAAGCCTATGACACTACATGGCAATATGGCATCCTGCAGCAACTCCATTTATATGGCCTGCGGGGTCGCCTTCCACGCTTTCTTAAGGAGTTTCTCAGTGGTCGCAGTTTTTCTGTGAGGGTTGGTACAACCCACTCAGCATCTGTTGCACAGGAGGAGGGCGTCCCCCAGGGAAGCGTCCTCAGTGTCACATTGTTTGCAGTAGCAATTAATGCCATTGCCTCATCCCTTCCAGACGGTATAGCTAACTCGATGTACGTTGACGACCTAGCAGTCTGGTTTGCTGCTTCCCGTATGTCAGTGGCGGAGCGGCGCATGCAGCTTGCCCTTGACAGGGTGTCACGTTGGACTGGTTCTCATGGGTTTCAATTTTCTCCTTCCAAGACAGTTGCTATGCACTTCTGCCGCATCCGAGGCGTCCACCCGGATCCGGACTTATTCATGTATGGTCATCGGATACGATGTGTCGAGGAGACTCGCTTTTTGGGTCTCCTTTTTGACAAACGTTTGACTTGGGTTCCCCACTTACGTACACTTAAGGTCTCTTGCCTCAAGGCTCTTAACCTGTTGAGGGTCCTGAGCCATACATCCTGGGGGGCTGATCGGGCCACCCTCCTCCGCCTATACCATGTTGTTATTAGGTCAAAACTCGACTATGGGTGTGAGGTGTACTCTTCTGCCACCGATGCCCGTCTCAGAGTTTTAGACCCTGTTCATCATGTTGGAGTGCGTCTGGTGACCGGAGCCTTTAGGTCTTCCTAAATCCCCAGTCTCCTGGTGGACGCTAATGAGCCACCTCTTGATCTCCGTCGTCAGTCCTTGATGGTTCGTTGTTGGCATCGATTGCATCGATTTCCTGACTCCCTACCTTGCTTGGCGGTGTCATCTGATTTCATGTCTCAGTACTACCTTTTACATTCTCGTGCACCATGGCCCTTTGGCTTCCGGGTCAGGAAGGCTATGGAAGAGATGGGCATAGATGACTACCAGATTTGTCCTGTGAGGGTCCCCAGGGTGGCTCCATGGCTTCTTCCAGAAGTTTTCCCCTGCACCTGCTTTACAGACAAGAAGGAATCTCTTCCTCCTCCAGTGGCTCGTTCCCTCTTTTTAGAACATGCCTTCACTCACAGGGAGTCCCTCCCTGTGTACACTGATGGGTCAAAGTCTGATGCTGGAGTTGGCTTTGGAGTTGTCTTACCTGACTTTTGCCGTGGAGGCAGGCTCCCTTCTGTCATGTCCATTTTTACTGCTGAGCTCTCGGCCATTTTATATGCCCTCCAAGTGATTTTTACTCTCCCTCAGCCTTCGTTTACTATTTTTAGCGATTCCTGTAGTGCCTTGCAGGCCTTGTGCAATTTTAACTCTTCCCATCCCCTGGTGTTGGCCATTCTTGAGTGGCTAGTCCTCCTGGGTCGTCGTGGCCGGAAAGTCACTTTTTGTTGGGTCCCGGCCCATGTGGGTGTTGATGGGAATGAGCGGGCTGACGTCCTGGCTAAGGCTGTGGTCTCCAATTCCCGGCCTCCTGCCAGGCGTCATCCTGTTCCTGCAGTGGACCTTCGACCCTACATAGATGCTACCGTTCGTTCCTGCTGGCAGGACAGATGGGACGCCGTCGGGGCTAACAAGCGCCACGACATCCGCCAGCGTCTTGGTTTGTGGAGCTACAGTGGCCTGTCCCGCCGGTGGGAGACTGCTCTTGTCCGTCTCCGCATTGGCCACACATTATTGACTCATGGCTTTTTAATGGAGAGGGCTCACCCTCCCTACTGTGATGATTGTCTTGTCCCTTTGACAGTACGGCATCTTATTGTCGAGTGTCCCAGCCTTGGGGACCTTCGTCGTCGGCACCTCTCCGAGTACCGGAAGGGTGACGGTTCTTACAGTCTCTCCCAGGTGCTCGGGGAGGAGGATTGTAGTGTGGGAGGGAACACCCTCTCCTATGTGGAGGAGGCTGGCCTCCTCCAAAAGTTGTGAATTTTATTATAATAATGGCTTTTTAGATAGTTCAACGTTTTCTTATCTTTTATATATTTTACTTGAATTAGTCAGGTTTTTTTTTTTTTAGTATAAATGTGCCTTTTAGTTTGTATGTTCTTTTATTCATGCTGCCTATCCCTTTCGGGGTGGAGAAGTCTGTTTAGTTTGTGTAAATATTTTATTAATGATGTAGATGACTACTTTGTGTTGGGCGGTATATGACCATAGCTGTTGCGCCGCCAAATGCCTCATGGCATTTCTAAATCAATCAATCAATCAATCCTCTACATCTACCAAGCGACCTGTTGACACCTCGTCCGCTGCTCAGAGACTTCTGATAGTGTGTACTGCTTGTCTCTGGCTGCCAAGACTGCGAAGGGTGCTTCAGCTGTACACGACGTAATAATCCCGAGCTAATGGAAGGGAAACACCACCATCGCCTAGACAAGCACATCAACGGTTGTTTCTCCCCGGCGAGTTATTGGGGAGAGGGGGAGAGTAAGGGAGAGAGGGGAGGCGTTAGGAGGGACTGATGGAGAGAGAAAGGGGAGGGGAGGGGAGGGGAGTGCAGCTTCTAGACTGAAAAGAGAAACCACTTGGCTGGCTGATAGTGGACGGTTACCAAGTCAACATCAATATGTATTGATAAATATGCCTTAACTTTGGGTAAAATGGAATCCATCATAAATCATAATCCATTTTTTATATACCGTGGTAATTTAGAGTAGACTGTGAAATAATTGATATAATATTGTGCGGCTATTTAGATCCATATGATTATTATGACGTGTATAAACAAACATGTGAAGCTACCAACATCTCGAAGCTTCATCACTTAATAATCTCGGGACCTTGCAAGAGTCTGGGACCAAGGCTGACCACCTTCAGTCCCGAGGTTGAGGCATATAAAATATATAGACAATATCATTGTCCATTATTTATGAAGTATATTTTATAATACGCTACAAAGCCGTTGATAGAATATTGTGAATTTGTATATAGCATTATAATTAAAATATAAACAATTATATATCATTACAAAAACATAGATGCTTACTTTAACATCAGTAACTCTGTAATTCAATAACGGCAATAATGAAAAACAAAAGAATGTCTGTGGTGCGGCATTACAAACGTTTATGATATGTGTAAATATGATAATAAAATATTTATATTGCTCAAGCATACATTACCACTCTGTAGTTTACGAATAAACGTAGTGATTGAATATATTTCCTGAAGTTTTAAAAGTATTGTATTGCATGACATAGTTAACATGCATATGTGAAGTGGATGTTATCTTCATATCTTTCCTGCCACACGGGTCTACAGTGTTATGAAGTCGGTTAATAAAGTAGTGCAACAGAAATATAATAAAGATTGTTATTTGCCTGCATATTTATTTGAGAGATAACATTTATTCAAGTATCGCACTGTATAAAGATGTTTGTAATTTAGTTACACAGTTGTATAATACGGTGATTAATAGCAACCGACTACTACTAGGGTCATTTTAGATAAGAGGCAAATATAAAAAGCAAGATACACTAAGTTTACTGCCCTCACGTCCCATATTATACAAGTTGGTAACAATAGAGTGGAAAGTAAATAATATATTGTAAATATCAACATATGAGGAGACCAGGATATTACGTAACTAAAAAGAAAAAAATAGAAGATGAGCTAATGCTTTTAAACAGGTAAACATGAATAGAAGAAGGGAAGCCTAAGCAGTTCAAACTGAACCGAATGGTGGCAACTAGATGGTTCAATACGATTCGACCCCCCCCCCCTCTCTCTCCAATAACTAGCCGGGTAGAAACAACCGTGGATGTGCTTGTTTGGACGATGGTGGTGTTTCCCTTCCATAAGCTCGGGACTGTACCTTCTCTGCCTCACCCTGGTGTTTCTTCTTTGTATACCCACTCATTGCCCTCATCTAATCTTCATGCTTTTGCCCCGAGAGATGCCTATGTCAAGTTCTCCTCCTCTGGGAACCCATCTACAAACACAAAGCTGCGTTGGTTGTCTGATGTAAAACAGGGCCTTCCAGCTGCAGCGTGAACTGGCTGAAGTCAAGATGGCTGCTGTCACCTCCCGGTTTGTCTACATCTCTGGGAAGCGTCAGGACATCATTGATAGAGTCAAGGCTTGTGAAATTTTGTCTCTTCCTCTCATTCTTCAAGACTCACCCGACAGGCCTCGTAAGTTCCCCAGCGACATCCTTACCCGTTTTCCTATTGATGTTGACCCAAAACTTGACAAGGGATACCCTGGTGTGTACTCTGCCCGCCGTTTTTTTCTAAAATGGTTCCCCCATTAGCCGTATTGTTATTGTCTGGAGTCTTCCCGACACACCTCCAATTGAAATTTCCTTTGATTTCCTCCACCGTGTGAGGTGCGGGAACTTTATAATGACCAGCCATCGTGCTACAGGTGCTGGGCATATCTCCCGGTACTGTTCCGCCTCGCTAAAGTGTGCCTGGTTTGCGGCCGAACATGATTCCAGGACCTTTCCTACCAGGAGTGAACTATCCCGTCCTGTTGCCTCCACCTCTGAGCCTTCACCTCCAGAGGATACGTCTCGATGGAAGTGTCCACAATGCCTTTACCAGGGGATAACATGTGGCATGGATGTGCTCGACGTCAGGTCCAGGCTCGTGCCTCTACTATTGCACCGCCTCCACCATCGGTATCATCACCTCCCCAGTCTGCTTCTCCCAACAGCCCTGCGACGCCCATGGACCTGGTTCACCGCTAGTCTATCGTTACTCTCATGGCACGATGTACGGCCTTCGAGAACTGCATCTCCACTCTTGAAGCCAGGATCTAATTGCTGGTTGCCGCTCAGGCTGCTAATGACTCCAAACACTCAGGCTCAGCAGGCCATCATCTCAACTGTCACCACCCTTACTGAGACGATGGATATTGGTGCAAAGTCGCCTTGAGAAGCTTTTCGAGTCCGTCCGTCCCTTCTCCTGGTTCATCTTCTTCTCCAGGTCGCTCATCTGCCCCCACTTCCCGGACCTCTACCTCCAAGCACAGAGTTCGCTAGTGACTGCCAGCTGGATGTCATCTCCTGGAATGTATGTGGTATCACCAGTTATGCTAAGCTCACTCAACTCCAATGTTTTTCGTCATCATCCCAGTGTTATTTTTCTCCAGGATTCATTTCCAGGACAGCTCCTAGCTGCTGGGCAAGCTCCTCCCCTCTCAGGTTATGTGCCATATGTTCATCTAGTAAGGTTTGGTCTCCTTACTTACATACATAGCTCCTTGCCACATTGCCTACTCCGTACCTCCACTGATCCTGACATGACCTTTCAGCTCTTTGAGGTTCTACCTGGGAATGGAGTACTCCAATTTTGTAATGTCTATTCTACTTCGGCTAGCTTCACTCTCGAGGCTCTTCCTTCTCCAACAGTGCGTGGTATGGTGTATATGGGAGATTTTAATGCTCATCATTCTGACGTGGGTGATGGTTCTGGATCTGTTAATCGTAATGGTGTTTGTCTCCTTTCATACATCCGCAAGCATCATCTGACACACTGGGACACTGGCGGTGCCACTCATTGCAGGGAAGGTACCAGCTGGGTCAAGTGCTTCAGCCACTCGTTTACATATTGCTGTGCCCCCTAAATATTGCCCGACTTACTTCTTATCTATGGTCCATGTATTCCCTACATTTGACATATCATCAGCTGAACAGTTGTACTCTGATCTTGTATCTGCTACTCATGACTTTTATAGGCTATATGTTTCCCGGCCAAACCTCCAACATCGCCATACTGCCCACTCCTGGACGCTTGATGCACGTATACAGGAGGCAAGGAAGGAGGCTAAACGTGATGGTCTTTTTTTCCAAGCCAACCCAACCCCTGACCTGCTCCATCGTTACCAGATGTCTCGGGACGCCTTAGTCGCCCTGCAGGAGTGTACTCACACTGAGTCTTGGCAGCGGTTCATGGATAACATCAACCAGCAAACAAGTGTGGCTTTTATGTGGTACCTCATCACTCGGTTTGTTAAACAGACATCGGCCACTGGCCATAATCACATTCCTGCAGCCACTGCCCAACAACTTGTCAATGCCTGGTCAAAACAATCTACCCTAGCCAGTCTAACCATCCACATACAAGATGCACTCGCTTCCCGTGCTGATGTCCATCGGCTATGTCTGGTGTCTGCAATGTTGCAAGTTAATGACGATGATGAAGAGCAGATAACTGAGGTGGAATTGTGACGTGCTCTCTCTCAGGGTAGAGCTTCTTTCCCTGGTGATGATGGTATTAGTTATGCTGTGTGATGCCTACTTCAACAAGATCCCGGGAACCTTCTACTTCGACTATACAATCTTTGTCTTCGTGATTTTTGTGTACCACGAGCCTTTTCCAGCAGCACAATAATACCCATACCTAAGCCCAGCACTGCAAAGTTCATGCCTATTTCCCTTACTTCCTGTTTTTGTAAGGTTATGGAGAGAATCTTAGTCAATCGTCTCATGTACCGACTGCAAGATCGCCTTTCTCCATGGCTGTTTAGTTTCCTCTCCAAGCGGAGCACACGCCACTGCCTAGTCGACCTGTACTCTCGCCTCTCCAGGAACAGTGTTCCTTCGATGTTGCTAATAAAGACGTCATTTTGGATCAACTGGGGTGACTTTGGGATAAAGGGTAATTTACTACGGTGGATTCAGGGCTACCTCAGTAACAGGGCCTCCCGTGTGATTTTCAGTGGTGTGCTCAGTCCTTTGTGCAGTTTTCATCTTGGTACGCCTCAAGGGGGTGTTCTCAGCCCATTAACAGGACTTGCACAAGGTAAACTCTATACCATATTTATGGAAAGTTGACTTGAAGAAAATGTATATCACACTGAAAATTATATATCTTGCACATGTGTAACATTTTATCTCAGGTAAACATTTTTTTTATAGTAACTAACTCCTTTCAGTGAAGTGAATACGTTTGAATATATGAATATATGAAAAATTCCACCCAGCATAGTACTGTATGCGCTGATTCCAAATATGTTTCTAGTTTTGCTGTGCGATGCATAGTTTTTGGATGATGCTCAAACATACAAAGATACAAATATATAATCATATAAACTTCTTAACCCCTTAACCACGGGTGACGACATAAGGCGACAGCTCAGTTATTAAATTTGCAAGCTCCCTATCATGTTTGTTTTGGCTGGCATCACTGAGGGTGGGAGCCTAAGGACTCCCCCGAGACCAGCCAGCCACTATACTCCATTTATTTTTACTTGTCCAGCCGCTCGACGGTGTCCATGGTGAGCCCAGCCTGAAATATGAATGGAGCTCTGTGATTGGCTGCCGTGACTCTTGCTTTACCTGTTATTGGGTGCCGTGACTCTCGCTTTACCTGTCTCTACACTTGTAATACCACACATCTCTATTAATTTACGTGTAGCTCGACTATTACATTGTTTATGTATATATTTTTTTATAGCATTACCCTCTGCATTAAATTTTAAACTTAAACACGTTTTCCAGAATATAATAAAACCCAAAGAAAAAATATAATTGCAAGTTTAACCCAAAATGCGGCTTGAACATATTTATACCACTTTTTGCATTGAACTGTTTTTTACTGCATCGATAAGATTTATATATACATATAACATTCATTCTTATCCACAATTTTCTTGTGAATATGACAGTGATATCAGATTTGAGATAAATATAAATATAAGAGAAATACAAGACGTTTAATTGGAAGGTGTCATTACCGATTTCAACAAAGTTTATATAAAAAGGTTTTATTTCTTTTATTTGCGACTATGTTTCCTACAACCAGAATATGTTATACATTATTAGACACAGTTTAGTTATGTCATGCATGTTATATGGCAGGAAAATATTATATATATGTAATTAGAGAAAAAGAAGAAAGAAATGGACAATTGGCAACTTGTAAGCTTGTAACTGCCTGCGGGAGCGAAGGTACAGTACATAATAACTGAACCTTCTGAATCTCCCCTCACTCAGTGCCAAGCTGGCTGTGGCGTGAAGTAAGTCTATAGCTCCGTTTGCAGTCTTTCTTCTTTTTCTCTAATTACATATATATAATACTTTCCTTCGTATGTCATGCATGGTAAGCCTCACTTTATATAATAACATATAACATAATATGTTTGTAGGAAACTTATAGTGGCAAATAAAAGAAATAAATGAATTTTATATAAACCTTGTTTGAGCTCGGGAATGACATCTTCCCATTAAATGTATCGTATCTCTCTTATATCTATATTTATATAAAACCTGATGTTACTGTCATGTTCACAAGAAAATTTTGTATGAGAACGAATGTTATATTTATACATAAATCCTATGGATGCGGAAAAAAATAAATTAATGCAAAAGTTGTATAAACATTTGCAAGCCGTGTTTTGACTTAAACTCGCGATAATATTTTTTATTTAGACTGTATTATGTTTTGGAAAGCGTGTTTAAGTTCCAAATTTAATGCTGAGTTTAATGGTGTAAGACAAATATTCATAACCTAAATAATAGCCGAGCTACACGTAAATTATTAGAGGTATGTCGTCTTACAAATGCAGAATTTGTGCATGGCTATTTGCAGAGGTGGGTAGGAACATGGAGGTATAATATAGAGGAGGCGGCATGAGCCGCTCGTCCTGTACACCCAAAGTGAAGCCAGGGGCGGAGCCTATCACCCTACCCCCAATTAACTCAAAACATTGCCCCGGCCGCTATAAACCCACTATAATTATGCTCTTATTTTCTCATATTAACTATAATTAGAGACAGAAAGAGACTTGAATTTGTTCCATATAAGATAACTGCATAAAATTATCCAATTCTGTATATTATCAAAAGTACTTAAACCCATTAAATACCGCTGTTTCCTAGAGCATTTCTCGCAAACTTTTCCTAGGAGGAGTATGAATGAAAGAATGAATGAATTAATGAATGGATAGTTTATTTTATGCAAAAAGTATAGTAAAAGAGAAGGTCATAGCTTACACACCAACCCACAGACAGTATTATAAGGTTACAGAGAAATAAGAACAAGTATAGTTGCCCATACAGGAAGGAAAGTGAGCAAAAGTTATAGTTTGTTGACAAGCAGATAGTAATAATATTTTACTGTCTGCCCGTCAACAAACTACATCTTTTTTCACTTAAATTTCCTTTCGTTGTAGCCACCTCACAAGTAACGAGCCATACCAGTTTCATGTGTGGGCAACTGTACAAATGCAAATAAAATTAATTATATAAAGAGTTCTAGTATGAGACTCTGGAAGGCCTTATGTCACTCTTTAAGTACAGTATATAAATATGATGATATATAGTAAGATGTGTATAGTGAAGTGAAGATGTGTATAGTGTAGTGAAGATGTGTGGCGTGCTGTGAAATGTGTGATGTGCAGTGAAAATGTAGCCTACATAGTGTAGTGAAGATGTGTATAATGTAGTGAAGATATGTATAGGGTACTGAAGATTTGCATAGTGAAGTGAAGATGTGGTGTTGTGATGTGTATAGTGTAGTGAAGATGTGTGATGTGTAGTGTAGGTGTGGTGTGTAGTGAAGATGTGTATAGTGTACTGAAGATGTGTATAGGGTAGTGAAGATGTGTATATGGTACTGCAGATATGTGATGTGTAGTGAAGATTTGTATATTATGGTGAAGAGATGTGTAGTTTAACACCCAGAACTGTCATGTAATAGAGTTCACACTCAGGTGTAGTGTCTTGTATCAAACACATTTTACCACTTATAAGCCACATGAAATCTTACCATGATGGCTGGATGTTACTGCATAATGTGTGTCATCACTTACTCAGTTTCAGTTCGTTCTGATTCACACAAAAACATTATTTTAATCATCAGTCCCAGGCCG
The DNA here is from genome assembly GCA_033782935.1 of Petrolisthes cinctipes. NCBI lineage: Eukaryota > Metazoa > Arthropoda > Malacostraca > Decapoda > Porcellanidae > Petrolisthes > Petrolisthes cinctipes. The sequence goes on along the minus strand of JAWQEG010000929.1, from coordinate 95,064 downwards.
TAATTTTACTATTATAAAAACTCTTTTGGCACATTGGCTTAACTTAGACTACGGCACTATAACTTAGACCTAAATTCTCAACAACCAAATAGTCTACGTAGTAAACACAATTATAAATTTGATATCTTTAAAACATTATGAAATATGCTAAAACATTCATAATACAATCTCTCAACACTCGAGTTATCCTACAGGCCAACCCTAACTTGGGCACAAGTAGGTCACCTACTCACCCCATGGAGCCAGTTTATCTTTTATAACCCAGTCAATGCCATATATACGTGAGGTTATACATTAACAGTTAATATCACAACACTATAATATCCTTGGCTTTGCAGTTTTTGTGTACAGTATCAATATTCTACAGGACATGGGTGTCACGGTGTGAGGCAGGTGATGAATTTCACTTCGTTGATTTGTCCATTTCTGTCGTATATTTTTCTGTATGACTTTCTTAACATACCTATGAAATGTAGAAGAAAGACTCCTGTCTCTCTGGGTACACCCATATGCTGAACACGCCGGCATTATTACAAAAAATGGCAAAGAATGTTGGTGAAGTTGATGGTCCGACGTGATCAGCTGAGGTTTGTTTCGAGTCAATGGGGGGGGTAGGGAGGACAGCCGACCAATAGCGAGTTGGCTTCACCTTTGTGACGTCATGCCGCCTCCTTTATATTATACCTCCATGGGTAGGAAGGCCAGCATCACGGCAGCCAATCAGAGAGCTCCATTCACACCCGGCGCTAGCCTCACCATGGATTTGGTCGGAACGGCTGGACAAGTATAAATATACGGAGTATGGTAATCAGTGTGATAAGAGCAGTGAGCATGTGAGTATGTATTTTCAATGCTTCACTTTTGTGCTATTTACCATATACTGTATGTATGTAAAAACGACAGTGACATTATATTTTATATTGTTGTATTGAAAAATGTGATTCTGACACTTTTTCAGTTTTTATGACTAAATCAGAGCGTGAAAACGTACATGGATATGAGTTGCAGTCATTCTGAGCTGACTACCCATCCTACAGATGTCCATTTAGTCTTCACAAATACATCAGTACACAGCTAAAGGTTTGTACTTCAATATCATGTATCATTTATTCATGTAGCGTAAGTGGCTTACACACTATTAGCCATCAAATGTGTAATAGGGAGCTCTTTTTTATTGGTGACCAGTTTTGCTAGAAGCATTTGCCCACCAATTATTATTTACTGTCAAAAGTTTCTCCGCTTTCATTACCAAGATAATGCAATACAGTTTTGAACGTGTGATCATATATTTTCCCATACATTTTCTTCGTTCTGATATTAATATTCATCATAAATAATGTCATATCATGTGCATTATATAATGATGAAATCAGAGTCTATGTAGCCTGCTGATAAACCCAAGAAACCAGATTTCCTACTTGTATACTGAAATGGTGTGTTTTTTGGAGGATATAGTAGCCCTCCAATTCACCCAAAGCAAAAAATTTCCTTGAAGGGAAAACCTCTTTTTGGTAAACTGGAGAGCTACTGATTCCTCCAAACTATCCCAGGACCCAGAAAACAAATCACTTCAATATTCGTAATAAGGAATCTGTTTAATGATATCATTTGGAATATTCAACAGTACCAAAGACCCCTTAACCTCTAAAGACTGATTGGTGTCGATTGATGCACAAGATATCCTGTGAAAGCAGCCGATGAGCCTCGATCGAGCCTGGGCTACAAGTAACTGCATGGGCTATAGACAGCCATGGCGATGATACCACTGGAAAGGCCTAGGTTAGAACTAGGGTATTGACTATAGTAACACTGACTCTAGCTTGCGTGGGCTGGTGGGTGGAGTTTACACCGTACTCCAATACTCCAGCCACCCCAACCCTCCCCACTGGCCCATCTCTCGAGCCGTTGTGTGACTCTCCCTTCCCTCCCTTTGTCCAGTCAAAGAGGAATGTATTTGGAGTGCACAAGTACTTACGATGAACCACGAACGCAAATATATGCAAATGTACCCTCTTGTTTACATGGGAATGTGTTTTGTGGAGTATTTTTTTTATATAAAGTTTTTATTTTTTGTTCACTCCAGGTGAGTTCAGACATACAATTACACTGAAAGACGTATATTACGACTTACAAACCACTAAATTGCATACGCACTAATTTTTTTAAATGTGTTTGTGGGTAACCATTATATGTTTTTCGGACTTTGACAAGCTACCAAACTCAATTCAGTGGACTCAAGAGAATGTGGTTTTCAGATTTTGGTGTGTAAATTCAAGATTTATAAATCTGAAATAGCAAAATTTATGTAAGCGATACTTTAAAAAAAAGGCTATCTATTGTGGCAGGGGGGCAAGAAATCGATATATATTTGCAGTCCTTAGGGGTTACTGGCAGGCTTTTCTCCAACACTCATGTTCACGATGCAAACATCACAATGTGTAAACCACCCACACTACATTATTGATTAGTGATTATTGATAGATGCCAATAGGCATCTGGTGGCACAACAGCTGAATCATATACCCCCCAACATAAAATTAAATATAGGAGGAGCAGCATGATTAAAAGGGCATATCAACAAACACTCACAATTTACAAAAATTATCTGATTAACTTAATTAAAAAAAACAAAAAAAAACATTGAACTATCTACAAAAAAAAAAAAAAAAAAAAAAGCTGAAGAAGCCATAAAAATAATAAAATTTACAACTTGTTGAGGAAGCCAGCCTCCTCCTCCAAGGAGAGGGTGCTCCCTCCCAAACTACTAGCCTGGGAGACTCTGTACGAACCATCCCCCACCCGGTACTCGGAGAGGTACACCCGTGGTCAGAAATTGTGTCCTGATCCCTTTACAAGTTGAATCGCAACTAGTTGAGCCTTAAAGATTCAAACAACTATGTGTTGTAGGGAGACGCACCAATGTTCAACCCTTCAAAGCTAGGCTGTTTGCGATTCATCTTTCCTGGCAATCGAGACACAATTTCTGACAGTGAGTGTACTTATGACAAAGGGCCCTAAGGCTGGGACACTCCAGAAGAAAATGTCACACTGTCAAAGGGACTAGACAATCATCACTGTAAGGAGGGGGAGCCCTCCAGAACTGCACAGCATATTCTAGATGTGGCCGAACCAAAGAATTGTACAGAGTGAGGACTATCTCTTTGTTTCTAAATCTAAATTGCCTCTTTATGTAACCAAGAAGCCTCTGGGCTTTCTTCTCTACTTCGAGGCACTGCTTGGAGAATTTGAGGTCACTGCTGATCAGTACACCTAAGTCTTTCTCCAAGTCAGTACTACTAATTTCACTTTCCAACAAAGAGTAACTGGCTCTCTGATTGGCTGGACCTATGTGCATCATTTTACACTTGTCCAAATTGAATGGCATCTGCCATCGTTCAGACCACTCTCCTACTTTCTCTAGGTCTTTATGTAGTTGTTCTACCTTTTCAAATGATGAAGCATTACACCCTAACTTGGTGTCATCAGCAAATTTTGCAATTCGACTGACAATGCCCACATCTATATCGTTAATGTAGATTATAAAGAGTAGTGGACCTAGAACTGAACCTTGAGGAACCCCACTTGTGACTGATGCCCAACTTGAGGCTTCCCCATTGATTACTACTCTTTGGCGCCGGTCAATCAGCGAATTCTCAATCCATTTAGCTAACATGCCCCTTATTCCCAGTGCACGGGTTTTTGCCATCAACCTCTGATGAGGTACTTTATCAAAGGCTTTCTGAAAGTCCAGATAAGGGATGTCTATTGCCCGGCACTGGTCATACTCAGAAAGCATACCGTGGAAAAATTCAATCAAGTTGGTCAAACATGAACGCCGACGCCTAAAACCATGCTGTGAATCATACAATAAATTATATGATTCAAGATGATCTACTATTCTATCTGCAACTATACCCTCCAATACCTTTCCTACTACAGATGTAAGGCTGATTGGTCGGTAGTTTCCAGGAAGATGGCGATCTCCCTTTTTAAATATGGGAGTCACATTTGCTTCCTTCCAGTCAGATGGGACCTCTCCTGTTTCAAGCGATATATTGAAGATAGCAGCCAGGTGAGGGGTTACCTGGTCACATACCTCTCGCAAGACCCTAGGAAGAAATTCATCAGGACCGGGAGATTTATTGACACTTAATTTACCTATTCTGTCTCTAACTTTTGCTTCACTGCATTGGACTCTTTCTATGGTAACACCCTCATGAGTAGTGCCTGGCTCAGGGATGTTACCCCCATCTTCTCGGGTGAACACTGATGAGAAATGGGAATTTAGAATGTCTCCCATCTCTTCATCAGAGTTTTCCAAGACACAGTTCCCATCATGCAATGGGCCTAACTTATTTCTAATTGGTTTTCTGCTGTTTACATAACCGAAAAACTCCTTGGGATTCTACTTACACAAGGCTGCTATCCGGAGTTCCTCGTTACGCTTGGCTCTGTCTACAAGTGATTTCACCTTCCTATGTAGGTGATAATATTAACTTTGTATCTCTAAATTACCAGTTCTTATGAACTGGCGGTAGGCTGCCTTTCTTTTCCTAATTGTAGCTGCTATTTCTCGTGTGAACCATTTGGGTTGGGACATTGGGGATCCAACTGGCTTAGAGGGCACGAACATTGATTGTTGTGCCATAAATCAGGCTCGAAATAAGCACCAGGACTCATTCACCCCTTGGGCCATTTCCAAATGCATTGCACTAACTCCCTTTCTCAGATTACAGAAATCTGCTCTATTGAGGTCGGGTTTGCTCTGTTTCTGAATTTTAACTTTAGACTTGGGTACTTGCAGTGAGAACCTAATTATATTATGGTCACTTCCTCCCAATGGCTCATCTACAGTCAAGCTAGAGACAAGGTCATCTTCAGAGGTGAACACAAGATCTAATATGAGTGGCTGAGTGTTACAACTTGTCGAGTGCCACGTCTACTTAAGCGAGATAATTGCCTTTAAAGTATAGGTAATAATGTCACGCGTAAGGTAAACACGAATAATCTGTTGACCGTTACTTCACTTCATCAACTTGATATCACCACACTATAACATATACTGTGGTATTTCAGACTTCATTAGAGGCCAAATTTTCTTAGCTTTTAACTGATATATGCCAAGAAGTGTTCAGTTCCCTATTAAGAAAGATATTACAGGTATAATAAATACGAGTACCATGGAGAAAATGTGAAGTTATTCTCGTACTGATATATTAGATTAGAATGGAGAATTTGTATATAATAATAAAATATACTATTTCGATTAAGAAACTACATTGTTCAAGCATTCTATGGGTATAGTTTAGATGTAGGTACGTTACAGAATAACTTTGAAAAGTTTAAAATACTATGATACTCTCAGATTCTGGCGGTCTAGCCTCGGCCTTGTCGCCTTGTCGGGTGCAGGTGGGGTGGCGCCGGTCGCTGCCACACGTACGATTCAACGGTTCTATTGCTTTTAACAGCCGCAATTCTATGTATCTAAGTTTTCTAGGTTAAACTGTTATGAATGAGTGGTAAGCAGAGGAACTGCTGAGTCATCATGCATCAATTACTCCACACGGACAGGCAGCCAGATAGAGTCTGATAGACACAGAGCAAATTTTTTAACTCCTCGCCTCTCCTCCCTCCTCCTCTTCCTCCTACTTCTGTACCCTGGTCCATCCTACTCACCCACCCTGTCTCCCACTCGTTCCTACCCTCCTCTGCCACCCACCCACTAAGGCTGGCCAAGAACCATTAATGCAATCTCTAGGACTGGTATTAACTAGTTGACAATGTTATAATATTATAATTGCTGTCTAATGTATTATATTGCTGTATTATAATAATACAATTAGAGAGAGAGTGTGTGTGTGTGTGTGTGTGTGTGTGTGCAAAAATGTTTACATACTACATACCCCTCACACTTGACTACTCACTCGAAAAAAAAGGTGATGCAGTGTGAGCACAAGCCCTCTCTGGTGTGTAGCCTATAATACACAGGAATAAAGCTTGTATTTTCACGTTGCTGTAATCTCCGTAGCAAAAGAACAAGATATACAACATTACAAAAAATTGGAGCACAGGCTAAGGGTAAGCAAGTCTCATTTAAAATAATTATAGTCTTACTTAATTGAATATGATTTGCTCATCATTGCATTCTTTGTTGTTTGTCTGCTCCTGTGAAAACGTCCCATGGTGAGTAAATTAATCACAAGACTCTCCACTCCCTGCAACACATAAGATATCCCTCTGATTGCCTCCAGGTCCCCCCCAAATAATTATAATATTGGATGCAAAATCAATGATCAGTATAACATGAACACTTCATTAATATAAAAATAAATACCATGCCGTACTGTAAATTAAATGATTTACATCAATAACAACCTGCATCTGTACAACTAAAATAACTTGAAATAATCAGGTTGCTGCACCTTTCGCCCCTTCTCAATGGACACCACAATAAAGCCATTTATAACCCAGTCATTATTGTAATGTTTTCCCGCTCTGTCCGCCACTCCTCCCACCTCACGCTTCAATACAATACCACTCCACCACCCTGTGTTGGTATGTGTCCTGTTATGTGTGTGTGTATGTGTGTTATAATGTTTCCTTCTGTGTTTTGGTATTTTTTTTGTGTGTCCTGGTGTGTGTCGTGTACAGTACACGTATTGTCTACTCTGTTTGTCCTGTAATACAGATTTATATTTTCTCTTCTGTCCTAGCCCATATCCTAAGCAGATAATGGCGGTGGGGGTTCAGTCTCTCTCTCTCTCCATCATTTTTCCCTTCATTCTTTCCCGCCACCCTACTCTGTTTTACTTCTCTCTACTGCATTCCAAACCATACCTACAACCTTTCCCTGTCTGTCTACTGTCCTACCTTGTCTCCTGTTCTTCCCACCTACCCTACCTTTCCCTGTCTGTCTACTGTCCCACCTTGTCCCCTGACCTTTCCATCACCCTGTCCTTCCCACCTACCCTACCTTTCCCTGTCTGCCTACTGTCCCACCTTGTCCCCTGTCCTTCTCACCTACCCTACCTTTCCCTGTCTGCCTACTGCCCCACCTTGTCCCCTGTCCTTTCCATCACCCTGTCCTTCCCACCTACCCTACCTTTCCCTGTCTGCCTACTGTCCCACCTTGTCCCCTGTCCTTCTCACCTACCCTACCTTTCCCTGTCTGCCTACTACCCCACCTTGTCCCCTGTCCTTTCCATCACCCTGTCCTTCTCACCTACCCTACCTTTCCCTGTCTGTCTACTGTCTCACCTTGTCCCCTGTCCTTCCCATTACCCTGTCCTCCCAACTGTCCACTATTAATTACCCTATCCCACCGTGACATATCCTTCCCACCACATACATCACAGATGTATGTGTGTTTCCTTCTGTGTTTTGTTATGTGTCCTGTTGTGTGTGTGTGTATGTGTGTGTGTGTCCTTCTGTGTTTTGTTATGTGTCCTGTTCTATCTATCTATCTATAGCTCCGACGCCTCGTTCCCTCCGGGAACTCCTACCAATGGAGTGGCCACGACAGAAGTGTCTCCAGTTTTCCCTGTTCCCTCACTCCCTCCTTACTTGCTCCATCCCCCCTTCCCCCTCACACCTCTCTCTCTCTCTCTCTCTCTCACATACTCTTCCACTCTGTTCTGCCATCTAACCGGAGGTCTGCCTCTCACACCAGGTCCCACAACTTCACTGCCATACACCTTCTTTACAGACTCCATACTTTGTATTCTCTCCACATGTCCAAACCACCTCAGTGTATTACGCTTCACTCTCTCAACCACTCCACATGCAATACCAGTTGCCTTCTCACTCATACCACACCTCTCATACACACTCATTACATTCTCCATCCCACCTAGTAAGTCCACATGCTCCTCTCAGATAACTCATTTCCACTGCACCTATTCTAGACTGATGAGCCCTATTCCATGTCTCCGATGCCTATGTCATTGTTGGCAGGAATATACTATTTCTCAGTCCCTTTTTCATTTCCATACCCACACTTCTACCCTTCATAATCCTCCCCAGTGATATTATGAACTGCCTGCCCCTCACTGCTCTCTCCCTGATTTCTCCTTCCATGTTTACACAGAACTGTCCCCAGTTGCTTGAATTCCCTCACCTCCTCCATCCTCTCACCCCCTAAAGTGATCTCACATTCAGTCCCAGTTGGTACAGCCACTCTATAGGGTGTAGCAAAGTCAATTACTTCTGTTTTGGTCCTCTCAAATACCATCACCTTACTCTTACCAACATTCATCTTCAGTTTTCTTTGCTTACACACGGACTGAAACTCATCCACCACCCTCTGTAACTCCCTTTCACTCTCGGCCAGCAGCACAGTGTCATCCGCAAATAAGCTTGTAACCAAGGACCAATCTACTCCATTCAACCTCAGTTTCGCACCCAGGCCCTCCACCTTTGCCTTCATCTCTCTGATGCACCCATCCATAAAGACATTAAACAACTATGGTGACATGACACACCCCTGCCTCAATCCTACACTGATATCAAAGTTCTCACTCAAATCACCCTCAACCCTCTCACAAGCTTTTGCCTCTCTATAGAAAGCCTCAATCCCCTCCAGCAAGCGCCCACCAACACCGTAAATCCTTAATACATCTGTCATAGCTCTCCTATCAACTCTATCGTATGCCTTCTCCAAATTTATGAAGGCAGCATACAACTTCCTACCCTTCCCAATATCTTTCTTCACTGTTGATTTTATTGTAAAGATCTGGTTCACACATCCTCTACCCTTTCTGAACCCTCCCTGCTCCTCACTGACTTTATTCCCAGTTACTTCTATCAGTCTCTCAGTAAGAACCTTAACATACACCTTCCCCGGTACACTAAGAAGGCTTATTCCCCTATAGCTACCACACTCATCCTTACTCCCCTTCCCCTTGTACAGAGGCACAATTATGATACTCCTTCAGTTCTCTGGCACCTCTCCCTGTCTCCAAGCCAATATGCATATAAGCAGCATCCACTCCACCACTTCCTCCCCCCCACACCTCAGCATCTCTCCAGTTATTTCATCCTACCCCGGTGCCTTTCCTATCTTCAACTTTCCTATTGCTTTCCTGACCTCTTCCCTTCCTAATTCTCCCTGTACATCCTGTCGTCTACCTCCTGCCTCCATCCCCATGCATGTCACCACCGCCTCCCCTCCCGTCCCCCCATTCATCAGACCATCAAAATGCCTCTTCCAAACTTCTTTCACTTCCTCACTTCCACTCACAGTAACTCCATCCTCTCTCTTCATTCTCACGCTACCAGACTTTCCTTCTCCTCTTTCTCTTTTCACCTCCTTCCAGAATAATTTCTTGTTTTCTCTAAACTTTTCACTCAGTTTCCTACCAAACTCCTCATCCACTCTCCTTTTGCTCTTACTCACCGTCCTCTTCACTTTCCTCTTACACTCATTGTATTCCCTCTTTCACCTCCTCTGGCACATTTCTCTGCAAGGTTCTCCTAAAAGCCTTCTTCTTATTCTCTACTGCATCCTTCACTTTTTCAGATCACCATGCACTCCCTTTCCTCCCCCTCTTTTATACCCCACCACTTCTGCTGCTGTCTTACACACTAAAGTTTTGAATATTCCTCCCTATATTCTGCTTCATCTAATTTCCCACTAGCCACCTCCCTCTTTTTCCTCACCCCTTCATCCCTCCTACCATATTCCCACTTAGCACTAACCTTCATCCTTACCAACAACACAAAATGGTCGGAGCATTGGATAATTTCTCTCACCACTTTTGCATCGACCCTGTGATCTTGTATGAAACTTGGAGTCTTGTGATTCCTCCTGACTATGCCACGAAACACGCTCCTTCAATATGGGTGATGTTTCGTGGCAAAATTTGAAGGACTCGCAAACCTCCAATTTTCTGACTACATCACAGGGTCCCTTAACCTTTCATCCACTGCCACATAATAATCAATCAAACTCTTCTGCTCTCCTCTCTCATCCTTTCTCTTCCATGTATACCTGTGGATCATCTTGTGCTGAAAGAAGTTGTTTGCCAAGAACAACCCCCTCTCAGCACAGACATCCACCAGATACTCACCCTTCTCATTTACTCCTTCTACACCCCATTTACCCACAATACTTCCCACTTCCTCATCTCCTTTTTTTCCATACATATCTCCCATCATCACCACTCTCCATCCATTATCAATCTTTCTCAGACACGCATTCAATTCCTCCCAAAACACACTCATCCTCTCTCTCCCCGTCCTACTCTTTTCATCCTCTGGTGCATATGCACACACCCACGCATATTTCACCATCCCAATCTTTCCCGTCATCCATTCAATCCTCGACCCATGTCCATCCACTCCCTTCCACACCAACCCATCCTCCCCCTACCCTTACCTTCCCTTCTTACCAACCCATCCTCCACCTACCCCAACCATCCCTCCTTACCAACCTATCCTCCTCCTACTTTGTATACTCCCACCATCCCCCTGTGAGTTCCCTATCCTCCCTTCTTACCAACCCATCTTCCTCCTACCCCCCATATCCATTTACCTTGTCCTCCCTCTACCCCTACACTCTCACTCTCTCTCAGTGAGTGTGTGACTGTCTGACTGACTCGAGTTACTGCCTACCGCCCTACCCGTGCAATTTGTGAGTTCACAATTATTATTATTAACTTTAATTAATTATGTATCTTATTCCATGTATTGTCATAATTTTACTAAGAAATATTGAAGTAATAACACTTCCCTTATAATACAGTGAAACACATAGTATAAGCATAAATCATAAATTATTTAGACATTTATTAAACGCAGTACGAGAGTTTGGGCTGGTCCGACCGGGCCGGCGGGCATCGCCATCGTTCCGTCTCCTCTCCTTTTAATTATCTTTTTTCCACGATTTGTGATAACTAAATGGATTTACAAGTTTGTTTTTGCAATAAAAATGAACATTAATGTTTTTATGCTACATAGCAAGCGTTCCCAATGGCTAATAAATTAATCACGTAGAGCACGAAGTAAATAATATTAATTAGCGAGCAGTGGCAACATCTTTGTTTCAGCTGACTGACTTGTCGACTGCCTGCATTTGTCACTCGCCGACACTCGGTTGTATTTCAGACATTCTAGAGATGTCTATATGCAAGCTAAGATGATATCCATTTGTTCATTAGATAGAAGAGGAATTGTAGAAATAATTCCTATTAATAACTCAATTTTAGGGTAGTGGGCGCTTGACGAGTTGTAACAGTTAGGGCTACATATTTTGGTTCCCCTTGTGGGCTCAGTCACCCACTGAGTCAAGAAAGCTTCATCAGCAAAGTCAATGAGCCTTCTTGTTTCTGCATCTCCCGTTTTATCTACCCAGTTTACATGGCAGGTGAAGTCACCTAGTATAATGGTAATCTTCTCCCCTATTAGATCACTAAGTTCATTATATAACTTAGAATCATCATCAATGGGTTGGTGCGGTGGACGGTAGACAACAATGAATCTAGAGAGAGAGAGAGAGAGAGAGAGAGAGAGGAAGGGAAGTGTGGCAAGGAATATTGAATGAAAAGTTGCTAAAGAAATAGTTGAAGATGCGGAAGTGATCGAGTAAATGACCCTTCGCGACAGAGCAGGCTTTGGGAGGGAAAGGGAGGGAGGGAGACATAGAAAGAGAGAAAGGAGGAGGGAGGAGGCCGGAATAGGAATCAGATTGGCTGATGCTTATATCCATGTATCTTAAGATTAATTGTTGTATTATCTAAGATTTCCCCGTATGACAGTGCAGTCTGCAATAATAATAATAATATAATTTACTCTATACCTTATGGCTAGAACAGTGGTAGAGTCCGCATCTGCAGTTTCTGTGGTCCAGCGTTCGGTCCTTGCTCGGGACACGGTAAAAATCTTTCACTGATGCCAGAGGTAACCACCCCTGTGAGCAGGGGGTGGGGGGTTTGAGTCGGCTGTCTCTTGTCTTCCTGCTTACACAGCCATAGTCGAAGCTGATTCGGGTCTCACGTGGGTGGAGAGGTCTCTGGGCCACTCATCATCCTTGTAATGTGTGCTATAGTTGTGTTTCATACAGTATAGAGTGTGCTTCACTCTGTCCCATTGACTGCCACTCATTGGCGGACCTTTATTAGGCTTATCTGCTTGTTTGTTCACGGATTACTCTCTCAAATTTCATTTTACATGGCCTTAGCCTATGCTTTTGGAATCCTTATGACCAATGGGAGGTTTTCATATCAATATGACCGAACTCCGAGGTCATGTGAGATCACTGGAGGTCATGTGAGGTCGCCGGAGGTGATTCTCGGCCAAGCGGTGCGAGATAGAAACTTCACTATGAAATGCAAAAATATTCATTGAACCCGAGAATTGGCAATCGGATGAGGTGACTGAGATCCGACCTTTGAGGTCTTTTGAGGTCAGATTGAGGTCGGGAATGTTAGCGTAGTTCCTCGCTTATAACTCGAAAACTACATCTTCGAACAAAACTAAGGGCAGATTCGGAATCGGCATGTCTTAAAGAGTGACATCGGCTATTGATAATGTCACATTTGAGGATGTGAAAAACATACGTTTTCTAAGCAAATATGGTGGTGAACTTTGATGGTGGCATTTCTACAGTTAACGTTTTCTTGGCAATGATTATTTCCAATGTTGTATACCATTAATTGTCTTTATAATCCTCTCTATTAATAATGTGAGTGATGTCTAAATACCTGGAAAAGTTGTATAGGTTGTACAGTACAGCACAAACATGGGTAATATGTAAGTACAGTATCCACCTGTTCTCATTTATCGTTGATAATTTGCTAAAATTTGAAATGAGCCACTTAAATGGAAACAACAATAATATTATCTCCCTACGTCTTTTGAATATTCCATCTTTCCATATTTTTATATGTTGAAATATATGGACGACAGTGCATTTTGACAATGTTTGATCCTACAAAGAAACTGGATTGAGGTGAACAAGAAGTAAATAATACATTGAATAGTTAGAGTTAGCTTGACTTTACCTGACAGAACCTAACATAATCTAACCTGGACCAGGGCATACTACCGGAACCTAACCTGTGTAAACAAAAGGGTGAAATCAATCATGGTCAAAATGCACTGTCTCCCTAGGAAATTAATTCAGAAAACCAAAACAACCACCAAGGAATATATGAAGGGAAAATGGTAAGGAATTTCCTTTTCTGTGGCTCTTCTTAACTCTTAGCGATTGTTGTTATACAATTTTGCGTCAGGAAGTGAGTGAAATTTTAATTATCATGAAGATCAGGGCTTCTGTTCATTTCAACTTTCTATTCTAGTTTTATTTAGGCACTTGGACTGGGAAATTTTAGGGTTAAGTTTGATTTGATAGGCTTAGTACAAGTGTTTCCTACAAAATATTATGTTACGAAATAAACAGAACAAAAAATATGCATGAGAAGCACAAGTACGATAGTAAAAATATACATTTAAGCATTTGTTCTACAGAAACACTGAGAAGCATATGGAAGCACAATAGGCACATGAATTTCATCCCATATAGGCTATAATTATGCCTGGGGAAATCTCTGGGGAGAGGTTAGGCCAGGTTAAGGTAGGATAGGTTGGGTTAAGTATGATAAGTTTAGTTTTTTTGTTTTTGTTTTTCTATATCCATAATGATGAGGATTAAAGGCTGTGAGCCCTCTTGTTATCCTCATCTGCGTAGTACAAAGTGAGAGTGGTTCAAAATCATGTCCAGTTTCGTTCAAGATGCCTAGACACACTGCGTTTGAAGAAACATAAGTCGTAGTGAGGTGGTGGGGAAAATGGATGAAGGTAGAGTGTTCCAGAGTTGACCAATTGTGTATATGAAAGACAGAGTACACAGGTTAACTCTTGCATTAGGGAGTTGCTGCGTAGAGCGGGTGTACCCGCTCTGAAAAACATTGCATTTGAGTGCGAATGGCGGGGATACTCCACGGTTGTTAAAAAAAAAAAAAAATCCTAGCTGTGTTCCGCAAGCATCCCATCGACCTTGAAACCAACCCCAGTGAGGATTCACTGCCACCTAGTGAGAGCTACCAGCACTACAGCCAGGGATGTGTTTTTCCACGAGGTAACCAGCCACTGGTAAGTTGCTCGACAATTCTTCCAATATTTGCTTGGTTTCATGATGATTTATCCCCATTCTACCATATGTACATCTTGGCTATGAATTAATATGTGCTGTCAATGGTGAAAATAAATAGAAAGGTAATAAATGCGTGGTATAATATGTAGTAAACAAGTCGGCGTGATGTGAATTTTTGCTGTGTCCAGTGGAATGTCTGTTATTTATCCCATATTCATGATCATTTTAATCTTTGGTGAACTGTGATTATTTACTAGTAATTTGTAGGCTTGGAATGTGCTAAAAAAGACTAATTGTGGAAACTAAGTAATTTTTTTTTGTGTCCCACGAATCAGCTGTGTGGAGTCAGCTGGAAGTCAGCTGGAAGTCACAGAGCGACGTGCACGGGTGAGTTACACAATTATTCTTACTTTTATTGCTAGCTTCTGTATTAGTTTGTGTCTAATTTACCAAACAAACATCTTTGATATAAAATAATATGTGATGTCAGTGGTGAATGTAAGTTGTAAGATAAGAAATATGTAGTAATATACGGTATATAATGCGGTGAATAATTACGGTATAGCCTATAACTCTATGCTGTGAATAAATGTTTTTTCCACTAGAATGTCTGTTAGTTATCTCTTTTTTAAGGTGATTTTCAAGCATTCTTTGACTCAACTATGGTATTATGTTATCCTGTCATTCTTTATTATAATGTGTGGGCTTGTGAGCTGGAAAAGACAAGTGTCAAAATTACCAGTATTGTTTGTGTGTATGTGTGTGCCACACATCAGCTGTGAGGACTCAGCTGCTTGAATTTGATAATTCTGTACATCAATATGTTATGAATATTACACTTCCATAAATATGTATTTCATATTGCATTGTGTACACAAAGTACCGTATTTCCTTATTTTTGTAGTACAGTATATGGAGGTTGTTAGTTATTTGAGTGAATGACTAATTACAAATAGTACCATATTTCCTTATTCATATAATACCATATTTCCTTATTCATATAATACAGTATATTGAAGTAACTGGATCGAATATGTATTTCTATTATACTTTTTATATATACAAAAAATACGATATGAAATATATATTATTCTATAATGTATACAGTAGCCTACAGTACAGTGCATTACTAATGCAGAGGCAAAATGAGCACCAAGAAGAGGCCAAGGACCTTGAAGATTGATGCTGAAATATTATGTGTACTAGAGAACCCATCAGACAGTGAGGGGGAGGATGGAAGATTGGATGACAGTTTATCATCGATGGAGGCTGATGGATGTCTTGGTGGTAGTATTAGTGAAGATGTTAGTCAAGATGTATATATTAGTAATGATATTAGTGAAGATGATATTAGTGCAGAATCAGAACCAATTCCAAGCACTAGCACTGCTAAACCTTGTGCACAACAGACTTTACGTCACTGCAAAGTTCAGGCCTATTTCCCTTACTTCCTGTTTTTGTAAGGTTATGGAGAGAATCTTACTCAATCGTCTCATGTACAGACTGCAGGATCGCCATTCTCCATGGCTGTTTGGTTTCCCTCCCCAGCGGAGCACACACCACTGCCTAGTCGACCTGTACTCTCGCCTTAACAGGGACAGTGTGGTGGCCTTCATGGACCTTCGATGTGCCTTCGATGTTGCTAATAGAGACGTCATTTTGAATTAACTGGTTGACTTTGGGATAAAGGGTAATCTATTATGGTGGATTTGGGGCTACCTGAGTAACAGGACCTCCCGTGTGTTTTTCAGTGGTGTTATCAGTCCTTTGCGCAGTTTTCATCTTGGTACGCCTCAAGGGGGTGTTGTCAGCCCATTGTTATTAAATATTCTGATGCATCAACTGCTCACTTCTCTCCCTGATATTCCTGGAACTACAATTATGTGCTATGCTGATGATATCTGTGTTCATTCTACCTCACCAAGGGATCTCCAGCGGTTTCTTGACTCCTTCTCTGTGTCCTCCTCTCACTGTGGCATTATTGTCTCCCCAGATAAGACCAGAATATTCACCTGCCGCCTTCCTCAACCTCGGCCAGTGTTCACCATTGGAGGGACTGTCATTCCCATGTGTTCCCAGTATCACTACCTGGGCGCGCCAGTCAATATTTGGTCGATTATCCCTGCCAGACCTCAAGACCATCCCATTGTCCAGGACTTATTGGGTCGTCTCCAGCGCCGACTTACACCACTTCAATGGCTCACTAACAACTCCTCGGGCATCTCCATCCCAGTAGCCAGGAACATCTATATTGCTTTTATCCGTTCAGTTGTTGATTACCTCTCCCCTGCTCTGATTCAACTTTCCAGAGCTACTCTTGAAACTTTAGAAAAATTTCAGAATAGAGCAAAGAGAAAAATTCGCGGTTGTCCAATGTCGACCACGATAGTGAACATGCAGCGTGAGTTGCGTCTTCCCCCGTTAGTGGAGAGAATTTATTGTAATGTTACTTGCTTCACTGTCAAGTGCCTCCATTTCTCACAGCTTTCACCCCATTACTCTCAGTTAGTCAGGACTTCTCTTAAACCAAACTAACCGGTCCCTCCCATACTGCCTGCTGGACGTAATCTTATAAGGTCTGTTTCCTCTATGCTCCGTAGTCTTAATATAGATATAATGGTGGCAGACGTCCCCCCAGGGCTCCCTCCGGGGATGCTACCAACACCTGATGTGAGCTTCACACCTACTTCCAAGTTGGAGCTGCCTTCTCTACAGCGGCAGTTGGCTCTGGAACACATAGAAACAGTGACGTCCTAAATCACAGATCCATACTGCCTCTACACTGATGGCTCATTGCAAGTGGATGGTACAACAGGTTGCGCCGTTTTCTCACCTGACATGGAGTCACCTCCAGGGGGCTGGGTTGGCCGTTGTCTCTGTAGCCACTCTAGCTCAACATTGTGTGAACTGTATGCCATTCTGGATGATGTTTGTCTTGTTTGTCAACGTGGAGTGAATGCTGCCATTTTTTGTGACTCCAAACCTGTCTTTCATTCCCTCTCCAGTATTCAGCCCACACACTCTACTGTTATTCAGCAGATTTCATCGTTTTTGGCCTTATTGCGTCATCGTAACTTGACTGTCAAATTTTTATGGGTGCCATCCCATGTAGGTTTATGTCACAATGGTACAGTTGACAGACTCGCAAAGGAAGCCTGCCATCTGCCTTCTCGTTGTGTTGGACGTCCTCTCTCCCTGACATGTTACCTCTCTAAAGTCTGCTCCGCCGCTCTCCTCCCAGTACGGCAATGCAGGGATGCAGAGAGGCCCTGCAGCATCTCCATCACCCATTACGAGTCTGTCTGCCGTCACAAATATTCCTACCGTCGTCGAGGCCTCATGGTTCGGAGGCACAATGTAGTCTCTGCTCGTTTGAGGCTTGGCTACCGGCCACCGTGGCAGGTTGCTGGGATGCAGGGTGAGCCTCCCTTCACTGAGTGTCGCTTGTGTCGAACGCCTCGTGCTAACACTATAGAGCACTATTGCCTGGCCTGCCCCACTGTACGACACTTGCTGCCCCGGGGCCTGCCACTTGATGTGGTTTGTTGACACCTGCTGAACCATCAAGTTCTGGAGGAACTTCTGGTACGCCACCCTCGGTTTGGTTGATTCAAATAGGTCATAATGTAAATATTTGTCTGTATGCTTGTGCTCCATTCTGTTATGTTTTCGTGATGTGTGTGTGTTTGTGTGTGTGTGTGTGCGTGTGTGGTTGTAGCCATTGGAATCTCATGGGTCCCGCCTACCCTTATGTATTGTTGCCTGCCTGTTGATTGACGCTACGGCGCAATTAAAACAAAAAAAAGTATCGGCATTAAAGCGAATGAACGAAAATGACAATAAACGTAGCATTATGGTATATTGCTTTGAAACCTTATAGTTAGTGGTATTCCTGCCGATCAGTTGTTAATTATGCATATTCGTATTGCTTCATGAGTCACAGAATCTATAGCGGATGTAAATCGAAACATATTCGCATTTTTTCACCTGTTAGAGAAATTTCAAATATTATCGTAAGAATTGTCCCTTTCTAATGCTGAAAACTCAGCTAATCCACACCGCAGTTGTCGAATGGTATATAACGTTATCTTTCTTTTTATTTATTTTATTATATTTTTGCTTTTTTTTATATATACCTCTACCTCAGGACAGGAGGCCATCAGTCGTGGCCTGAGACTGAGGCCCCGAGATTATCGAGTGAAGCTTTGGGTGTTGGTTGATTCACATGTTTGTTTATACACGTCACCTTCTGGAGAGGGCAATGTCTGTTTGTGTTACTTTACAAAACCTTATTTAGAAGTATGAGAAGAAAAAGCACCAGTCTACTTGATCCTACCATATGCTATAACTGCATTATATTTAAGACAAAATACTACAGTTACAGCGAATCTACTCAAAAATTCCTTTTTGGTTAAAATCCGATTTGGTAACTTTATTCTCTGGGTTATCATTCTCATTATATTCAATAATTCAGTAAATTCTCCCTCCCCAAAACCATCAATCATTAAAATAACATAACGCATATCTGTAAAAATGTATTCACAACTCTTACTCCACGACTTGCCTAATGCATGAAATATGTATGCTAGAAGATTTCACGTTAGTACAGAAATGAGGGTCAACACATTGCCAGCAGGAATACCAACCCCACAGTACAGTCATACATGTAGCTTCGATCTTTTCTCAGCAGGATCTAGCCAGCAATGCCGATACTTTTTTGGGAGAGTGTACATAGAGCAGGGTATCAAATGTTAGTGAGCAGGGACACCCTGAATTAGACGGTATTCCCACATTACTGTGGTGAACAACAGTAATGATAAAGGAGGTCAGGTAGCATTCTCTTGAGTACAAATATTCTTATGTGCCAAAAAGTATATTTCTATAGGTGTAATATTTTTTGCTATTTTTCTAGTCTTGAAATATGTGATATAATTTATGAGGATATTGGTGTCATTTGTGGAATATATGTTGTGCAAAATAATACAAGCAATACCAAATAATACAAATTATAGATTATAATTTAGAATTCCATTTTTCGTGGCAGACATGACTCATTTTAGGAATTGGCCAATCGTCTGATTATGCGGCCATGTTTTGAAGATACTGTTAGCCTTGTATAATACAAAGAGATTTACAAATTCAATTATTTAATATGTTGTAAAATGTCAGTAGATGATATTCTGTGTAATAGAAAAGTAAATAAAGTGAACAGTTGTGTATTCAGGCCCAGTTTATAGATGACTGTTTTTTTATGAAAATTTGGCAATTTTGCCTTTTTAAATATATATATATATATATATATATATATATATATATATATATATATATATATATATATATATATATATATATATATATATATATATATATATATATATATATATATATATATATATATATATATATGTTATTTCTCTGCATGATGTATGTTTATGAGGATTTCAGTATCATTTGTGGAAAACTGACATATGAGAGTTATGTATAGTTTATATAATAATTTATTTGGATGAATTTCATAATTTTGTGGAGAAAAGACACTTTTCAGGAATTAGCCAGATATCCAAATATGCAGAGAAAGGGTTAATGAAAAGGAGAAAGAGGGTGGGTGATAGAACAGAACCCTGAGGAACACCACTATTGATAGACTTAGAGGAAGAACAGTGACCATCTACAACAGCAGCTATAGAACGACCAGAAAGGAAATCAGAGATAGGGGCACAGTTGGAATGATAGAGGCCGAATGAGGGAAGTTTGGAAATTAAAGCTTTGTGCCAGAGTCTATCAAAAACTTTGGATAGGTCGAGGTAACAGTAAAAGTTTCACCAAAGTTCCAAACAGAGGATGACAATGAATCAGAAAATAAGGATAGAAGATCGCCAGTAGAGCGTCCCTGACGGAAACCATACTGACGATATGAAAGAAAATCATGGCGAGAAAGGTGCTTATGAATTTTGAAGTTAAGAAAAGATTCGAAGACTCTAGATAGACATGAGGTCAAAGCAATGGGGCGATAGTTGGAGGGTTGGGAGTGGTCACCTTTCTTCAGAACAGGTTGGATCAGAGGAAACTTCCAGCGAGAAGGAAAAGTGTTGGATGATAGACAAAGACGGAACAGTTTGCCTTGGCAGGATGTCAGCTCGGAAGCACAGTTCTTGAGAACAGGAGGAATCCCATCAGGCCCGTATGCCCTCCGAGTGTCAAGGCCAGAGAGGGCAGAAAATACTTCCTTTGAAGAGATTTTGGTGACAGGCAAAAGTAAGTCAGAGAGGGGTGGATTTGGAGGAACAGAGCCGGAATCATCCAGAGCGGAGTTAAAGGCATAAGTCTGAGAGAAGAGTTCAGCTATATCAAGTGAAAAGATGGCAACATTTCGATCAGGAAGGATGAGAGGAGGGAAAGAGGAAGAAGTAAAGTTACTGGAGAGATTTTTGGTTAGATGCCAGAAAGAACGAGAGGAGGAAGAGTTGAAAAGTTCATTGCACTTGGCACTGATGAAGGATTTTTTAGCTAGTCGGAGAACAGATTTGGCACGATTCAGGGCAGAAATATACAGAGCACGAGATTCATCAGTTTGAAGGCGTCAGTACCGTCTGAAAGTTTCCTCCTTGTTGTGGAGAGCAGTAGAACAAGCGTGACTAAACCAAGAGTTTTGTGAATTAGTAAGAGGGTAAGAATATGGAATGTATGCCTCCATGCCCGAGAGGATCACCTCCGAGATGCGTGCAGCACACTCAGATGGACCCCGGCCACGAAAGCAAAAATAATTCCATGGGAAATCTTGAAAATACTGCCTCAGATCATCCGAGATGACAGCGCTGTAGTGCCAGCCACCGCTTCCTGGGAGGGTTCAAAGGTCTTGCTGGAGCGATAGAACAGGATACTGAAATAAGATTGTGATCGGAGGAGCCCAATGGAGAGAAAAGTTCAACAGCATATGCAGAATGATGAGAGGTTAGGTATAAGTCAAAGATATTGGGCTGATCTCCAAGGCGGTCTGGAATACAGGGAAGGTACTGAATTTGCTGCTCTAGATCGTTGAGGATAGAAAAGATGAAGGTTTGTTCACCAGGTGCATCAGTGAAAGAAGATTAAAGCCAAAAGTGGTGGTGAACATTGAAATCTCCTAAAATGGAGATTTCTGAGAAAGGAGAATGGGACAGAATGTGTTTCACTTTTGAGGAAAGATAGTCAAAGAATTTTGGATAGTCAGTAGAGTTAGGAGAGAAATATACAGCACAGATGTATTTAGTTTGAGAGTAACAGGTGAGCCGAAGCCAGAGGGTTGAGAATTCAGAAGAGTCAAGTTCGGGAACACGCGAACAAATGAGGTCGTTGCGTACGTATATGCAACAGCCGCCTTTGGCACGAAACTGAGGATAGAGAAAGTGATGCTAAGATCTGGGGGTTGATGAGGAAGAGAAGATGAGGTTTAGCAGAGAAAAGGTGGTGTTCGACCGATGAGAAGATGGAGGTGAGGCCACGAATGTTGCAAATATTAATGAAGAGAGAGTCAGGCAATGGTCCAGGGCATATCGGAGGGTCGTCAATATAGGGTCCAGGCCGAGAGGAGTTTAATGGCCCCATCCCCAGGGGCCACCGAGGCTTGATTGTTCATTTTTTTCACAATTTCAATTTAATTTTGGGGTAATAGTATTTGGACAAAGGGTGTGGTGCGTAGTGTGTTTGTTTTTATTGTGAAAATAGGAAGAGAGTGATGTCTTTGGGAGTATGTTAGACTACTCTCAGTGTATGTGAGACACGAAGGACAGCAAAGGTGAACAGACAGGTGTAAAGGGAGTTCCAACTCTCCCCATCACCAGTCCAGCGTCCACCTTAGGAGTACTGCCCTATTCGGTTGGTGTCTCCAGCCTCCTGTTCCGGTTAAACCTACATTTAAGAGGTTACTTATAATCACTTATACTCACTTACAAGAGTGAGTCACACATCGCATGATGCCGTGAAACTGCTAACGTAGGCTTGGATACAAGACCCTAGCTCACTGTGGGAACCATTAACACGTTAGCAGATAGTGACGTCATAGCGACGTTTTTTTCTCGCTCCACAAGCCTCAGTTAGCTATTGATAACCGTACCCTCAACAGGTTACCTTAGCATATATCTCTCTATAAAGTTAGCTATCAAGTCTAACTTAACCCAAACATATTTGTGAATCTGTACTCACTCGGGTTATCAATAAATTGTGTAAACTACAAGAAGCTTGCTACCTCTCCTACACCATATAGTTATAGAAAACCATATAATTAAAATCAAACTCCGAAGAGACTAATAAGACTACAATGACTATAAAAAGACAAAGACCACAACCAGTCGCCACCCACCACGTTTATCTATCATCACATGTCTGGAGTAAGTAAGGTCTTTCTTGCCACAGAACACTCCTCCTACTAGATTGGACAAGGTCAGATTAGTTAAAGGTTCTTTCTTCACAAATAATTTTGTCAAAAAAAGAATAGAACACCCAAAATTATACATGAAAAAAAGCATTATAAACAGTTGGAAAAGCTTAGGTGGAATTGTTCTTCAGAAGTACCTTAATATTATTTGTACTAGGATTTTCCACCAGTCTTAATTCTCTCTGTGTTAAAATTCAGAAAAGGTAGGAGTCGTTATCATTTGTAGCTGTTAGTGCCATGCAGGAAAACGTCTTCATAGATGATGACATCATAGATTAATAACATCCCACCTTTCTCATTCACAGTTTATGGTATTATTATGCCATAGGGCTACTCAATTTTTATTATTATTTTCAACTGTTAACAAGTAATCCAGGAAAAATATGATTTTTTTTAATAGTATCGTATCTTGCTTTCACAGAAAATAAAATGCTGTATTTTCAGAAGAAAAAAAAATCTAAGTATATTTACTTTACAATTAAGAACAAGTCAACGAGACCAACTTGCCGCTGCAGCCGGAATCGGCATTACAGCGGTCACCTACAAGTCAGTGGATAACGTGGCCGACCCTGAGGAGAAAACCAGATACCAAACGGAGTTCCTCAACTCACTTGAACCGCTGAGATCTCACCACACAACCTGATCTCAAAGGAGCACGCCCCTATCATGATGTTACACAACCATGACCCTTCGAAGCTATGTTATTGGACAGAGCAAACGGTGAAGAAACAACGACCTCACGTATTGCAAGTAATGGTCATGACGATAAAGTTAAGGGCTGGACGCCTTCATCCCCAGGATACCGCTCATTCCCTCTGGCATGCCCTTTGAGTTTAAGAAATTGCAATGAGAAACACAAGTAGAAAAAATTAAAGCTCTACAGTTGTTCATTTGAAACACCTAGAAGCTTATGGAAACACAACAGGTACACTAACTCATATAGGAGATAAAGTTTTTAAAATTACGTCAGTTAAAACTGACTATCGGATATTCTTAAATATTGTCTCATTGTTTCTCTAATTCATCTTTTCAGTAAATGAATTAAAGGAACCCTAATCTAACCTAACCTAACCAAACGTATCTCAATCTTATCTAACCGAGCTGAAAGGGTGGTCAGCAGTGGTATCGAGACGAGCGAGTATATAGGCTGGGTCAAAAGAAGGTTGACAGTATCCATTACAATTTACCATTCATTACTACAAAGGTAATATTTAAACACAAAAGAAACACTGTTAGTCTCGTATGTGTTTAATGTGTTCTCCCTCAACATTGACTCATTACGTATCATTATCTTGAAGAATAAAAAAATCTATATTAGAACATAAGGCGGTCAACCTACTTTTCACCACTACGTACGGAAAGTACATATTAAAGGAGAATTACAGTGGTGGTAAATTTGGAGCAAATGATTCCTATAAACTATTCCAAGCAACAGGACACCATTATTATTATTATAGATTTGGTACTGTTTCGTGGCATACTTGGAGGAATTAAAGCTCTCCATGTACTATTGCGGACAAAAGTTTCTTTCTACTCCGGGTGATAAGTCCTCACGACTGCTGCCCCTTTTCTGGCCGGCAGGTTGCTGTTGGCTCGAGAACTACACCACCGCGTAAACCAGCAACCGTACAGTTGACTGTCTCGGATTCGGATAGGAAGTAATTTACCCCCCCCCCCTCTCTCTCTCATGTGTATAGCATATACAGTAAATAAATGCATTAGATGATAGGTAATATCAGGTGCAAAACAAAATAATGACTATTGCACAAGAAGATAACCCAGTACTACTATTTGTCAGAAATCACACAAAAGCTGAAATATTACTGGAATAAACTGAATCATAGTTCATACTAGTGTGATTTTAAGCCCACAGAAGCATGCAGTAAAATAAAAAATTATATACCTCATTTAAAATGTAATGGGAACAATGACCCTTTGAAAGTAATGTTGGCTGTGTTCACTATTATGGTATCTTTTCAAGGACTCAGTCTGTAGCATACGGCTGTCTCATGACCGGACCACTGTTCGATTCATGCACTTAGATTTTCTCCATATAACCTGTAGTTCTATATTTGCAGCACCTATATGTAATATATTCATTTATATATGTTTTTATATTTACTTTTTAAGTCAGTCATGTTTCCACTAGTTAAAAGAAAGTAACTTTTTTTTTTCCCCGGACAGTCCATAGGACATCTTATTCACAAAAGCAAAGTTCATTCTTTCTTAAGATAATAATTATTTTCTTCTTAAGCGTTCATTCATGCTCCGAAATCAAAATATAAACTCATACTAATAGAATAGCAACACCATTCACTGCTTCGAAATAAGCCTGAAACTCTGTGGGAGATCAGTAATGCAAGCATACGAGCAAGTGCAAACTCTGATATGCCTAGTGAATACAGGCCCTGGCTACGTGTAAAAGGAAAATGGTATATTAATGATACAGTCAGCGTTCAAGATGTTAAATACTAGTACAGGCATTTTCTTCTTGTTTAGTTATTACTTGCTTTGCACCTGATATTACCTATCAACTAATGCATCTATTTATATGCTATACATTTCCTATCCGAATCCGAGACAGTCAACTGTTCGGTTGCTGGTTTACGCGGTGGTGTAGTTCTCGAGCAAGCAGCAACCTGCCGGCCAGAAATGGGCCAGCAGTCGTGTGGACTTATCACCCGGAGTAGAAATAAACTTTTGTCCGCAATAGTACCAATAGTGTTCTATCCCCAAGTCTAGGGTTATCACAGATCCTGCATACATTTCCTACCAAGCCTTCTATATTTTAGCCTGCAGACACTCCCATGCTGAGCTGTGTGTGTGGGTGTGCAAATCATTTCCCATGTTTTTCAGAGCTGTTGGTACGAATATTATGCAATATGACATCAGAACCATTCTAGCGGCAAATAGTGAGTGAGTGAGGGAGGGAGAAAATGAGAGTGAGGGAGTGCGTGAGTGAGAAAATTATAGTGGAAAAGTAGGGGAAAAAAAAGGGAGGAACAGCAATGAAGTGGAAAGAAGTAGAGAGGAACAGCAGTACTAAGTAAACCGTGAGACAATGAGAGTTGTGAAAGCAGGAATAGAAAGAAGTAGGAAGGAACAACAGTGAATGGGAAAGAGAGCAGCAGTGTTGAATTGAGAAGTTCAAGTCTTTTGAACACACAAACAGCTTTAGTGGAAAACAGAGTGTGGAAGTGAATATATGGATAGAATCATAGATCATAAGATATGAATAGAAACATAGTTATAAATATGGATTATATTAGACTGAAAGATGGATAGACAGATGAATAGATAATTATGTAAATAGATGCATCCTCACTGCTGTGTGGAAGACTTACACATTTTATAGAGAGAAAGAGGATCGATGGATATAGGTGAGGAATAGTTAACATGAAAGCAGTAGTGAAGAGGTTGTATTTAACCCTCATTAACACCGCTATTATCATCATCGTAAATTACTCCATTATTTCAACAATAAGTATTTTTGTGCTTGAATTATTGACATACGGTACTGTAATGTTCATCACTATTATCATTTCCATTATTATATTGCAACAATGGGTATTTTTGTTAAAGAAAATATTGACTGACTATACTTTTCATCATGGGGATAACACAATAGATTCTACAGATGAACGGCACACACACACATGTAACCATAAAATCATACGCACACTAGCATACACATTCACACACATACAACTTTTTTTCTGCCTCAACTTCGGGACTATAGGGTGTCAGTAGCCAGTGACTCTTGCGTTGCCCAGAGATTATTGGGTCTCGCACTAGATGAGACAGTGCAGCTTCGTGGTGTTGGTTGCAGCTACACAGTCACTCACAGCATCTTGGAATATGGTCTGACATCTTCTATGTTATGTCCTGACGTGTCGGCGTAGCCAAGATGCTTACAGAGAGAGAGAGAGAGAGAGAGAAAAAAAAAGTTTATGTGTGGACTCGAACCTGGATCCATAATATTTGCAATACGCCGTTGTATCCACACTGCCTGCACCTCCCACAATATACAGGTACCACAAACTCGCATATATATTCACAATTTTGCACACATACCCACACACTCCCTCACATACACACACACATATCAAACGAGATAGAGACATAGGTTGATTTACAAAACTGTTTGTGTGAATTGCAAGGAATTCGAGGTAAATAAATATGGAAAGTGAGTGAGTGAATGTGACCGAGAGAGAAATACAAGACAAAGTATATTAAAAAAGAAAATGCATAGAAGTAAAGGTTAATATAAACATAGAAAAGACAAACAATATACATATATAATACATAGCAGTAGGAGTACAAATACAGAGAATGTACAAAGAAATTCATATAAAAATGCATCGAAGTACAGGCAAATGTACACAGACACATAAATGACAGATAAATGGATAGATATAGTGTAAGAACAGATGAGTGTGTGTACGCAAATGTGGATGTGTGTGTGATTGCATTCTGTGTAAATGTGTGCTTCTGTGTGTGTGTGTGTGAATTCCGTGTGTGCGTGTGTGAATGAGTGCATATGTGTGTGTGTATGTGTGCATTTTGTTTGAGAGCGAGAGAGAGTTACGTAAGTGAGATTGGAAACATTCACTCACCATAAAAAAATAAAAAAAAGACCGTACTGCTGTGTGAAAGGGAAAGGACCACCCCCTTCTCCCCTCCTCTCTCTCTCTCTGATATGTATTTACATTTTTGCATCTGCTTTATTTAGTTATTGTTGTAAAAATATATATCGCCTGATATATATATATATATATATATATATATATATATATATATATATATATATATATATATATATATATATATATATATATATATATATATATATATATATATATATATATATGCAAATAAATCACTTGGTGTATTCACATCTTCAGGGGAATTACAGAGTGTAGAAGAATGGTTGCCGAGAGACACCTTATATACCGATACAATTAATAACTAACTGGCAACCTGAAGGTGTTGCCACAACGAGTTCAAAGCAATACACACCCATATGGTGCATACAAGGATATACTACCTGACCCAACTCTCATCATACCTGACATGACCTCTAAACCTAAGATTATCCTCAGTCATTAAGGAATAGCAGTTGGACTTATCTTATTAACAATCTTGTCTATGATGAAACTCTCCAACTTGTACATACCATTGTTTAAATTCATATTAATATTTTCTGTGTGTTTAATCAAACTTGACTCTATGATGTTTCTATTTACGGATGAGTTACAAGACATGATTGACGAAGCATTATCCCAGTCAATACAATGATTATTTTCTCTCATATGAATAAATAAAGCATTAGATTCTTGTCCGGTCCTAACACTATATTTATGCTGTTTGACCCTGGTTGAAAGGTCTTTTCCAGTTTGTCCTATATAGAAGATATTGCATTCTTTACAAGGTACTTGGGAGATACACCCACATGAGGAATTAGGTGAATTTTTGATCAACATTTTCTTGATTGTGTTATTATTGCAGAAGGCAACATTAACATTCCATGTTTTTAGAAGATGAGGGATTTGGGCAAATTTATCACTGTAGGGTAATATCAGTAAGTTTTTATTGTCACGGGGTAGGGGAGGTTCAACCCTATAAAATGATGTTCTTGCTAATTTTAAGGCTTTATCCAAAAATGGTTTGGGGTATTTTAATTTTGTTCCAATGTCAGAGATAAATTCAAATTCCTCATCCATGAATTCAGGACTACATACACGTAGAGCACGTAAGTACATGGAAAAGAAAACAGACAGTTTGACTTTATCGTGGTGTGCAGAGTAAAAATGAATATATGACAAAACATTGGTTGGTTTCCTGTATATGCTAAACTTAAAAGTGTTGCCTACCCTGTGAATCAGGCAATCCAAAAATGGCAATTTTCCATCCTCCTCAATTTCAGTGGTAAAATTAATTGAAGGGGCTAAGTTGTTAAGCAATGGCGCGCGCACACGCACACGCACACGCACACGCACACACACACACACACACACAATAACAATGACAGACTTACAGACTCACTCACATATACACAGATAGACACACACACACACATTTACAAATTTACTCGAAATGGAGAAAGAAAACAGGTATAAAAAAAGCTAAAACAGAAAAGTAGAGAATAAACAGTGAGGGAGAAGAGGGTAAGTGAATAAATGAAGGAGAGAGAAAAATTATAAAAAGAATACAGAAATGACGATTGACTGAAACTGACAAATATGGAAGAATGATCAGAAAAACAATGGGCAGTGTTTGGGTTGGACAACAAAAAATCTTAACTTTTCTGCGAGATAAAAAGAGATGTATTGTTCATGCTTATTCTGCTATCTATCTATTCATTTCTCGATATATCTACCTTTCTATTTATCTATCTTGCTTGTGCCTCTCTGCTGAATCAGTGCAGCATGACTGACAAAAAACAAAATGTCAACTTTTCTCCTTCCCTCACATTCCGTCCCCCCTCCCTCCCCCTCCCATCCATTCAGGCCCACTCCATTTTCCTTCTTCCCCCTCCCACTTCCTCCCTCTCCATCCCACTACCCCCCCTTCCTTCCTCTCCCTCCCTCCCACTTCCATCACTATAGTTTGTAGGTCCGCCCCGCGTATTGCCTAACAACATAGACAATACATTCTTCACAACAACAATAACAAAGGGACACTTTAGCCACCTCCATCAGAATCCCTGTCGCATTACCCTCACCACCATGCTTCTTGCTACCAACCCCACAAGGTTTGCAAGCCAGGTATAGTGGTTCAGCTTCAAGAAGAGATACGGCTTCGTGAAGAAAATAGATGACGGGAAGGAAATATTTGTCCATCGAAAGGATATCACCTCCTCATCCAGCACATTACCCTCGTCTCTGCGAGATGCAAGGGAGGTTGAGTTTGACTTTATGGTCAGGCAGAAGGGCGTGGAGGTGGCCAAAGTGATGGTCCAGGATGGAAGCCTGTCCTAGAAACATTCCACGTCAGGAAGAGGGTCAGGAGGACAACACAGCAGCAGAACACAGACATCGTCACCGTCTGTGTAAAGGTAGCCTTCGCCCTAGCTGCTGAGGGGGTAGATTTTCTGACTGACTTAATTCCACCCTTCCTAGCTGCCATCAACCTCCCGCCCATCAACGTTTTGACCAACCTACAGGCTCCAATACCACCCAAAACGCCGCTCAATAGGCAGAAGGAGCAGGAGGAGGGCCATGCCCAAGACGTTGTTTCAACTTCTGCATCACCCGCAGCTGCACCAGTTGAACCAGAAAAAGCTGCAGCACCGCCTCCAGTCTATCTGTAGCCATTTCGGCGAATCTGGACAATTTACGTGCCAGGTAACTCCTGCGGAAGAGGGCTACGAATACCTCCCCAACTGTCCCACCTCTCAATCACCTTCTTCCTCGGGCGCCATAATGACCTCGCTGTTGCGGTGCCTAATATCAGTTAATTATGCAAGCTTGTCGTCTATGTCGTGTATGTAGATTACTAAGTCGTGAGTGAGCGCCAGGGACTAGCCTGGATTTCGATGATTTCGCATGGATTTAAAATATCTTCCCCTTGATAATTATGACACACTATACTTACTTTTTTCTTTAATATTATTCTTCAGTAGCTATGTTGATATCCTAGATATACGTTTTACTGTATTGTAAAACGGTTATTAGAAACCATAAAAGCAGCACATTGCTTTGACAATAATCATACAAATACAAATTTGTAGCTGCACCTTTGGTTTCAAACCCATAAACATATAGTTTTATAAAAGAACAACACTTAGCTTGGATAAAAGTAAAGAAAATCTGCAAAGTTTTTCTGCATGAAAAATATACAATCGCAGACCATGAAAAGTCTACCCTCTCTGCAGACCCTGAGACGAGGTCTGGGGTCTTTCTCGATAACGGCTCAGCTAAACTATTACGGGCAACACACGCACGAACATACTCCACGAACCAGCTAGGGAAATAAGAAACAGCAGAATTAGTAATGAAGCAAAACCGTTACTATTCAGATTACGTAGTTTCAGTTATCTATAAACGCCGATTTTATCTAATACAAAGAGAATGAAGTTAAGAATACGTCTTATAATTTACAAATCGGCGTCTGGAGTGTGAGGGAACTAACTTCGATTCATGACTACAACTCTGTCGTTCACCTCTATTTTGTAAATAAAGCAGCAGCTCAGATGATTCGTATTATTAGTTTTTTTTTTTTTTTTTTTTATTAATTGCGCCGTAACGTCAATCAACAGGCAGGCAACAATACATACGGGTAGGCGGGGCCCATGAGAATACAATGACTACAACCACATATACACACGCACACACAAATACACACACATCACGAAAACATAACAGAATGGAGCACAAGCATACTGACAAATATTTACATTATGACCTATTTAAATCCACCAAAACGAGGGTGGCGTACCAGAAGTTCCTCCAGAACCTGGTGGTTCAGCAGGTGTCGACAAACCACATCAAGTGGCAGGCCCCGAGGCAGCAAGTGTCGGACAGTGGGGCAGGCCAGGCAATAGTGCTCTATAGTGTTAGCACGAGGCGCTCGACACAAGCGACACTCAGTGAAGGGAGGCTCACCCTGCATCCTAGCAACCTGCCATGGTGGACGGTAGCCAAGCCTCAAACGAGCAGAGACTACATTGTGCCTCCGAACCATGAAGCCTCGACGACGGTAGGAATATTTGTGATGGCAGACAGACTCGTAATGTGTGATGGAGATGCTGAAGGGGCTCTCTGCATCTCTGCGTCGCCGTACACGGAGGAGAGCGGCGGAACGGACTTTAGAGAGGTAACATGTCAGGGAGAGAGGACGTCCAACACAACGAGGAGGCAGATGGCAGGCTTCCTTTGCGAGTCTGTCAACTGTACCATTGTGACATAAACCTACATGGGATGGCACCCATAAAAATTTGACAGTCAAGTTACGATGACGCAATAAGGACAAAAACGATAAAATCTGCTGAACAACAGTAGAGTGTGTGGGCTGAACACTAGAGAGAGAATGAAGGGCAGGTCTGGAGTCACAAAAAATGGCAGCATTCACTCCACGTTTACAAACAAGACTAACAGCATCCAGAATGGCATACAGTTCACACAATGTTGAGCTAGAGTGGTTACAGAGACGACGGCCAACCCAGCCCCCTCGAGGTGACTCCATGTCAGGTGAGAAAACGGCACAACCTGCTGCACCATCCATTTGCAATGAGCCATCAGTGTAGAGGCAGTATGGATCTGTGATAGAGGACGTCACTGTTTCTATGTGTTCCAGAGCCAACTGCCACTGTAGAAAAGGCAGTTCCGACTTGGAAGTAGGTGTGAAGCTCACATCAGGTGTTGGTAGCATCCACGGAGGGGGTCCTAGTGGGACGTCTGCCACCATTATATCTATATTAAGACTACGGAGCATAGAGGAAACAGACCTTATAAGAGTACGTCCAGCAGGCAGTATGGGAGGGACCGGGTAGTTTGGTCTAAGAGAAGTCCTGACTAACTGAGAGTAATGGGGTGAAAGATGTGGGAAATGGAGGCACTTGACAGTGAAGCCAGTAACACTAGAATAAATTCTCTCCACTAACGGGGGAAGACGCAACTCACGCTGCATGTTCACTATCCTGGTCGACATTGGACAACCGAGAATTATTCTCATTGCTCTATTCTGAAATTTTTCTAAAGTTTCAAGAGTAGCCCTGGGAAGTTGAATCAGAGCAGGGGAGAGGTAATCAACAACTGAACGGATAAAAGCAATATAGATAGTCCTGGCTACTGGGATGGAGATGCCCGAGGAGTTGTTAGTGAGCCATTGAAGTGGCGTAAGTCCGCGCTGGAGACGACCCAATAAGTCCTGGACAATGGGATGGTCTTGAGGTCTGGCAGGGACAATCAGCCAAATATTGACCGGCATGCCCAAGTAGCGATACTGGAAACACATGGGAATGACAGTCCCTCCCATGGTGAACACTGGCCGAGCTTGAGGAAGGCGGCAGGAGAATATTCTGCTCTTATCTGGGGAGACAATAATGCCACAGTGAGAGGAGGACACAGAGAAGGAGTCAAAAAACCGCTGGAGATCCCTTGGTGAGGTAGAATGAACACAGATATCATCAGCATAGCACGTAATTGCAGTTCCAGGTATATCAGGGAGAGAAGTGAGCAGCCGATGCATCAGAATATTTAATAACAATGGGCTGACAACACCCCCTTGAGGCGTACCAAGGTGAAAACTGTGCAAAGGACTGAGCGCACCACTGAAAAACACACGGGAGGTCCTGTTACTCAGGTAGCCCCAAATCCACCGTAATAGATTACCCTTTATCCCAAAGTCAACCAGTTGATCCAAAATGACGTCTCTATTAGCAACATCGAAGGCAATTGAAAGGTCAATAAAGGCAACCACACTGTCCCTGTTAAGACGAGTGTACAGGTCGACTAGGCAGTGGTGTGTGCTCCGCTGGGGTACGAAACCAAACAGCCATGGAGAAAGGCGATCTTGCAGTCTGTACATGAGACGATTGAGTAAGATTCTCTCCATAACCTTACAAAAACAGGAAGTAAGGGAAATAGGCCTGAACTTCGCAGTGCCGGGCTTAGGGATGGGTATTATTGTGCTGCTGGTCCAGGCTCGTGGTACACAACCATACCAAAGAGAGAGCACGTCACAACTCCTCCTCAGTTATCTTCTCTACATCATCGTCATCATCTTGCAACAGAGCAGACATTAGATGTAGCCGATGGACAGCAGCATGGGAAGTGAGTGCATCTTGTATGTGGATGGGTAGACTGGCTGAGGTAGATTGTTCTGACCAGGCATCGACAAGTTGTTGGGCATAGTCGGCGGGAGTGTGATGACGAGAAGTGACCGGTGTCTTTTTAACAACCCGACGGATGAGGTGCCACATAGAAGCCACACTTGTTTACTGGTTGATGCTGTCCGTGAACCGCTGCCAAGACTCAGTGTGAGCACACTCCTGCAGGGCAACCAAAGCGTCCCTAGACATCTGGTAACGATGGAGCAGGTCAGGGGTTGGGTTGGCTTGAAACAACAGGCCATCACGTTCAGCCTCCTCCTTTACCTCCTGTATATGTGCATCCAGCGTCCAGGAGTGGGCAGTATGGCGATGCTGGAAGTGTGGCCGGGAGACGTATAGTCTATAAAAGTCATGAGTAGCAGATACAAGATCAGAGTACAACTGTTCAGCTGATATGTCAAATGTAGGGAATACATGGGCCATGAATAAGATGTAGATCGGGCAATATTTAGGGGGCACAGCAATACGCAAACGAGTGGCTGAAGCACCTGATCCAGCAGTTAGAGAATAATGAAACCGAAGAGCGATGTGACCAGAGAATAAGTCTGCCGCCTTCCTCAAGCTCGGCCAGTGTTCACCATTGGAGGGACTGTCATTCCCATGTGTTTCCAGTATCGCTACCTGGGCGCACCAGTCAATATTTGGCCAATTGTCCCTGCCAGACCTCAAGACCATCCCATTGTCCAGGACTTGTTGGGTCGTCTCCAGCGCCGACTTACGCCACTTCAATGGCTCACTAACAACTCCTCGGGCATCTCCATCCCAGTAGCCAGGACTATCTATATTGCTTTTATCCGTTCAGTTGTTGATTACCTCTCCCCTGCTCTGATTCAACTTCCCAGGGCTACTCTGAAAACTTTGGAAAAATTCCAGAATAGAGCAATGAGAATAATTCTCGGTTGTCCAATGTCGACCAGGATAGTGAACATGCAGCGTGAGTTGCGTCTTCCCCCGTTAGTGGAGAGAATTTATTCTAATGTTACTTGCTTCACTGTCAAGTGCCTCTATTTCCCACATCTTTCACCCCATTACTCTCAGATAGTCATGACTTATCTTAGACCAAACTACCCGGTCCCTCCCATACTGCCTGCTGGACGTACTCTTATAAGGTCTGTTTCCTCTATGCTCCGTAGTCTTAATATAGATATAATGGTGGCCGACGTCCCCCCAGGACCCCCTCCGTGGATGCTACCAACACCTGATGTGAGCTTCACACCTACTTCCAAGTCGGAGCTGCCTTCTCTACAGCGGCAGTTGGCTCTGGAACACATAGAAACAGTGACGTCCTCCATCACAGATCCATACTGCCTCTACACTGATGGCTCATTGCAAGTGGATGGTGCAGCAGGTTGTGCCGTTTTCTCACCTGACATGGAGTCACCTCCAGGGGGCTGGGTTGGTCGTCGTCTCTGTAACCACTCTAGCTCAACATTGTGTGAACTGTATGCCATTCTGGATGCTGTTAGTCTGATTTGTCAACGTGGAGTGAATGCTGCCATTTTTTGTGACTCCAGACCTGCCCTTCATTCTCTCTCTAGTGTTCAGCCCACACACTCTACTGTTGTTCAGCAGATTTTATCGTTTTTGTCCTTATTGCGTCATCGTAACTTGACTGTCAAATTTTTATGGGTGCCATCCCATGTAGGTTTACGTCACAATGGTACAGTTGACAGACTCGCAAAGGAAGCCTGCCATCTGCCTCCTCGTGGTGTTGGACGTCCTCTCTCCCTGACATGTTACCTCTCTAAAGTCCGCTCCGCCGCTCTCCTCCCTGTACGGCGATGCAGGGATGCAGAGAGGCCCTTCAGCATCTCCATCACATATTATGAGTCTGTCTGCCGTCACAAATATTCCTACCGTCGTCGAGGCCTCATGGTTCGGAGGCACAATGTAGTCTCTGCTCGTTTGAGGCTTGGCTACCGTCCACCGTGGCAGGTTGCTGGGATGCAGGGTGGGCCTCCCTTCACTGAGTGTCGTTTGTGTCGAGCGCCTCGTGCTTACACTGTAGAGCACTATTGCCTGGCCTGCCCCACTGTCCGACACTTGCTGCCCCGGGGCCTGCCACTTGATGTGGTTTGTTGACACCTGCTGGACCATCAGGTTCTGGAGGAACTTCTGGTACGCCCCCCTCGTTTTGGTGGATTTAAGTACTTAATAATGTAAATATTTGTCTGTATGCTTGTGCTCCATTCTGTTATGTTTTCGTGATGTGTGTGTGTGTGGTGTGTGTGTGTGTGTGCGTGTGTATGTGTGGTTGTAGTCATTGTATTCTCATGGGTCCCACCTACCAGTATGTATTGTTGCCTGCCTGTTGATTGACGCTACGGCGCAATTAATTAAAAAAAAAAAAAAAAAAGCTATTTATATTCGTTGTCAGCAAGTATGCCACTGTCGCTTTTGAGATTGATGAGAAGTTAGTACTTTCTTTTCTTATACGGTATTTAAATGAAGGGTTCTTTAGGATTAGTCTTGCATACCCCGGTAATTCGAAGCTTTTTATTTTTCTTACGTTTCATTATTAGTTTTAAAGTATTCTGCGTATTCTGTCATGTTCTCTCATGTCATCTACATCAATTGTTTGCTCATAGTTTTCATAGACTTCTTTTTTCACTTTATGGGTATCATTAATTTCGCTGTTCCACCTTATTGGTTTAGTTTTACCTTTTATTCGTCTGTTACTATATGAGATACTGGATGTTACAGCGTTGTTTAGTTTTTCATTGAAAGCTTGCCACAAATTTTTTTCGTCTGAATTTTCTAACATTTCTGTCCAGTTTACGTTTTTTATGTTGTTTATAAGTTTGTTGAAATCCGACTTACGGTAATTTGATACTCTTTCTTAACTTGATTTTTCCTCATCTTTCTTAAGTATGATATTGAATGTGTCAATTTTATGGTCGCTAGAGCTGACCTCCGGGCTCTTATTTCCGTTACTGACGAGATTATCATCAGTAGAAACAATAATATTGATTTTTTTTTTCCCTGCGTTGGGTGTTCGATGTGTTGGGTTAAGACACTTTGTATAAGGTTCACCTGATAAACTATTTCCAGAGTGAGTATTTAGGCGTTCTCCCCACTGGCAAGTTAAAGTCTCCAAAGAACACAATGTTTTTTTTGCTGGATATTTCTGACATTTGTTCATGTCGGAGAGGCAGTGCAGAGTGGATACAGCAACAGACTGTAAATATCATGGACCCAGGTTCGAGTCCATGAGAAACGTCTAGAGTTTTTCCGAGGTGATCTAATGGTTCTGCTGTTCGTCAAGTATCCTGGCTACGCCGACACGTCAAGAAAATACCCCCTACATCGTCGTCAATTCATGTTAAAGAAGATGCCCGACCATATTCCAAGATGATGTGAGTGTGGGTGTATGTGCCTTATCCTGATAGTGACGTGTATAGAAATAAAGTGTCATCAGCAAGTGGGACAAAAGAGAAGCTACCAACATCATGAAGCTCCGCTGTCTCATCTAGTGTGACACTCAATATCTCGGGGCCTCGGAAGATTCACGGGCTACCAACAGCCTACAGTCCCGAGGTTGAGGTAAAAAAAAAAAAAAAAAAAAAATCTATATATCGTCGCACTGGGTTGACTGAGCAGTGGTCTGTCGATATGACCGAATATCATCTTTTAAGTATTTTTTTAACTATATATACCAGATTTTTATACTAGTGATTGTTTGCTTAGACTGCTAAAGTATGGAGACTGGATTTAACATAGATTAATACACCGCCGCCATTTCTCTGTATTCTTTCGCTACTGAAGAGGGTAAAGTCTGCGATGTCGTATTTTCATAAGAAATCTCTCGTTTTAGTGCTGTTTAAACTATGATTCTGTGACACCTATTATATCGTAGTCTCCATCGCTGGCCAGTGCTAGCAATTTTTCAAATGTTTTACGTATGCAAAGGGCATTTATTAGACAGATTTTGGCAGAAGGGGAAATGAAAGGGATGGGAGAAAAGACGAAAGAGGAATAAAAAAGTGAGGAGATATGAAAGAGAAGGAAGGGGAAAGTTAGGGGGAAAATTATGACAGAAGAAAGGGAGATGAAAGGGAAGGGAGGGGAAGGGAGAAAAAAGGAAGAAATAATGGGAGACTAGGTTGCATTGGGGAGGACCTAATAGAAAGGGAAGAGAGAAGAGATGACAAAGGACATTCAAACAGCAATAGACCTGCTGGTCCTTACGAGGCTGCTTGATTTTGCAATTCTATCTAACCTACAAGAGTGAGGGAAAGTATAGCAAAGAAGAAGGCTCCTCCCCACCCACTACCCAAAGCTGGCAGGAAATGAAAAGATACCATGTAGTATGGAAAAACTAACATGGAATTTATATAGGACAGCAGGAAGGTTCTTACACTATGTCTTAATATACAGTACATTTCTATATATATGACGTAAAATTATTCGTGTAACACAGTACTAGCTAGCTATAAATATACCAGTGGTTTGTACTCCGAATGGCTTACCCAGGCCCTACACTCTATGCTACGAATACTACTAACGTGGTGAGTCTGTGACTGTTCTACTCTTGTCGGAGTATATATAATAAGTGGACTGCGGTTATGTTACTAATCTTATTCGAGTGTGAATAGTTGGAGGTTCGGGTTATTTGCTAGATACTTGTCTAGGTAACTATTGAACGACTCTATTGTTGCACAGTTTATAACAGCAGAGGGCAGTCGGTTCCAAATGTTTACGATACGATTGAAAAAGAAAAATTTAGCTTAATTCGTGTTAAAACGTTTCCCGACGATCTTGAGTCCATTATTCCTGGTAATATTTCTGTTGTCGATGCTGAAGTAATTACTGGCATTTAAATTACTGAAACCTTTGAATATTTTGAAGACTTCTATTAGGTCTCCTCTTAGTCGTCGTTTGGTGAGGCTATATAGATTTAATTCCTTCAGTCGCTTCTCATAGGGCTTATTTCGTAATCTGGGGATCATTTTAGTTATCCTGTGCTGTACTCTCTCTAGTTTTTCGATGTCTTTCTTGTAGTACGGGGACCACATCTGTACTCAGTATTCGAGGTGAGGACGTACAAGTGAGTTATATAATGTAATAATAATATCTTCTGATTTAAATTCAAAAGTTCTACCAATAAATCCTATGAGTTTGTCTGCTGTTTTCACTACTTCTGAGCACTGCTGTCCAGGTTTTAAGTCATTTGTTATTGTGACACCGAGGTCTCGTTCCATATTTACGCTTGAGAGTTGAACGTTATTCATAGTGTATTGTACTTTACTGTTATCATTTCCAATATGAAGAACTTTGCACTTTTTTACATTGGAATACATTTGCCACTCATTTACCCAGTCTACCAAAGTGTCCAAATCGCGCTGTAAGGTTTGCCACTCTTCTCTGGAGGTTAACCACTTTACTCGCTAGTTTTGTGTCGTCTACAAATTTTGATGTTTTACAAGTGAGCCCATTATCTATATCATTAATATAAATTATGAAAAGGATGGGCCCCAATACTGATCCCTGAGGAACTCCACACTGAACATTACGCCAGTCAGATGCTATTCCATTAATTACTACTCGCTGTTTATGCTCTGACACCCAGTCTTCGAGCCATGCCTGGACTTTCCCCATAATACCGTGTGCGCCGAGTTTTCTTATCAATCGCTTGTGGGGGACCTTGTCAAAATCTTTTTGGAAATCTAGGTAAATTACATCCACGGATCTCGACTCATCATGCATGTTATGAACGTCATAAAAAATATCTAATAGGTTTGTGAGGCAGGACCGTCTATTTCGAAAACCGTGTTGCGAGTCTTTTATTATATAATTCTCTTCTAGGAACTTTACCATTTTGTCCCTGATAATGGTTTCCATTAGTTTACAGACTACCGATGTTAGGCTTATTGGTCGATAAATACCGGGTAGTGACTTATTTCCTTTCTTAAATATAGGTGTTACGTTAGCTGTTTTCCATTCGCTTGGTACTTTCCCCGTTTTTATGATTTCTTAAATATGACAGAAAGTGGCTTGGCTAACTCGAATTTCGCTTCCTTCAAGATTCTCGGGGAAATTTTATCTGGTCCCGGCGTTTTATTTACATTGATGGCATTTATAGCACTTAAAATGTTACATTCATCAAATTCGCAGTTATCTAGACTTATGTCATTTACTTGTACGGTCGGGACTGGTAGTGCTTTTGTTGTATTTTATACATTGAATACTGATGCAAAATAATCATTTAGTATGGTCGCCATTTCTACTTCATTATCAGTATATTCGTCATTGTTATTTACAAGTGGACCAATTACTGAAGTTAGCACTTTCTTTGTTTTTATGTAACTATAGAATTCCTTCGGGTTTGATTTACTAAGTTTTGCAATATGATTCTCTAACTTTTTCTTACTTTGTTTGATTTGCTTTTTAATTTTTCGTCTAAGTCTGTCGAATTCCTGCTTATCTGACTCGTCTTGTGTTTCTTTAAATCTTTTATGGGCTCGTTTTTTGGCTAATAGGTTCGTGTGAATCTCGTTATTCAACCATTTGGGTTTACATTTTCCCGGTGAACGTCTATCACGGTACGGTATACATAATTTCACAGCACAATCTAGGTTATTTACAAATAATTCCCATGAGGCGTTGATGTCTGGGGCGTCTGTTACAGCAGTCTAATCTGTGTTACCTAAGGTACATCTTTGTTTATTAAAGTTCGCCCTTTTAAAATTAGGTACTTTTTCTGTGCTCGCGTTTTCTTCTGTCTTTGATATATTAATTTCAAATGTTATAATTCTGTGATCGCTAGAACTAAATTCAGGTCCGACTGTAACATCCTTAACTAAGCGGTCATCGGTAGTAAGAATTATATCTAGGATATTGTTTTCTCTCGTAGGATACGTTACACGTTGGCTTAGTGCACTTTCGTTTAAATTTGTCTACAAATCGTGGCCTGAATGAGAAGTTAAATTATCACCCCACTTCTGTACTGGTAGATTAAAATCGCCAAAAATTATACAATCATCCTCGCAACAGATTTCAGCTATACTGTCGTAGAGAACTGAATCGGTGTTTATTGATTGATTCGGTGGTCTATATATGAGGCCCAATATTGTTTTGCATGAACGGTGTCGTAATTGTATATAGCATGAGTCTATATTATCTATTTCTGGCCTATTCACTCGTAGCGGGTGAAGACTACTTTTTACGTACAGAATTACACCACCTCCGTTACGAACTGTTCTTTCGTTACTAAACATGTTATATCGCGGTATGGCATATTCTGCTAGGTAATCTCTACAGGCTGTATTTATCCAGGATTCCACGATGCCAATTATAACATAATTTTCTGTACTTACTAAGGCCTCTAGGTCTGTAAATTTATTACGTATACTCCGTGCATTGAAAAAACAGACTATCGTCGATGTCGAGTTGTATGAGGGTTTATTGTTTACGTTACGGGCGTTGTGTTCTGCTGCGCTGCGTTTTTTTATCTGTAGTTTTGAACAGCATCATTTAGTAGTCTTCCAACACCGTTTCGGTGTAGTCCGTCTTTTTGGAAGAGAATAGGATTATTATAAAAATTGTCCCAATGGTCGATGAATTCTATTCCTTCCTGTGAACAAAGTGTCTTTAATCGGCTGTTTGTACTATACGCCAGGTTATAAAACCTGTTGTCTGCATTTACCCTCGGCAGGATCCCGGAAATGATGATGTGATTAGAGTTATTTTTGTATCGTCGAATGGCTTCTCGGTATTTTTCTTGTTCGCTTGAGGTCGTTTGTTCCCGTATGAAGAATGAAGCATGTGTTGTTGGTGGCATCCACAGTAATGTCTTGGTGGGCCGCGGTGATGTCGTCAATACCTGCTCCTGGTATACAATAACGTTTACGGTTATTAGGGGCTCTACCACAGAACTCTTCCAGTTGACCACGGATTATGGAGTCCCCAATTAATCGGGTTTCTTCCTCATCCTCCATGGGCTCAGTCAGTACCTGGTATCGGTTGGAAGTTATTATTGGTAGGTAGGTTCTGGGAGCAGTCACCTGTCTCGTTTCGACAGGAGGATAAAGTAGAGAAGGGGAGATAGGGGACTTAATAAGGAAGGGAGAGGAAAGGGGAATGGGAAGGCAAATGGAAAGGATGTAACAGGGGGGAGAGGGAGGAGAGAGGTAAAGGGGAATAAGGAAGGGAGTTTAAAGGAAAGGGAAAAGAGAGGGAAAGATAATGGGAAAGAAAGGGAGAGGAATGAGGAATCAAGAAGGGAAGGGACATGAAAGATAATGGAATAGAGAAGAGAGAGGGAAACGGAAGGGAGGGGAGATGGGAGACTGAGATGGAATATGAAAGTGAAGGGAATGGGTAGGGAGAGGGAAGTGGGATAGAGAAGGGGAGGAAGCGGGAATGAGAAGAAGGATTGAGAAGGGCAGGGGAGAGGGAAATGAGAAAGAGATAGGAGATGAAAGAGAAGGTAGACTATGGGGAAGGAAGATGAAAGAGAAGGTGAGGTTAAGGTGTGTGTGTGTGTGTGTGTGATCTATTTGTGATCTATTTGTGGTTATACAGGAATGAGCCTAGGCTCGTGGTGTCCCGTCTGCTTTTTTCATTTTATCATAATTATCTTTAAAACTATGAATAGTTGTTGCATTCACGACTTCCTCCGGCAAAGAGTTCCATTATGCAATTGCTCTTTGGGGAAAATAGAATTTCCGCACATCCTTTTTGGTTAATTTCCTTGCCAACTTCCGAGTGTGTCCTCTTGTTCTTCCCACAGTTGGTGTAATAAATTCATTCCTATCAATCCATTCCAGTTCGTGTACACATTTGTACATCATGATCATATCACCACGTTTCCTTCTTTCTTCTAATGTTGGTAGATTCAGTGTTTGTAGCCGTTCTGAGTAACATAACTCCAACTCAGGCACCATCCTAGTAGCTGCTCTCTGTACTCTCTCCAACTTGTCTATGTGCTTCTTTAAGTGAGGGTTCCATACTACTGCAGCATACTCTAGAATCGGCCTTACAAATGTTTTCAGTAATTTCACCAGCATGTCTCGATCCATATGAGTAAATGCAACTCGTATGTTTGACAACAAAGCATATGCCTGTCTAACTTTTTCCTTTATGTAGCTTCCTGGTGACATTTTTGAAGATATTGTCACCCTTAAATCCTTTTCCTGCTGCGAGTTGTCTATTATCTTGCCTCCCATAGTGTACTGTCCATGTGGTCGTAAACTGCTCTCACCCATTTCAATAACATGACATTTCTCGGAGTTGAATTCAAGTTGCCATTTCTTACTCCACTCATACACCTTACTTATATCCTCCTGAAGTGCTGCACATGAGTTGATGTCAGTTACTTGTCTCAATAATTTTGCATCATCAGCAAACATGTTCATGTAGCTCCCGAAACTAATGCCACTGGCCATGTCATCCACATACACTAAGAACATAAGTGGCGCCAGTACGGAACCCAGTGGCACCCCACTTGTCACCTTCCTCCAACTTGAAAACTTTCCTCTTATAACAGTCCTCATCTTCCTCTCACTCAGAAAGTTTTTCATCCATAATAGTAACTGTCCTCTGATTCCGCCTTTCATTTTTAGTTTCCATATGAGCCTTTGGTGTGGAACACTATCAAACGCCTTTTTTAAGTCCAAATAAACACAGTCGACCCAACCATTTCTCTCCTGTAATATTTCTGTGACTCTGTCATAAAAGCTCAGAAGGTTTGTGACACACGATCGTCTCGATCTGAATCCGAACTGTCTATCTGACAACATACGTTCGCTTTCCAGGTAATCAATCCACCTATTGCGAATTATTCTCTCCATAGTCTTGCACACAACACTAGTTAGGGAGACTGGTCTGTAATTGAGAGGCTCTTCTTTACTTCCTTTTTTATACAAAGGCACAATATTTGCTGCTTTCCAGAGCTTTGGTAATTCACCCAATGTTAACGAGTGATTGAAGATGATTTGTAGAGGGTAACTTAACCCTGTGGCACATTCCCTCAACACCCAGCAGGACACATCATCTGGTCCCGCTGCTTTCCTTCTGTCTGTGGCATTTAGTACTTCCTGAATATCTTCTTGGGATATCTCAACATTATGTAGCCCATCTTCTTGTATTTGCACAGTTCTATCTGGTGTAAATTCATCCTCTGTCACAAACACTGATTGAAATTTCTGGTTTAGGATTTCACTCATATCTTCCTCCTTTTCATACACGATGTTGTCCACCACCAATCTCTGAATCTTGTCCTTCACTTTCATCTTACCTCTTATAAAGCCATAGAATAGACGGGGGTTCCCGTCACATTTCTCTATAACAGATTTCTCAAAATTTCTCTCTTCTTCCCGTCTAATTTGCGTATATTTATTCCTTGCATTTTTGTACCTTTGATACGCCTGCTGAGTTTTTTTCCTCCTGTATCTATTCCATAGTAGGTCTCTTTCCTCTTTTGCTCTTCTACATCTTATATTGAACCACACTTTTTTATTTATACACGTGACTCTGTTCTTGGGAATATATCTTTTTATTCCCTCGTTAAGTAACTCACAAAAACGCCCATACATTGCGTCTATATCCTTCCCATTTAGTTCTTGGTCCCAGCTCAATTCTTTCAAGTGTTTGTTTAGGTCTTTGTAATCGCCTTTTCCATAATTAAAACTATCCTTTTTGGGAGTTTCCTTTTCCTTTCCAATGTCATACTGAATAATGAAATCAAACTTAATCACGACATGATCGCTCTTGCCCAGAGGAGGTAAGTACCTCACCTCAGATATTTCATCGCTCGTTCTAGTAAACACCAGGTCTAGTAACGAGGGTTCATCCTGACCTCTCACTCTCGTTGGCTCATTAACATGCTGGTGTAAGAAAAATTCTGTTACTAACTCGAGCAGTCTATAACTCCAGCTGTGTTCTTGTTGAGTAGTTTGTATCTCCTCCCAATCAATCGCGGTACTATTAAAGTCACCTGTCATAATCACCCGTTGATTCTTGTTTTGCACTTCCTGTAGAATCTTTCCGATACTATAAAGTGTTACCTTAACCTTTTCTTCGTACTCTGTAGGATCCCAAGCACTGGTTGGGGGAGGCATGTACACATTTACCACTGTTATGTTTTCATTTCCTACCCTTACAACCACTGCCACAACTTCACTTCCATTGTCATTGATGGTAATCTCCCTGACTTTTAACTCTGTTCTTGTCATGATAATTACACCCCCTCCTTCCTTTCCTTTTCTGTCCTTCCTATATATGTCATACCCCTCTATATTCAATGCTTCGTTTCGTATATCATGCTCTAGTTTTGTTTCTGATAAACAAACTACTTCTGGTCTCTCTGTGACTAATAAATCTCTGAGTTCTAATGACTTAGATACAAATCCATCCATATTTGTATATATGATGCTTAGGAAACTATTTTGATATCCGTGTACATTTATGGCCTTTGTAGGCCCTCTTATTCTCTTATTTTGATGAACCATTTCCGAATTCTCAG
Source organism: Petrolisthes cinctipes (assembly GCA_033782935.1). Classification (NCBI taxonomy): domain Eukaryota; kingdom Metazoa; phylum Arthropoda; class Malacostraca; order Decapoda; family Porcellanidae; genus Petrolisthes; species Petrolisthes cinctipes. The sequence continues at coordinate 50,264 of JAWQEG010000929.1, read as the reverse complement.
TCCCGACACTTTGAAGAAAAAATGCTTTTTTTCTTCATCAGATAGCTCGTTATTCATTTTCTTAGCTGCTTCTATTTTTTCTTTTAGAATACTTCTATCCTCTTCAGTTAGGTTTCTCCTAACTTTGATGTGGCCAAACATATCATCATCTTTTAGTTTCCATGCGTTTCTCAGTATTTCATCGGTTGCTTGATTGCCTGTGAGTGTAACCTTCATTGGTCTTTGCCCTTGTCATATTTTCCGATTCTCATGAGTAAGTTTTTCAAGAACTTCCTTTACAGATTTCTCCTCTACTTTATCTCTGTCAAATCTCGATCTAATTTCTTCCTCCTTGATTCCAAAAATAATTACAGACTTATTTATAGCTACAGTATCCCGTATAAACCGATCATTGTTTCGAATAACTTTCTTGACAACAGATTCGATATTACTTTGCTCTTTAATCTGCTTCATTTCTTGTTTATATTCCAGATTCTTTTTTGCCATCTCAGCAAAACTAGATTTCAAGTCATTTTGACATGTATTTACTTGGTCAATAATTCCTTGTTGGTCTTCCAACAATTTGTTCTTATCGTTAACTAATTTGTCTCGTTCTTCTTTCATTTGCTTCATATTATCCTCACCTGATACCTGACTAAGTTCATTTCTCAGCTCTTGTATTTCTACATTCATTTCCTTAATTAGCTCTTTTAGTTGGGCTATTTCTGATTCCCTCTCTATATCTTTATTTTGTAACAACTCATTTTGCTTGCCAACCTCCAGCAGCTCGTTCCTCAGTCGGTTAACTGTCTCTTTCAGCTGATTTGATTCCTCTCTATCTTTCTTATAATCACATTCTATCTTCTCTAGTTTTTGCTTAAAGACGTCCAGTGATTTTATATCACACAGCAAATGTGTTTTGTCACTAACCTCTGGGTTGGCCCTACTTTGACCAGTTGCACTTTTAGCTCGTTGATCTTTGTTGCCTTGTTTACCGGACTCCTGGCTCCGGGGTCTTGGACATGCCTCGGTGTTTGCTGTTCGGTCGTTCCGGGTCAGTCTACTGCTCCTCTTGATTCCTTCGACGACGTTTTCACTATCCATAATGCAACAATATTCACTATTCCCCTCCAAGATTAGGCAGACATTTAGCGTCTGGGACACCACTGACTAGATTCCTGAACAATCACAACAGGCTGGAGCTCCCACACAGCACGTCCACTCGCCACCACCGCCACACACGGTGTGTGTGTATGTTTATTAAAATGAATGGGTGATTCTGCAACAATTAATTGGTCTCTATATTGAGTATGGCATAGGAAACGCCTCGGTGCTGGTAGTAACTCTGTATGCGCTAGTAACTGATTCATTTAAACTATTCCAAGCATTAAACAGGCCATCATTATTTTTGTTCTTTATGTCCTGTTTCCGGGCATACTACTTTTGAGAAAGCAAGGAGCTCTAAAATGTACCAAAACTAATTTATTTCCTTAATTGTGTTGAAGGAAAATTGGGATTAGGGAGTGGTATGGATTATATTAGGACAATATAAATGTTTTATGATAATTAACTAAAGGTGTCGCTTATTTTGGGTGAAGTGGAGAGCTACAGAAACAGAGTATTTGCACGTCGGATTAAGCTTCAACTGTGCTCCAGAAACTTTGCATTAGAAAAAAAAAGTATAGAGGCCTGACGACACTCTCTGGATCTGGACACGCGTGTCACACATAAATGACTACTTGGTCTGTACGTAAGAATATCCGTGTTGACGATGGTGTTGTACTGGAACGAATGCTCTGTGATGTGTATATGGAGTCATCGTACCGGTACCAAGCCATCTTGTATAAGAATATCCATTGTGATGACGATGGTGTTGTACCAGTATGATGGCTCGACTCTGTAGAGTCATCGTACCGGTACCACGTCATCGTTAATCCTATGAAGCAAGAGAACCATGGAGTGATTTATAGCACTTTCATCTAAGAAAAATACCCCAAACAAACATAGTAAACAATTTTCTTTGGTGCTATACCGCCGCGCGACCGCACAGGCTGAGCAGTAAACAAAGAATCGCGACATGCTCTTTTATTGGTATAGTGAAACCAGTACAGCTGGTTGCTATAGAATAGGCCCCTTCACAAGCCCAGGCCCCGTGTAGGCATAATCTGGGTTGGAAGGGTCAATTCCGTGACGTTCATCAGAAGTAAATAAAATTCAAATCTGGCGCTGTACTGATAGTGGAGCCACCTGGTGGTGGTGAGGTGAGGTATTAAGCCCCTCCTCCGCTGAATACCGCTCGTCCACTCTGTCGCGGAACACACGTCTGTCAACATCTACGCTCCTCGCTGCTACGCTATGGTATTGTGTCGCGTGTTCCTGCTAAGTTTTCTTTTGTGTTCTAGTGGCTAGCCTGCTTTGCAGATGTATCATGTGTGTTTTCTAGGAGGGTTTTTAGGTGTTTATGGGGGTTTTTTCTTCGTTAGGACTTAGTTCTTTCCTTAAGCGAAGGGGGCTTTTCAGCCCCTGTTTTCGGAGTTTTTCTCCGTCTGTCCCCTCTTTCACTGTCCCTCCTGCCACTAGTACATGCTTCGTGTGTATTTTATCGGGGTTTTCTGGGTTTTTTTAGCGAGGTTAGTGGGCGCCACGTGGGACTTCCCCACCCCACGTGGTGACCACATGGGGTCTTTGCAGCCCTTCCTCTTGCCTTCCCCGATTATTATGTGTCCCCTCTCGGTAGGGGGGAGTGAGAATTGTGCCCTGGTTCTCTCTTCCTCTCCCGGGCGGGGTTTTTTTTATTTTATTTTGGGGTTCTTCCATTATTTTCAGCCTGGAGTGTTTCTTCTCAGGCTATCGGGTCCCCTCCTACCCCTCCTTCTGGTTCATCTGTCCGGGGGGGCCCTTTTTTACCCGCTCCATGTGGCGGACGATTCTGGTTTTACGGGGTTTTTCCCTGGGCGGCTGCGCGAGTGTGGAGGATCGTGTTCTGGTCCCCAGGTTCAGCGGGCGTGTCCCGCGCTTCTTTCCTTCGGGGAGGATGGGTTTGTGTTCCAGTGTTTGCACGTGTTAACCCATGTTTGTGTATTCTTTTCTCCCCCAGCCTACTCGTGCCCTTTGTGCTGCCTCAGGATGTACCGTGCGGGTCTCGCCTGACGGACACCTGCACTGTTCTCCTCACGCACCCTGCTTCACTCCCTTGGGTTACGACCCTTTGGCGTGTGGTGTGTGCCGCCCCTGGGCTGAGTTGTGTCGGGTTACCTCCCCTTCTGCCCGCTCCAAGCTCCCTGCCCTTGCTTCTCTTCGTATGGCGTGGACGAGGGCTAGGAGAATGGCCCACAAACGAGACGGTTCTTCTTTGGCGTGGGTGGACCCGATTTTGGGAGCGGACCTGGGTTTATTCAGGACCCGTTACCCTTCTTCCTGTCTCTCGGAGTCTCAGGGGCTAGAACCTCCTGAGGCCCGAGAGATTGAGCCTGCTTCCCTAGGCGGTACTACGACTCCTTCTCGGGGCTTATCCCCCCGGGAAGCGAGCGAGTCTGTCGCGCTGGTTCTCCCGACTGCCTCACCGGTACAAGGGCCCAGCAGGGAACCCCCAGCTTCGCCTCCTGCTAGAGCTGGCTCCTCAGGCCTCTCTAGAGGACGCAAGCGTTCGGCTAAAAGGTCCCGCCACTCCAGGAAGTCCCGTGCTCGTCGCCGTTCTCCTTCCTCCTCTTCTTCGTCGTCCTCTTCCTCTTCTTCGTCGTCGGGGAGCTCTCCTTCGCCCGCCCGCAATTCCCGCAGGGGTAAGCGGGGGGGGGACAGCCCCTCGTCGAGGAAGATAGTTAAGATCTTCCACACCCTTATTCCTCACGCTTTTCCTGTGGCTTCCATCGCGCAGCCTCCGGCTGTCGCTACGGAACCCGCTCCTGTTCCCCCGCCTCCCGCTGCTGCTCCCGTCGAGGGCTCGAGTCCTCCCGGGGATGTGGGAGTCCTTTTCGTGCCTCCCGTTTCCCCAGGGCTCGAGTCTCCGTCGGGGGACGTAGCTGAGGAGTTGGTTACCTCCGCACCTCCGTCCCCGTCACCCCCTCCTTCGGGAGACGGATACCTTCCCTACTCTTGGTCTCTCCTCCCTCCTGCTTGGACCCACTCTTCGGAGGAGGGCAGACTGGTGGCCTGGTCTCCGGACACAGCTCAACCAGACGTGTGGATCCGGAGGGATGACGTCGTGGTGAAGTGGGGGGCGGATGAGAAGGGCGAGGCTATTCCCTTCTACAAGGTCCGTCCTATCTCAGCGCCCTTACCCACTTCAGCTAGGGTGTCCTCTGCGGCGACCCTGGACGCGATGGGTTTCCTGGTGGAGTACAGCCAGCTACACTTGTCCGGGGCTTGGAGGATTGACCGCTCCCACGGTAACACGGCTCTCCTCCTTTCCCCGGACGCGTACTTCCCGGGGGATAAGGGTGAAGGGGACCTGGATATTCCAGCCCTTCTCCTTAAGTCCCTGGACCACCAGAGGAACAACGCGCCCAGGAAGCCCCCTCCTCCGTCTTTCCCCGTCATCCTCCCTCATTCCCGGGCTCCCCCGGGCTTGAGGGAGTGCCTGTGGAAGACGGAGAAGGAGCCCCCGGTCCCCTATCAGCTGAAGGAGCCCGATGGTAAGTTGAGGCAGGCGGAGTCTGCTACCCGTCTGGAGCTGGCCCACACCATCTCCACGGGAGCAGCCGCCTCATTGATTAGGGACTGCCTCAACGCCCTAACCAACTCCTACCACGAGATGTCGGGTGTACAGCTAGCGTGAATACCTTACTCGTGTATCATGTTTTTAGGGATGCTGGGTAGAGGGTCTCCCTGTTACTCCCGGGTACTTATCCCCGGGTTCGCTCGGTTTTTTCCTTGTTTACCCCTTACAGTGACACCCTCTCTTCCATGGCCACCGTGATGGAGGGCGTGGCGGCAATGGCTACCCACTTCATGCGGGAGGAGGCGAAGGCGTTCGCCGAGGCGAGACTGGCAGCCCGCCAGGCGGCGGCAAAATCTGCGCCGGAGATGGCACAGAGGGGAGTGGTGCGAGCTGCCCCCTTGTCCCCCGCCCTCTTTGACCAACCGGCGACAGACACGATCTTCGCCTCCCTCCCAGCGGTAATCAATTTACCAAAGCCTTCCACCTCCAAGTAAGTACCTCTCGTGTTCGTCTTACCCGAGTTGTCACGGGGGTGAAATGAAAGGATTTTCGGGTCTACTTTGGGTCCTAATCATTCTGTTTGTCCGTAGGCCACGTGCCCCACAGCCAGCCAGACCAGCCTACCAGCCCCGGAGGCCCTCCCAGCCCTCCAGGCTACCGAGGCCCTCCTATCCCACTCCCCCGAGAGCACACAACAGGCCCTCCCAGAGGGGCCAGCAGCCCTTTCGATGAAGGGGACAGGGCTCCAAGCCCTACTCGAAGCCCAAGTCCTCCTTCAACCACCCCGCCCAGAAGGACCGCGCCACTTGAGGGTCCCACTCTGGGCTGCCTCACAGGGTGGTCAGCAGCCTGGCCCACCCACGGCTGGGCAGCAAGGATAATTCGCCAGGGCCTGTCATGGCCCTGGATTACTGTTCCGGTGAGTAACTGTCATCCTTACTTTCTGACATATGAATTATGCCTAATCCCGTCCTTGGGCTACCGTTAGGTCAAAATCAGATTTTCCCTTGCGGTCAAAATCTCTGCCTCTCCTGTCATTCTCCCCCCAACCACCCCGGGTCCCTCGGGCCCCGGGGGATTAGGATTAACGGTACTCTCACTGACACCTGTCTTCTCCCGTTACAGCCACTACGTCTACCTCCTGCCTCAACCAAAGTGTCACTTTCGGTCGTCCCGCATGTGTTAGAAATGCGGGAAAAAGGGGTAGTGGAGCGGGCGACGGGAAGAGTCTTTCTTTCTCGTTTATTCACGGTCCCCAAAAAGGATCAGGGAAAAACGAGATTGGTGATGGACCTGAGCAAGCTAAACAAATTCGTGAAAACATTACATTTCAGGATGGTTTCGGTTGCTCAGGTCCGCACAGTTCTGAGGAAGGGAGACTGGTTAGCATCCCTGGATCTCAGGGATGCTTACTGGCACGTCCCGATCCACCCCAGGTTTCGCCGCTTTCTGGCCTTCCAGGTGGGGACCGAGACGTTCCAGTTTACCAGGCTCCCTTTCGGTCTTTCTCTAGCTCCGCGAGTCTTCACAAAACTCGTGAGGGTGGTGGCATCCCGTCTGGCAGAGGCGGGTGTCCCCACCCTCATGTACCTGGACGATTGGTTGCTTCACGCCCCTTCCAAGGAGCAGGTAGCAAACAACGTCCGGGTGGCGAGGGGAGTGCTAGAGGAAATGGGGTTTCTGTTGAACATCCCCAAGTCCTCTCTCACCCCCACTCGCAAGCTGTGTTGGCTAGGAATAGAGTGGGACTCTCTTTCGGCCACCCTCTCTCTCGCTCCAGACAACGCCCGCCGGACCCTCCGCCACGTCCGCCGGGCGCATTTTTCCCGTACTTTTTCTCGCCGCCAGTGGGAATCATTGCTCGGGTCCCTAAATTTCGCGGCCCCTGCAATGCCCCTGGGACGACTGAAACACAGGAGGCTGACGCGGGAGGTAAACCTCCACCTGTCCCCCGCACACAGGGACCTTCCCAGGCAAGTGTCCCCCTCTCTCCACCGCCTCCTTCGCCCCTGGCTACGTCCCGGTGCCCTGCGTCAGCGGGTCCCCTGGGTGTTCCCTCCCCCGGGGATTACGGTGGCGACAGACGCATCGGACGTAGGCTGGGGATACCAGTCTTGCCTGGGACATCAACGGTGCGGGGGATGGAAGGAAGGGGAAAGGCTACTGCACATCAACGCCCGGGAGTTGATGGTAGCGAAGGAATGGCTCAACAGACACCCTCAGTTTGCCAGGATAGGCGTCCGCTTCGATATGGACAACGTTGCGGCCGTGCAGTGCCTACAGAAACAGGGCACCGTACGGTCGGAAATTCTCCTGTCCCTGTCAGAACAGATTTTCGCAATAGCGGCCAAGAGGGACATTCACCTCTCGGCCCGCTACGTGCCAGGGCGGGAGAACGATTGGGCGGACGCCCTATCCAGGTTCAGGGGGACGTCAGTCGAGTGGCAACTGCGTCCCCTTGTGTTCGAGTCTCTCTGCCTTCGCTACGGGACACCGGAGGTGGACCTATTCGCCTCCCCATCCACGGCCCTACTCCCTCTGTTCCTGACTTTCTCATCCAGAACAGAGGCGGGAGGCCCGGACGCCTTCACGGAGGACTGGAACAGGTGGGGTCATCTCTACCTCTTCCCACCCCCAGCCACTTCAGTCCTCCTGAAGGCGATCCTCAAGCTGCGCACTTTCAGGGGGAGGGTTCTCCTCATAGCCCCCCGCTGGCCAGCACAGCCAAGGTTCGGAGAGTTGTCCCGGTGGTGCCCGCATCCCCTTCAGTTGGGATCGGCGTGCCTCTCCAGCACCCTGTCTGCACCACTCCAAGCGTCACTGAAACTACACGCTTGGAGTTTCTACGGGGAGTCCTCAGCAAAAGGTTCACTAAGGAGACAGTGGACAAGATGTTGAGGGCTCATCGTCAGTCTTCGGTGAGACAATACGAATCGTGCTGGAAAAGATTCCAGGACTTCTTGCGAAGACACCCCTCCAGGGTCATCTCGGAGGACACAGTCCTGGAATTCCTCACGTGGCTCGCCGATTCCACCAACAGGGCCCCGGCGACGGTGCTTGCGCATCATGCAGCCCTGTCTGATCCCCTCCTCCTGGGTTTTAACATTAAGGTTTCGGAGAGGCCTCTCTCTCTCCTGAGGATGGGGATTCGGGCGGGGACCGCACCTCACCGGGCCCAGGCACCCTCCTGGTCCCTTCATCGTGTCCTTTCCTACCTGACCTTCGAGGGGGTCCCTCTGGAGGTTTGTCACCTCCTCCAGAAAGCTCTCTTCCTGCTCGCCTTAGCTACAGGTTACAGGGCTTCTCAGTTGGCAGCCCTGACCCGTCACACAGCCTTTTCTTCAGTAACCCCTAACCTTACTTCCTTAACCATTTCCCCCTCCCCTGCTTTTCTAGCTAAGAACGAGCAGGCTGACGACAGAATTGGCCCTCTCGCAGTACCCTCGTTCCTGAGGGATGGAAATTTCCACCCCCTCTGCCCAGTCCACGCCTTTGTTGCATACGTGGAGGCGACGAGAGGGGCTTCTCCGGACCACCTCTTCTACAACTCTAGGTCCGGTAACCCTCTCTTCCCTAGGTCAATCGCTCGCCTTCTCTGCCGAGTGATAGAGAACGGGGATCTCGGACACGCCCCGAGGGCTCACAGCGTTAGGGGCGTGGCCGCCTCCCTCGCCTTCCTCAGGACTCACTCGGTGGAGAGGGTCAGGGATTTAGGGGGCTGGGCGTCCACTTCCTCCTTCAGGACGAGGTACCTGTTCCACTCGCTCTCCCCTACCCCCTGTGTGGCTATGGGTACTCCACCTCCTATTCCCCAGGGTCCCCGCGGGAGACACATGGGGGGGAGGGGCCGCCCGAAGAGAAAAGGTCGGGTGATTTAAGTCCCGTCACATCATCCCATACCTCATCCACATCTTGTACAGCTTCATACTCATCCCCATTCTTCACGTGTACATATGGTGAAAGAGAGTCTATAATAAATTACATTGTTACGGAATTCTTGTGTATTCATTTTCCAAACAATTATTAACTACGATGAGTGACAGGAGATATTATTACACAGGATATCTGGATCCTAGTGTCCTCCTTCATCCCCTCGGGATCACATTACCTGAGCGAGGGCCATAGCCCTAACTCAGAAGACTTGAATAAGGGGGGGGGGAATGGGGGGGGGGAGGAAAAGGGGGGGGGGAGTATCCATGGGAACCTCCCCCCTCCTCTCCTAGACCCGAACCCTCGAGTCTACCTATAAAGACTTTATGTGTAACAATTCTGGTCTATAACAGAATGGTCTACGGTTATATGGTATAAGCTACTTCTCCCCCACCACGGCGTTTCACCTAGCCAGTGTCGGGAGGGGCGTTAGCTGCTGCCTCACCGGGCTCGGTTACCTTTCCTGCCCTCCGCTCTCAACCACTCTTAACTAGCACGTGATTGCCTCCACCTCACCTCCCACCTACCGCATCGCATGCTTAGCAACCAGCTGTACTGGTTTCACTATACCAATAATAGTGCATTTGTCGCGGCTTCTAGCCGCTTAAATTGTATTTATTGGTTTGTGAAACCAGTACAGCTTCTACTGTCCCACCCACCTCCCGATGCGGCAGGCACTCACTTCTTTCTCATTGGAGTGGACGAGCGGTATTCAGCGGAGGAGGGGCTTAATACCTCACCTCACCACCACCAGGTGGCTCCACTATCAGTACAGCGCCAGATTTGAATTTTATTTACTTCTGATGAACGTCACGGAATTGACCCTTCCAACCCAGATTATGCCTACACGGGGCCTGGGCTTGTGAAGGGGCCTATTCTATAGCAACCAGCTGTACTGGTTTCACAAACCAATAAATACAATTTAAGCGGCTAGAAGCCGCGACAAATGCACTAATATGGGCTTAGGTTAATACCATGATTGCTCTTAAACACTACCTCTCGTTTCATCAACAGGGAATGGAAAACTTGAGTGAGGAAGGGTAACAACAAGAGGAAGAAGGAGGCAGTGAAGGAGAAGTAGGGCAGTATAATGAGTAGAAGGTAGAAAGGTAGGAAGGTTAAGAAGGAGAAGTACGGAAGGAGAAAGGTAGAGTGTAACGAGGAAAATCAAATTATTCTATTGAAACCAATAATTTTTCGCCATTTATAACAGATAAGTTGAAATACATTTTATGTATTGTAGCTATGCGGGTGATGAGAATCGTCATCAAAGCAGTATTTAAAATAGCGCGCCCCATATCATGGTTGTCTCAGCCCTCGGGTCGAGTCGGGTGTCAACTCAACAGTGAGTCAGTGACGGTCCTGACGGAGTCAAGTTCAACTGTTAACACTGCCAGTATTGAACTAGCAGTGAGGGTGGAAGGACGTATATCCAGAGCTCCTTTTTTCTGTAATTACCATATATGTACGATCGCGGTCAGAAGTTGTATCTTGATTCCCTGACATGATGAATCGCAACCAGACGAGTTTGATGGTTCGAACAACGGTGCACCTTGTATCGCTTTCCACACAACGTACCGATGTTCAAACTTTCCAACTTCGCCTCTATGCGAATCATCGTTTCAGGGGATCAGGACACAACTTCTGACCGCGAGTGTACAGTCAGCGGCAAAAGTCCTGTCGCCTCACTTACTTCACCGAGGCACGCGATGTTCATAGACTCGAGATTATTTGGTGTAGAAAACGTGCGTATTTCTCGAGGCCATGAACACTGCATGTCTCGGTGAAGCAGGTGAGGCGACAGGACTTCTGCCGCCGACTGTACAGTCTGTCAATGTTCCAGATACTCCACCCTCGCTCAAGGAACTCGCAGTTTTGTCAGGTAACACTTACAGCGATTGTGATTGGTCGATCTGATATCGGCTGTATAAATTTTAAGGCATATATTAAACAATTGATTGATAGATTGATATTTCGCCGCAAGATATAATAAACAAGGATAAGGATGCATATCTGTATAATTTATGTATACACTGCCATATGAGATCATAAAATCAAAAGTTCTTAGATAGCCGTAAATACGTTAGGATAAATCGAATTATTGGCAATAAATATACAACCCGGTGTTGCCACAATATAATTTCCTCGAGTTTCAAAATTATATATTCTAGTATTATGTTGGTTCCTTAATAAAGGCTGTAATAACCGTGTAAACATTACATAATATTAATTACCACTGGACAGACACATATGATACAATAGTGGCTGATATGATTCCTGCAAAGTGGCAAAAGGGAATCTGCAAAGTAAGCCACTTCACTTTCTCTATCTTCGCCTTGCTGTAAACCCGATAAGTGGATGTGAATAGTATGGTTCTGTATGTTATTTCATATACGGCTAATCACAATATTATTATGAACACCCTACTGCAACCAATGAAAAGTATATATGGTGTTAGGCGGCGGGAAGCACACATTTAGAATGGGTGTGGGTGAGGGAGATCGTTATAATGTGGGAGGCAGAGAGGGGTCATGATAAAGAAAGTGTAAGGGAGAGGAGAAGACGAAGAGAGAGAGTTAGAATATATTGTTTATTGACATTACTTTAACTGCTAAATTTACTATGACCAAATGACAATTGTTTACTATTAATTAAGAATGTGGTAGGTAGAACCACTACCTGAAATATAAGAAAAATTATTAGGCAGGATTTTTTTGTTTAACTAGTCTACGTAACCAACAGCACAATCCTTCCTCACGTAAGCAGTAGGCGTCACAACCACCATCCATAAAACACTTTATGATCAGTTTTCTGGAGTAATATTGCTACAGTTGAGTTATTTACAAATAGTCATGTAATTTGTCATGCACTCATCATTAAAGTAGGAATATGTATTCTTGACGTGTAATACAGTCAAGTATATTTAATGCTGTCAATAAAAAAATGCAGTTTTCGTGTTTATGTAGGAACTTTAATGTATGATTATTTTGCATGATTTTATATCCTTTGTTAAACTGTCGCGAGTTTGCTTAATTACCGATTACACAGTAAGTCCCAAACTGCAGCTGAAGTGTGATGAGTTACAATATTCATACAAGGGCACAAAGAATAAATCACTATGAATGACAAAGTTAAAACAAAATTTGCATTTAAGTTCTAAATCACAAAAAGATTATTCTTATCGTGGAAATCCACCGAGCAAGTGCTCATTTCCAATTATCTGTGTCCTATATAATTTCTATACCATTTATATATCCGGAGTTCTTTACAAGCGATTCAAGGTTTTATTCACGGACTCAGCCACTATGTCATACTACCCAATGTAATCGGAAAGTAAGTCCCGTCCACACTGGCAGACACTGTTTATCACAGACACAGGCAAAAGCGAGGGTTTTCCCTGTTCACCACAAGCTCAGTCTCTTCTAACTTGCTTCAGTCTGGTGTCTGAGGCAGACAGAGTCTGCCTGTGTGGGCGGAGTTCCAATAACATCTGTCTTCACACTTTTTAACGACAATGTTTGCAATGTGACTTTTTTTTTTTTTTATGTTTCGCTTTATATTTTACCTTGATGTAAGGAATTTATGTTAAAGAGATATTCCTCATTAATAATTACTTATTTGATGCGATTCCTCACTGTTATGAAGATAATGCAGTATCATTCACTTATTTCATAATGTATCACATTATATATTATGATTATATTACTATCTGTCAGTTACATCTTACAGGGATTAGTTTTTCAACTCTTAGAGAAAACAATCAGCCACAAGAGATCTCCCTGTGCAAAGTAAAGTAGTGTAGCGTTAGTAAGAGTAGACTTGTCTGGCATCAGCAATAGCAATATACTCTGTGCATCTAGTAGGCTTAGGGGGTTAATTAAGTGACATTTGTTGATGCCTAGTTGCATCAACAAAACAATCAATCAATCTCTCTCTCTAAGGCAAGGGATTAACACATACGAGAGAGAGAAAGAGAGAGGATGATTTTAATGGTGATGGGCAACTGATTATTCTAAATTATTCCAAGAAATAGACAACCATTATTTTTCCTGGTATGCTTTGGGGGAATCAAGGCGCTCCATTATCCCATGAGTTTATTACGACCTTGATAATGAGGAGTGTTCTTAGGAGACTTTATAATGATTTGGTAATCTAACCATAATAAACAAGTGGTTCTTTTTTTATGTCGATAATAATGACGACAATGAGAAAATTATGAACACTACGATGAAGAGAAGATTAATAATTCGAATTCATGATTATACTGATTATGAATTATAGAGATATCTAATGGTGATTCAATAACATTCTAATGAAGTGCGGGTGTAACTAGAGGCAGTGAAACCTGGGTAGCGATATCCGTGGACGTTTTCGATCTCTTAGTCTGCGTTGCGTTCAGTGCGGCAACACGAGCATACAATACTGTACAGTCGGCGGCAAAAGTGGTGTCGCCTCACTCAGCACGTCTTCAAAGATAACTTAAAGGTTAATTGTCAGTTTACGAGCCCATGAAGCTTATATTTCCATACTTACTTTATGACTTGGCAGATGTAGCGACAGGACATTTGCTGCCGACAGTACAAACTGTTTTCTTATCTTCTAAATACTGCGATGTAAAGTATACCAGGAAACTATGTAGTCTCTAATTGGGATCTGGTTTGTGGCATATATTTTAGGAATCAGTAGGCCTCCATATCACCCACATTAGAAGTAGAGATCATCGGTGAGGGAAAAAATTCAATCAAGTTTATGTTAGTGTCATACCAAATGGAAAACAATAGAGCGTGCACTGAAATACTTAGGGGCATGGTTAAGTGTTATTGGTAAAATCTGGAGTAATTAATTCCTTCAAACTATTGCAAACAACAGGACATTATAACTTTGTTAATCATGACCTGTTTCCTGGCATATTTTTTGAAGAATTGAGGCGCTCTCTTGTACCAAATATACCACACCCCACCATCCAGGTTTGATTTATGGGGAGAAATTAGAAATATGGGGGAAATATACTAATTGTGAAACCTCCTTTTCGTACATTCGGCGGTAAATGTCGTGTCGCCACATCTGCCAAGTCATGGAGTACGTATGGAAATATAAGCTTCACGGGCACGTAAACTGAAAATACAGATAAGTATATTAATTTACCACTGGATATTGTATTTCTGTATGGTGAATGTGTTTATTCGACGATTAACCTTTATGTTATCTTGTAAGAAGTGCTGAGTGAGGCGACACGAGTTTTGCCGCCGACTGTACATTGGAGGGTGACTGAGTCCTCCAAACTATCCCACGAAGCATATTTTAATGTTTTAAATTGGGAGATGTGTTTGGCGACACATTTTGAAGGACTTAGTAGGCCTCCAATTTACCTCTCATTGGTACACTAAAGGGCTATTGATTCCTCCAAATTATCCAACGAAACATATCATCTTAATGTTACTAATTGAGAATCTGTTTTGTTACATAGTGTGCAGGATTTAGTAGCCCTCAAATTTACCGGAAGAGTTTCTTCCCTGGTAAATCTGGAACAATTGATTCCTCTAAACTATTCCATGCAACAGACCACCATTATTTTTGTTAATCAAGTCCTGTTTCATGGCATACTTTAAAGGAATCACTTCTCTCCATCCAAAAATATACTATCACCTCTCGTACATTACTCTCCCACCTTTTCTGACGATAGTGAGTATTGTACCGTGAAGAGAGGGAGATGGGATGACAAGCCAAAGTTATGTAAGGAAACAAACAAAGGGAATACTTTTAAGGTAAATAACAAAACAAAGGAAATTATGCAAGCAAACAGAACAAAATTAAGGAAAGGAAATTATGTGTCGACATGCAAACTAAAAAAGATAAAAAAAATGTGACGATAAGCAAACCAAACAGAGGGAATTATGTGACGACTTACGGGGGTAGTACTGTACAGTGGTGGTGGTAAATCTGGAACAACGGTTGTTTCTAAGCTACCATATTCCAAACAACGAGCCACCAGTGTTCTTGTTAATGTGGCCCTGTTTCCTGACATACTTTAAAGTAATCAAGGCGATTCAATGTACAACAAGTATTATTTCCCCCTAGGTTACCGGGATTACATTTTTCTGAAAACCTTGCGTGATAATATTGTGTGTAAGAAAAGGTGATGATAAGGAAAGAGGTGATGAAGGTGATGATAAATAAGAAGATATGAAAAGAGGTGACGGAGATCTTAAGGACGAAAGATATGATAAGGAAAGAGGTGATGATGATAAGGCAAGGAAACAGGATGGCATGCAAGCTGGCAGGCGGATTAGCAGGTAGGCAGGAAGGTAGACAGGCAGGCACACGGGCAGAGAGGCACGCAGGTAGAAAATCATGCTGGTAGTTATGCAAACTGACAAGCTTGTATATAGAGAATGGAAATGAAAAGTGATTGGCGAAAACCATGGTAATGAAATGAACGTATAGAGGGAAATGAAAGGGGGAAGAAGAAAACAAAATAGAAAAGCCCACTGTCTTGAAAGAAGAAACGATAAGAAGGGGGATGTACACGGATGACAAAAATAAAACCTGATAATTTAAAAAGGGAGCAGAGAGGGAAAACGATAAGAGAGAAGTGAAAATACATTATAGATAACGCAATAATACACTTTTGTTACATTGGAGCCTCTGCATTCATTCCTCCAAACTATATCTAGAAACAACAGGACCAGATTAACGAAAGTAATGATGGCCTGTTGTTTGGAATAGATGCTCCAGATTCACCACCAAAACCAACAATAAAGATTACAGTGGTTTTCCTATTTTCATATTGACCAACAGATAAGAGGAAGACAAACATCAGATGCGATCTTTGCTTTGAAGCAAACTATGGAAAAAAATGCAGAGAAAAACAGAAAAGATTGCACATAGCCCTCATCGACCTAGAAAAGGCGTATGATCGAGTCCCAAGGTCAGAAGTTTGGAGGTGCATGAGGCCGAAGGGAATGAGTGAGAAATATGTGAGACTTGTCCAAGATATGTACTGTACAACAATGTTACCTCACAGGTCAACAGTTGTGTGGGCATAACGGAAGAGCTTGGTATAAGAGTTAAACTACATCAAGGATCAGCATTGAGTCCATATCTCTTCGACCTGATAATGGATGTCATCAGAGAGGAAGTCATCTTCACAGATGACATTGTCCTGGTGTGCAAGACGAAGGCTGAATTGAGGAGCAAGCTCTCCAGATGGAGGAAGGTTTTGGAAGACAAGGGTTTTAAGATAAGCAGAACCAAAACTGAATATTTGCGATTCAATGGAAGCGAAGACGGAGAGGAAATGAAAATGGACGATGAGATCATCAAGAGAGTGCTGAGATGGATGTCCGGTGTAACAAGGAAGGATAGAATACAGAATGAGTGCATAAGAGGGACATTGAAAGTTACAGATATATAACATATATAAGATGCAAGAGAGAAGATTGAACTGGTATGGCCATGTAATGCGAAGAGATCAAAATTATATAGGGAGAAGATTAATGAACATGGAGGTGGAGGGGCGCAGAGGAAGTGGAAGACCGAAATTTAGATGGAAAGACAAGCTGAAGGAAGATATGCAGGAGAAATGTTTAAGAGATGACCACACGAGAGACAGAGCGGAATGAAAAAGACTAGTGAGGAACAGAAACCCCATATAGAAATGGGAACAAACTGAAGAAGAATATTGACCAACAGAAATTAAAGAAATGTTGGGAAGATAATGAAAAATGATAAACAAAAATATCTACAATAGCAGTGCGTTTCTTATCTTTATCTTAACCAAAGGGAATCCAAAGGAGGAAAAAAGACAGACATATATACAAAGACAACAGTGTTTTTCTTTCCTTTCACTTAACCAAAATGAATTGTAGAGCGGTTGCGAAAATTACTGCAATGTGTCCATACCTTTGATTTATGTGTGTGTAGGTGTGTGGCAGAGACAAGGGTGTGACATGATGACTATACACACACACACACACACTTGTCTGGATATCACTCTGTGTGTATAATACATTTAAAATAAAGAACCACACTCTCTGCTTTACATGACCACTAATCTTTTATATATATGTATATGTTTATAAAATCATATAGTTCTTGTGGATTAAAATTTAAACACATAATTATTTTTCCTGGATTATTTTTAAGGTGGAAATAAAGTGTTGGTATATTAAAGTGCCAAAATTTACCCCGTAGTTTACCACATTATTATTTGTTTGAGTATCTGTCCATTTCATATTAACATTAGATTCTCTTGTTATTGTAGCCTTGCTCCGTTATTGTTTATTGGTTATATATATTGTTATTATAAATATATTACCTTAAGGGGAGAACCTCTCTTTGGTAAAACGGAGGGCCTCTGATTCCTCAAAACTAACCCGGGAAACAAGTCACCTCAGTATTACTTAAAAAGGATCTGACATAAATAGGAGAATCCATAGCCCTCCATTGTAGCACAAAAAAGTTCCACCGATAATCCCTATTCACCTCTCTGAGGCTATATTTCCAGTTTTGTCGATCAATTGATAATAAAGTGATCTCAATTATAATTATGTGTTCCTTTAATTGTTTTTATTTCTTAACTAACGACTATTTTATAATTATTTTTTCAATGATGTATCCTTTCTTTCAGAATGGGTGCCTGGAGTAAATGATAATGGAGGAGATAACTTGATATGTGTAGCGAAAGGAAACTGTGTGCATGTAATATTTTTTAGACATAAAGAGGTACACAAGTATACATGGGTAGGTGAAAGTGATGTAAGGCATGATACAAGTCGAACTGATTAGGTTTTGGTAGAAAGGGAGGGGAGAATGTTGAATTTTTTATGTGACACAAGAGTCATGCGAGGTTTCAGTGATAGTTTTCCGACCATATGATTGTAGTATGTAAGGTGGTTGTAGAAGGTGGATGGGGCAAGAAACACAGCAACAGGGAAAGAGAATTTAGGTGGAAAAATTGAGTAACAGTCGTGCAATTCAGGAGGAATACAAAATTAGAGTAAGGGATGAGCTTCTGTTGAAAGGAATGGAGGAAATTGATAATGAAGGCTTATGGAAGGTTTACACGGAGAGCTTGATACTAAATGCAAAAGAAGTATGTGGAGAAGCCAAAGTTCCTAATGGCAGGAAGGATACAGCGTGGTGGGATGCTGAAATAAAGAGAGCGGTTGAGGTAAAGCTACAGAAATAGTTAATGTGGATAAAATCAAGAAACTCAGTGCTGAAGAGAAAAGAGTATGCAGAGAGTAAGAGGTATATGAAAATGTTAGTGAAAGAGAAGGAAAGGAAAGCAAGTGAGGAACTGGGAATGGAAATGAATGGAAATTTCAATGAACACAGGCAGCTGTTCTGGAAAGGTCATGAAATGTAAGAGTGAAATTGGGAAGATGGTTGGAAGTGTGAAGGATTGGAATGCGAGACTAGGCTACTCACGGATGCAATTGGCAAGAGAGCAAGGTGGAAGGAATAATATGAAGAATTAATGAAGAGTCATGGAGAAAACGTTACTAATTTTAACATGATTGGTTTTGGTGAAATTCAAAGGGTGAGACCTAGAATTAATGTAGATATATCTATGGCAGAGAGAAAGAAAGTGGCAAAGAATTTGAAGAATGGTAAAGCAGCAGGAGTGGATGAAGTGACTGCTGAAATAAATAAGTACAGTTTAGACTATGGAGTGGTTAAGGTGGATATGTCAATTGGCATGGGAGTCTGGCGATGTATGTACAGCTGGTCACACTCACGTGAGGCCCACCCAGCGTTGTCAACGTTGGCCGAGATAACCCCGAAACACTAGTTGTGAGCTCTGCTCGCTCGAACCATTCACTGGTGGGAGGGAGAAGTAAGGGGGGATTTGAGGAGGGTAGGGGGGATGCCTATACAAGAGAGGTGAGAAATTATTCTTGGGGAGGTGAAAAATGAGTGGAAGCTTTAATAAAAGTACGAAAATACACCCGGTTATCAATTATTTATATACCGACATTCGTGTCAATTATTAACATCATTAAATGTAAGATTTTAAGTTTTTAATATTATGATGTAACACAAAAACAACCGAGGTAATATTATTGTATACGTTACTTTTTCGTATAATATTCAATGATTATCATCAAACACTAAACGCTGAAAAATACTTACACAATAACTGAAAAAGAATCATGAACCAGAATGCTCTTTATTAAATGAAGCAAATGTGAATACCTTTATATTTCATGTGTCAAGTGTTGATACCACTAACACACACTTCCATTTTCCCAGCTTGAGAGAAAGATAAGAAACTCTTTAGGGCATTTATGGATTTATAGAAAGCTTATGATAGAGTGAACAGAGAAGGGTCATGGGAAGTTCTGCAAATGTAAAGTATAGAGGGTAGACTGCTGAATGCAGTAAATAAGTTTTATAATGGTAGAGTGGCCTATGTGATGATAGAGGGGAAACTATGTGATTGGTTCCCAATTGTTGTTGGTATGAGGCAAGGAAGTGTGATGTCACCATGGTTGTTTAAAGTGTACAATGGATGGAGTGATGAATGAGGATATGACAAGAACATTGGAAAAAGGGGTTGAATTGCTACAAGGGGGAGACAAATTATCCTTATCGAACTTGATGTATGCAGATGATGCGGGACTGTTAGCTAGTAGTGAGATAGAGCTAGGAAGATTAGTGGCATGTTTTGCGGAGGTATCTGAACGACGCTGTTTGAAGTGAATGTGAGTAAGAGCAAGGTGATAATATTGGAGACAGCGGGGGAATCAGTGTGCAGTGTGCTTGTGGATGCTGACATTCTCGAGGTGGTTGGAGAGTTTGGATTAATGGTGGATAAAAGAGGAAAGAGTGGGAAAGAAGTGGAAACTTAGTAACACAAGGGAGAAACGTAGCAGGTGCAATGAGGTCACTGATTGGAAATTGAGGGTTAAGGCTGCAAGAGGATTATATGAAGGAGTGTTAGTGCCCACTTTGACATACGGCTGTGAAACCTTGGAATGACATGAATTTGAGGAATCAAGAGTAAGAGCAATTGAGATGGATATTCTGAGAAGTGTTTGTAGAATTCATAAAAGTGACAGTGATAAATACTAAAATACTAAGTTGTGGTGTGAGCAAATCACTGCTTCAGAAAGTAGATGAAAGTATAATGAAGTGGTATGGGCATGTGGAAAGAATGGATGATACAAGAGTGGTGAAAAAAGTGTATGAGAGTACTCGATTTTGAAGGGAGGAGATGATGGGGTAGATAAAGGAGAAGATTGCATTATATGGTGGGTGATTGTGTAAGAAAGTGTGGAATAAATACGAATGAAGCAAAGAACTGGTACATGATATACAAGAGTCGAAGAGTTTCACAATTCCTTGTGAACATTAGGGCTGGCAACTCGGTTAAATCTTGAAAGTCAACAGATTGGCTCCTTTCCCAAAGGCTTAGTACATGGACTTACGTCGTGGATGCAAGACCTTGTATGGGGGGAGCTGAGAATTTTCGTGGTTTGAAAGGGGGAGTGATTTGTGTGTGTGATCCATTTTTACTGTTTACTCTGCCTTTTCTGTATTTCTGCTTCCCTTTTCTACCCCTGGCACTAGAGCCTCCCCACCCCTTGAAGAAAGGGAAAAGGGGTATTAATGATGATGATGATGATCTTTTCCTTCCTTCTTTTTTTATATTTTCACTGTTTCCAATATTCAACAATTATATTTCATACATTCCTATTATTTCACATTTCACTATTCATTAGTATTTCAAACTTTCACTAATATTTCACTGCTATTTCGCTACTCAATATTAATTCATTATAATTTATTTTACTGATTGAATATGTTTGTTTGTTTAACATTTTTTCTTTCTGAACTTGAAATACGAAATAAAAGGCTAATTCAACAATCTGATACTTCTTTACAAGAAGATTCCTTAGTAAAAACACATTGACAATAAGATGTGACTTATGGCATCGTGATTCTGGAGGGAGGAAGGGGGCAGAACTTAATTAAGAGAGGAAGGTAGGATGGGTGCGTGACAAGAGGGCAACCAACACAATTCACGAGTCTCTCTCAGGTATGGGGTTCAGGACTTATATGCACACACACACATCACACATATACCGTCACATACACACATACATACATACACACACACACACATACATACATAAGTACTCACACTGCAAAAACATAAACGCACACACAGATATAATACAAACCATATACCATACATTACAGACACACATCTCATCTCATATATATACATACATACATACACACAAGTACAAATACTAGAAAACACGCATACACACATGCAGATAAAATACAAACCATACATACATACATACATTCAAACCAATTAAACACCACCTCACTCATCCTAACTAACCTACTCAGATATACTTCTAAAAAGATATAATAAGCAGTGTATAATGAAGGGGAGAACCTCTGATTTTTTGGTAAAATGGAGGACTACTGATTCCTCTAAACTAACCCAGGAAACAAACAAATCACCTTAATGTTATTAGGGGTTCTGTTTCGTGAAATAGTTCGAAGGATTAAATAGTGCTGTTACTCAGTGTAATTCCTTAAGAGAGTAGTACAGTCATGGTCAATAGTCCTGCAACACCTTCCAATATTTTAATTGTGAGTGTACCAAAAGTATGCTATTCCCTTTAAAAGTATAAAATACATAGTTTTCCTGTCTGTTTGTTTGTCCCGTGTTTTGTATACTGTATTTACTACCATTTCCTTCCTCAATCCTTTTATTTCTTTTCTTCGTACCTTTCCTTTCCTTTATTTCTTTCCTTTTGTCTCATTATCCTTCCTTTGTTCTCCTTCCTCCTTTACTCATAATCGGTTTACTATTATTATTCCTTTCTCCTTTTCCTCTTACTATTCCTTCCTCTATCCCTCCTTTCCTTATTTTCCTTCTTACTTTGCCTTATTTTTCTTTCATTCATTTCTATTCCTGTTATCTTTCCTTCCTGCTTTCTCTTTCTCTACTTACTATTCCTTCTTCCTTTCCTTATTTTCCTCTTTACTTTTCCTTTCTCCTTCCTCCTTTAGCCTTACTTTTCATTCCTCTTCATTCATTTTCCTGTTACCTTTCATTCCTGCTTTCCTTTTCTCCTCTTACTTTTCCTTCCTCCTTCCCAATCCTCCCTCTCCTAGTAAATGTTTGCATTCTTTCAGTCTCGGTAGTTTTGCATTATGATTGACATTATTTTTGGTGTGTGTGTGTGTGTGTGTGTAAAGGGGCTATAATATAATATCTGTTGTTGTCAAGTTAGGGGACAATTGATTCTTCCACCATATGCCAGGAAACAAGCTATCTCATTATAAGCTCTGGGGATCTGTCTCTCTTGTAGAGTAGTTTGGTGGAATCAGTAGCCCTCCATCTAGTCGACAAATTTTCATCCTTCTTAAGATGGTAGTATATTTTTGATACATTAGAGTGCATTGATTCCTCCAAGGTATGACAGGAAACAGGACCAGGTTAATAAATAATAGTGGCCCGTTACATGAAATAGTTTGGTGGAATCAGTAGCCCTCCGTATAACTGTCAAAATATTATCCATCTTAATGACACTGGGTAAAAGCAAATTCCCTTACTTGGTCTAAAGTACCAAAGGTGTTTTGCCCCCTTAAATGAATAGTATAAGTATTTTTCTGTTGATGTGTACAGTCACGAACACTAATAAATATTCAGGCGTGCTTCGAATAACTAGAGATAGTAAATAAATGCACAATAAAATCTCCATTGGTAGTACTTAGTTGATGAATTAGCCTGTTCAAAGATTTAACCAAAGCTGTATACTTATTAGTGCTCGTGACTGTACATTAAACCCCAATTTTGTATAGAGGGCTACCCATTCCTCCACGAAACAGATTCAGTATTAGTAACACCGATGTGATGTTTTCCTGGAATAGTTTGGAGGAATCAGCAGCCCTTGAGTCACATTGGTTATATTGAGTCACATTGGTTACAACTTATACTAGGAAAGAAATCGGATCAACTAAAAGTAAAAACGTTCGTAAGATTCATTATCTCCGAAAATATATACTATACCACCCATCACTAACCTATCCCAACCCAACTCAATCTACCCTAACCTAACAAAGCAATAAAATTACTGCCAGTCAAGGAGCTAAAATATTATTAAAGAGGTAATAATATAAGTGTTCGTACATTAGAGAGCCCTGACTCCTTCAACGTACAGTCGGCCTCAGGAATTCGTATACATCACTGTAACATCATGGGTTCGTAACAACTAGAAAATTTAGTACATTAATTTTCTAGCACATAACACTTCTAGTATTGTTATTTGGCTAATACTTGAATCAGTCAGTAGAACACTCATTACAATATGTGCAGAATAGATACCTCTTATAACCAACGCTCTGTGTACGAATTCCTGAGGCCGACTGTACGTAGGGAAACAGGACCAGGTACACAAACATAATGGTGGTGGCCTGTTGCTTGCAATAGCTTGGAGGAATAAGTTGTTCCAGATTTACCATCGACACTGTATTGTCCCCTTAATTAATATTCAGTAGATTTTCAAGGTATACAAAGTTTGTTTTGAATTAATTGGAGTGTATGTAGCTCTTTGAACAATACAAGATTACTTGAAGATTAATGTGGTGTGATTTCTGGCACAGTTTGGAGTGATCACTAGCCCTCCAATTTATCAAAAAGAGGTTCTCCTCTGAATTTAATAAACACTTAAACAGAAAATAAGTATACTATCCACCTCAGGTTTCTTTGTGAGACAGACGGCGCGACGGGACAGTGGGAACGAAGGCAAGAGATGGGGAGAGAGAGAATAGCACTACGTCCTCTCATAACAGATACTGGCAATCGACTGAGCTAGGCTCAGCTGCTAGCTAGACACTGAGCATCAGGGTTGCCAGAATGTTTGGCCAAAAGTAGCGGAATTATGTCTCAAAATTAGCGAATTTCAAGCAAATGTAGCCCAATATTTATACAAGAATCAGACTTACCATTCCGTAGATGTTCCTCTTGATGTCCCTGCTTGTACTGCTGGCAAACCTCCCTGATATTCCAAACTGCATGCTGGCATCACATTTACCTACTTATTTTGTACTTGTTTCTAAAGTATAATTGTTTTTTGTTATTTGCTTTCACTTACGGCAACTGAAATTTTCTAAATTAAAATAGCCAAGGTAAAGTACCAGTTGTTGCAAAAAAAAAAAAAAAAAAAAAAAAATCCTCATCAATATCCCATTTCCCTTTTCTCAAAGGGTGGGGAGGTTCTAGCACTAATTCAGGACCCTTGACAGGCAAACGGTCCAGCTCCGAGGCTCCTTTATGAACCTTTAATGGGGCCTTTTGTTGGAGAGCAAGGTCCCCAACCCTCACTCCCCCATGTATGGGGGATGCGAGGCGAAGGATAGTGACGTCTCCATCCCCCACCATTATTGCACTGGTGCAATCAGCCTCGTATCCCCAAAGAAACAATTTTCACTTCATGTAAATGTATTAATTGCTCTAGCAAAATTAAAATTGTTACAATCACATCAATTATCATTTTTTTTTTTTTTCTTTGTTGTAGCCTATTATGGTAAACCACATTTGTCATCTTGGCGTCATTTTTGGAGGGGATGTTCTAGGATGAGTAGTTCGCGATTTATAACCGAAAAAATACAATGATATTCCCGACCTTAAAATGAACTCAAATGACCTCGGGGGTTGGATCTAACCTCACCCGATCGCCCATTTTCGGGGGAAATTAAATATTTTTGAATTTCATAATGAAGTTTCTATCTCGCACCGTTTGACCCGAAATTACCACCAGTAACCTCACATGACCTGCAATGGCCTCACAATACCTCATAGTTTGGATATTTTGGCATTAAAGCCTATTCTGGGTCATAAGGATTCCAAATTACAGGTTAAGACCATTTAAAACTAAAACTGAGAGTACTGTAGTTCGCTACCAAACAAACAGAAAATGAGCCGTATTATAGATTATAATTTTATAAATTGTCCATTGTAATAATTGTTTATCAGTCTACAGTCAGAGCTAAATTGATTAAAAATACCAGGATCTTCTTTTTGTGCTATATATTTTCCTTGTTTTTTCATCCAACGGCATACAAAATGTGCATTACATATTTATACAGGCGTAAAACACTTTGGATGTTATTGAGCTCATTGATTCCTTCAAAGCATGTCAGGAAACAGTACAAACTATAAATAATAAATAATAAGTTTGCTCCAGATTTAGCACCACTGTACTACCCACGTCATACCTTTGAGGGACAGGCGTCCTCTCCTTTGCAAGCCCATAAAATTTCCTAAACCATTTTTTCCCTACATGTAAAAACATTTCAGCCAACAAAGGTCATGGTCTGATTGCAAGAACATTGATTGTGTTAACGATGGCTGGTACCTGTACTATGACTCCATAGACACACTACAGAGCCATCGTACCGGTACCACACCATCGTCAACACCATGGATATCCTATCATACAGCCCCCCAAAAAATTTATGTAGCCTATCTGTGCTTGGTTTGACAGCGGAGCTCTCCAAAGGATTATTTTCTGCGCCGATAAAATGGTAACACAAACAGCTTACATAAAAGTTTACACACAGACACGCACACTCTCTCTCTCTCTCTCTCTCTCTCTCTCTCTCTCTAAGCTGTCCGTATTTGTGAGTACTTCTTTAGAGCTGATATCAAAATTGCTAGGGATCGTTTGTGTGTAGGATAATCCTGTGTTTATGTACAATCACAGTCAAAATTCCTACAACATCGAGTGAATGAAAGTGATCCCTGATAATTGAATCATATAAACCAACTTTACAAAGACCAACAGCTATAGTTATAAAATATCGCACCGTTTACCGATTCCTTATAATTCGAAGGTGTTTCAGGATTAAATGTAAAAGCTGATTCACACTACCCTTAACTTTACCAGCACGTAACGTACAGTACAGCCATAATCAAATAACCACCGACACTTTCCTTCCATTGTGCAAATAAATCAGTATCATATCAAAATATAATCATACAACACCATACGTCAACCCAACACCCTCAATTATTATTTTGAGGTGCTGCAAAATCATACACGTGTTGTTCTTTATTACCAAGATATTTACTACGATGGAAGGAAAGTGTCGGTGGATATTTGATCGTGGCTGTACGTACCATACCTGACCGACTATATATAATTCAATGGTAAAACTATTGTTGTATTCACACTACAGCGGACATGCCCCTTTTATACACGGACTTTCACTGATAGTTGGTTTTCATGCATCTCGGCGAGAATATTAAGCTGTATCTGTCTGGTAACGTTCAGGTCCAGATGCTGTGCCTGGATATTGTGCACATAAAACCGACATAGGTACAGTCGGCCTCAGGAATTCGTATACACCACTGTGACATGAAAGGTTCGAAACAACTAAAAATGTTACTATATCATTTTCCTAGCACCAAATTTTCTAGTAATATTATATGGCTCATACTTGAGTCAGTCAGCTGAACAATGCCTACAGTAAGTTCAGAATAAAGACTCCCTTTAACCAATGCCCTGTGTACGAATTCCTGAGGCCGACTGTTCGTACAGTACCTACCACCAACAGTTACCAAGCGTTTCTTTTCTTTCGGTATTATTGTTTCCAGAAAGGAATTTTTCCTTTTACTGTTTGCCTCCTCAATTAACATTAGTAACATTAACCTTATGTTCTTTATTATGCAGTTTCATATATGTGTACAATACTCATTCTGCCTTCCTCTCTTTTTTTTGTGCACTAAGAGTTCCTTTTGTTTTGTTCTATTGTTCTTTGATTACTGTCCCATCACTGCCAAGTCAGTTATACTATATTTTCAAACACATTCAACTTAATGAGACGATCCTTCCATGTACAGTCGGCGGCAAAAGTCTTGTCGCCTCGCCTGCTTCACCGAGACGCACAGTGTTCATGGACTCGAGAAATACGCATGTTTTCTACACCTAATAATCTCGAGTTTATGAACATTGCGTGCCTCGGTGAAGCAAGTGAGGCGACAGGACTTTTGCCGCCGACTGTACACTCTCTCAAAAAAGTATCGGCATTTCTGGCTAGATCCTGCTGAGAAAAGATCGAAGCTACATGTATGACTGTACTGTGGGGTTGGTATTCCTGCTGGCAATGAGTTGACTCTCATTTCTGTACTAACGTGAAATCCTCTAGCATACATAATTCAGGCATTAGGCAAGTCGTGGAGTAAGAGTTGTGACTTCATTTTTACATATATGCGTTATGTGATTTTAATGATTGATGGTTTGGGGGAGGGGGAATTTACTGAATTATTGAATATAATGAGAATGATAACCCAGAGAATAAAGTTACCAAATCGGATTTTAACCAAAAAGGAATCTTCGAGTAGATTCGCTGTAACTGTAGTATTTTGTCTTAAATATAATGCAGTTATAGCATAGGATAGGATTAAGTAGGCTTATGCTTTTTCTTCTCATACTTCTAAATAAGGTTTTGTAAAGTAACACAAACAGACATTGCCCTCTCCAGAAAGTGACGTGTATAAACAAACATGTGAAGCAACCAACACCTCAAAGCTTCACTCGATAATCTCGGGGCCTCAGTCTCAGGCCACGACTGATGGCCTACTGTCCCGAGGTAGAGATATATAAAAAAAGTAAAAATAAAATAAAATAAATAAAAAGAAAGATAACGTTATATACCATTCGGCAACTACGGTGTGGATTAGCTGTTTTCAGCATTAGAAAGGGGCAAATCTTACGATAATATTTGAAATATCTCTAATAGGTAAAGAAATGCGAATATGTTTCGATTTGCATCCACTATAATTTTTCTGACTCATGAAGCAATACGAATATGCATATTTGGCAACTGATCGGCAGGAATACCACTATCTATAAGGTTTCAAAGCAGTGTACCATAATGCTACGTTTATTGTCGTTTTCGTTCATTCGGTAAAATGCCGATACTTTTTTGGGAGACTGTACAGCCACAATCAAATAACCACAGACACTTTCCTTCCATCGTGCAAATAAATCAGTATCTTATCAAAATATAATCATACAACACCTTACGTCAACTCAACCCCCTCAATTATTATTATGTGGTGCTGCAATATCATACACGTGTTGTTGTTGTTTATTACCAAGATATTTACTACGATTGAAGGAAAGTGTTGGTGGATATTTGATTGTGGCTGTACAGTACACAAAAAGGATTGTACTGAGACTTTACTGCTGGAGACCAGAAAGTAGAGTGTGAACGAACATTATGTTATCCTCCGGTGATGGTCAGGTAAAGGTTTGGTTACGGTCCGTTTACGTGCTTGGTTTCTGCGACTCAACCACTATTGGCCGTAACAGTACACTCGTAATTCAAAATATGTTTCCAGGTCTTGTTGAAGTTTCGAATCATTTGACATAGTAGTGAACCAATTACAACGTTTATCCTGTTTTATATTTGCCTGAACTCGTTTAATACTCGATCAGGCTATTCGAAGCAAGCCTGCATACATATTTTGGATTGAGAGTGTACAGTTGAGCAAGCAGAAAGTGCAAGAAAAATATGGCTGTTTATGGCAATATCTGGCAGTTCTTTGTAGTAAACCCTCGTATCTTTATGAATGAATCACTGGGAACCCAGAGCCAATGTAAGGTGGAACGTGATTGGCTGAACTTTGAGTGGTGGTTAAGTAAATCTTATCATCCCATTTTACGTAAAGTAATATGTGGTAGAACAAATTGTAGGAAGTAATACTACAACAGTTATGTATTGAACAATGTTAGAGTAACAATGGCGTAATTCGCATTATTGATCTGTAAAACGTTAATAGCAACACAGCACAGGAAAGCAGCATTGGTTTGTTGGTTGTTTCGTGTTTTCACGATATTCGAATATGAATCAAATTCGAAGGGAGAGAAACGACATTGCTCCTGTAATAAATCGGATGCTGAGCATATGTTTTGTCAATTTCTGTGGCCATTTGCTCTGGCAAATGGGATGATAAGATTTACTTCACCACCACTCAAAGTTCAGCCAATCACGTTCCACCTTACATTGGCTCTGGGTTCCCAGTGATTCATTCATAAAGATACGAGGGTTTACTACAAAGAACTGCCAGATATTGCCATAAACAGCCATATTTTTCTTGCACTTTCTACTTGCTCAACTGTACATCCTCCTCCCTCCCGAGCAATCTCTTCCCGCTAGGCCTAACAGATATTTTTACCGTGGAGCGTAGACGAGCCAGTAAATTCGTAACAACAATGGCTGTTAGACTGTGAGAAGAATAAGGTAAGGCTAGACACTCAGCAATATATGCAGACAAAACAATAAGCGTTTACATCCACACACATTATATTATAGAAAGACATTTTATTGTCTCACGTTACTTACTCTCTCTGTCTTACACACACACATACACGCACACATCTCACTCTCTCTCTCTCTCTCTCTCATATAATTAAATAAATATACTAACCAGAAGATGAGACAGTAAATTCATTGCTTCTGTCCGGGTTTCAGATTGACAGCATCAATAGGTCTCGATATGAATGTATGAATATTCACCAGAAGTTAGACATATTTATTATATATAATCATTTATTCATATACAATTGCTTATTATTTCTTATAGGGTATGAAAAGCAAGTAATACTAAATAAAATATTATAATTATTCAATAAGCTATGTTTAGCTACTGAATATTATAGTGTTACCATGATCCTTTAAACAGCGGTGTGCCAGCTCAGTAATTATAGTAGTCTATGCTTTACAACTACATTATAAAAAGTCGAAACAGTTTCTACCATCAATGTTTTACATAATCAGTATGTGTATATATATGAATATGTATGAATATGCTTGTGTGTATGCATACATGTATTTATATATATGTTATTAAATCTCTGTGTATTTCCTCATTTATCTACTTGTATGTATTTTTCTCCCATATGTTTTTGTGTCTTCCTTTTCATTCCCATTATTACTATTGTTGTTTTTTTGTAATATGTACATTTTCAGCTTACCAGCTGCTACTATTTAACAAACCGATTATTATTATTATTATTATTATTATTATTACACACACACACACGGCTGACATCAATATTTTTTACACATATTATCAATATCAATAGTTTTTCCCTCAACACATTTGCAATCTTTTTCTTCACTGCCCTTCATCTCTCCAATGCGACCTACCATTCTCTCTTCCTCCTTTCACCCTTCTACTCTTCATTCTCACTATCTTTCCGTCTCTCCAGCAACGTTTATCTTATTCTTTCCATCCCCTGTTAACAATGCTCACAGACACCACACTACACACACACACACTTCTCCACATACACCCTCATACACATACTCTTATCACTCTACAATTACATCGACTTAATTAATGACCATTACGAAGTCGATAGGCGTTAAGTCTCAATAACCATTCTTATTCTTAATTAGGTTACATTTTATTCTTTGTTTCCCTATGTCTCTCTCTCCAAACCCATAATGAGGTGATGCCTCCTGCTGCTCTGCGAAGAATACTTGTAATCGAACATTACTCTTTTCATTGGCTCTTAAGAAACTGCTTCGTTTCGGTTCAATTTCTCCTTTCCTCGATAAAAAGCATTTCTATCGTTTCCATGTTGACAGTGGCCATGTCATGGCTGTATATTTGTAGGCATTTCAAGTAGAATTATATTTAATTTATTTACACTAACTTGATGTGTATTAAATATTATACAGATGCAGCGTAACACATGGACTGGATATATGATATAAATGGTTGGTGAGTAAAACTAGAGAGAGAGAGAGAAAGTGTGTGTGTGTGTGTGTGTGTGTGTGTAATGCCTCGGCCACACGGTACTGAGACATGTTTGGAGACATGTTCAAAACATTGCTTCAGACATGTTCGGTTTCATGTTCGACATGTCTCGTTTGGACGTACAGTCTGTTACAGTTCCGACTGGGCCACCCAGTATCGAGAGATCGTAGATGTGGCAGCAGTGTGTGTGTGTGTGCTCGAAAATTATACGGATCGTCAACACTCTCCCTCTGTAGTGAACATGACTCTGCCTCAAAGTTAATTCCATAGATGTCGCTGTGTAGTTGTGAAAGGAATGTGGACTGCAGGGTTGAAGTTTCGGGAAACAGCTATGCTCGTGCCAACGAGTCATGAGCTCTCAGGCAGTGGTTGAGGAATGCTGATATGGAAATTTAGAACCTATATTACACAATGAGTAGGTGAAGCTAAGGTAAAGTTGTTCGTAGCCTGAACAGTGAATATTTTTTCTAAATGGATTTCATGTTTAGCATGCAACATTGCATTGTTTTCTTGTTTTTCTACCAACTAAGATCGAGCAGATAGGTTGTTTGCTTTGGCCATCATATTTTGGTAAGCATTATTTTGGCATGTTTGCAATCATGTATTGCTTGTTCACATTTATGTCCAGAACATGTTCCAGACATGTCAGCAGACATGTTTTGGACAATGTTTTGGGCTTCGTGTGGCCGCGGCTTAAGACAGTATAGGTGTATGTGTCTGTGGGAGTGCGTGTCTGTTTGTGTGTGTGTGTGTGTGTGTGTAAGTATAGGTGTGTGTGTGAGTAGGTGTGTGTGTGTGTGTGTGTGTGTGTGTGTGTGTGTGTGTAGGACATAAAAACAGGTTGTATTTTTTAATTTATTGTTCAATGGCGCTAAACAATATATAGGCAACAAAATCATATGAGTAGACAGAATCCTTAAAATTCTAATGACCACGGTCAGACACATGCACACACCCACACACCCACACACGGAAATAAAACAAAACGAAACACGAGAATACAAACAAGGAATTACCTTATAAACTACTTCAATCCACAAATCCGAGGGTGGAGCACTAGAAGTTCCTCTAAAACATGGTGGTTCAGCAAGTGTCGACAAAGCACATCAAGCAGCAGGCCTCGGGGTAGAAAGTGTCAGACAGTGAGACAGGCCAGACAATAGTGTTCTATAGTGTCATTGTGAGGCGCTCGACACAAGCGACACTCAGTGAAGGGAGGCTTACCCTCCAATCAGGCCACCGGTAGCCCAACCTTAAACGAGCAGAGACTACATTGTGCCTCCGAACCATGAGGCCAAGGCGACGGAAGGCAGACCGTACTCTACAGTGGTAGCAGGTCAGGGAGAGAGACGTCTATCACCACGAAGAGGCAGACAGCAGGCTTCTTTCGCGAGTCTGTCAACTGTAGCATTGTGTTGTAACCGGACATGTAATGGCACATAGAAATCTGACAGTCAAGTCATGATGATGCAATAAGGCCAAAAACGATAAAATCTGATGAACAACTGCAGAGTGTGTGGACTGAACACTGGAGAGAGACTGAAGGGCAGACTTGGAGTCACAAATGATGTCAGCATTTACTCCCAGTTGACAAAGAAAACTAACATTCAGAATGGCATACAGTTCACACAATGTGGAGCTGGAGTGGTCACGGAGACGACGGCCAACCCAGCAGCCTGGAGGTGGCTTCAAGTCAGGTGAGAACACGGCAACACCAGCTTCACCATCCACTTGCAATGAGCCATCAGTGTAGAGGCAGTGTGGAACCGTGATGGAGGACATCACTGTTTCCACATATTCTACAGCCAACTGCAGCTATAGAGAAGGCAGTTCCAACTTGGAAGTCGGTATGTAACTCACATCAGGCATTTGGTAGCATCCACGGAGGGGCCCTGGGGGGACGTCTGCAACCATTATATCTAAATTAAAGGTACGGAGCACAGAGGAAACAGACCTAATAAGTACACGTCCAGCGGGCAGTATGGGAAGGACGGGGGATATTGGTCCAAGAGAAGTCCTGACAGCAAGGTACAATACATAACATTAGATTAAAATACTCTCGACTAATTGAGAAAGATGCAACTCACGCTGCAAATTCACTATTCTGGTTGACATGGGATAGAGAAGACTCAATCTTATCGCTCTATTCTGAAATTTTTCAAATGTCTCCAGAGTAGCCCTTGAAAGTTGAAGCAAAAGAAGGAGAGAGGTATTCAACAACGGAACAAATTATAACAATATAGATGGTCCTGGCTACAGGAATGGAGATGCCCGAAGAGTTGTTAGTGAGGCATTGATGTGGTTTAATTCGGCGCTGGAGGGAGGACAGCCAAAATATTGACAGGTGCACCCAGGTAGCAGTACTGGGAACATAGAGAAAAGACAATCCCTACAATGGTGAAGACTGACAGAACTTGAGGAGGGGGGCAAGTGAATATTTTGCTCTTATCTGAGGAAACAATATTGCCACACTAAGAGGAAGCCACAGTGAATGAGGAAAAAATCAATTGGAAATCCCTTGTCGTGGTAGAATGAACAAAAATATCATCATCATAGCATGTAATATTAGTTCCAGGAATATCAGGCATACCAAGATGTACACTGCGCAATGGACTGAACACATCACTGAAAAACACACGGCTGGTCCTGTTACTTAGGTAGCCCCGAATACACAGTGAAAGATTACCTATTATCCCATAGTCAACTATTTGATCCAAAATAATGTCCCTATTAACAACATTGAAGTTACTTTGAAGGTCAATGTCCCCAGAGAGGCGAGAGTACAAGGGTGCTTCAGCTGTGCACGACGTACCTTCTCTGCCTCACCCTGGTGTTTCTTCTTTGTATACCAACTCCTTGCCCTCGTCCAACCTTCCTGCTTTTGCCCCGAGAGATGCCTATGTCAAACTCTCCTTCTCTGGAAACCCATCTACGGACACAAAGCTGCGTTGGTTGTCTGATGTAAACAGGGCCTTCCAGTTGCAGCGTGAACTGTCTGAAGTGAAGATGGCTGCTGTCACCTCCCGGTTTGCCTACATCTCTAGGAAGCGTCAGGACATCATTGATAGAGTGAAGGCTGGTGGATTTTTATCTCTGCCTCTCATTCTTGAAGACTCACCTGAGAGGCCTCGTAAGTTCCCCAGCTACATGCTCACCCGTTTTCCTATTAATGTTGACCCGAAACTTGCCAAAGGATACCCTGGTGTGTACTTTGCCCGTCGTTTTTTCCAAGATGATTCCCCCATTAGCCGTATTGTTGTTGTCTGGAGTCAACCGATCCACCTCCAAATGAGATTTCCTTTGATTTCCTCCCTTGTCTTCCACCGTGTGAGGTGAGGAAACTTCATAATGACCAGCCTTGGTGCTACAGGTGCTGGGGAGTTGGGCATATCTCCCGGTACTGTTCTGCCAGGCCGAAGTGTGCATGGTGTGTGGCAGACCATGATTCCAAGACGTGTCCTGTCAGGGGTGAACCATCACGTCCTGCTGCCTCCACCTCTGAGCCTTCACCTCCTGAAGATACGTCTCGATGGAAATGTCCACGATGCCTTCAGCAAGGGGTTAACGTGTGGCATGGATGTACTCGACGTAAGGTCCAGGCTCGTGTCTCTACTATTGCTCCGCCTCCACCACCACCACCACCACCTCCATAGTCTGCTCCTCCTACCAGCCCTGCCTCACCTCCAGACCTGGCCCTCCGCAAGTCTGTTGCTACCATCATGGCACGATGTACGGATCTCGAAAACCGCTTTTCTGCCCTTGAAGCCAGGATTGATGGGCTCGTTGCCGCTCAGGCTGCCAATGACTCCAAACTCTCCACCTTGGTCGAGGCTCAGCAGGCCATCATCTCAACTGTCACTACCCTTACCGAAAAGATGGATACTGTTGCATCTCGCCTTGAACAGCTTTTCGAGTCAGTCCCTGGTCTATCTTCGTCTCCAGGTAACTCATCTGCTCCCACTCACCGGACTTCTACCTCCAAATACAGAGTTCGCTAGTGATTGCCGGCTGGATGTCATCTCCTGGAATGTATGTGGTATCACCAGTTATGCTAAGCTCACTCAACTCAAGGCCTATGTTTTTCGTCATCATCTCCGTGTTATTTTTCTCCAGGAAGCATTTCCAGGACGGTCGCTTGCTGCTGGGCAAGCTCCTCCCCTCTCAGGTTATGTGCCATGTGTTCATCTGGTAAGGAATGGTCTCCTGACTTACATACATAGCTCCTTGCCACATCGCCTTCTCCGTACCTCCACTGATCCTGACATGACCTTTCAGCTATTTGAGGTTCTACCTGGGAATGGAGTACTCCAACTATGAAATGTCTATTCTGCCCCAGCTAGACTCACTCTTGAGGCTCTTCCTTCTCCAACAGCGATTGGTATGGTGTATATGGGAGATTTTAATGCTCGGCATTCTGATTTGGGTGATGGTACTGGCTCTATTAATCGTAATGGTGTTCGTCTCCTTTCATACATCCGCAAGCATCATCTGACACACTGGGACACTAGCGGTGCCACTCATTGCCGGGGAGGTACTCTGGATTACATCCTCTCGTCTGGCCTGATAGCATCTCAGGTCCAGTGCTCCTCCGTGCCAGACTTATTCTCTGATCACATCGCTCTTCGGTTTCATTATTCTCTAACTGCTGGGTCAGGTGCTTCAGCCACTCGTTTGTGTATTGCTGTGCCCCCTAAATATTGCCCGACTTACATCTTATTTATGGCCCATGTATTCCCTACATTTGACATATCATCAGCTGAACAGTTGTACTCTGATCTTGTATCTGCTACTCACGACTTTTATAGGCTATACGTTTCCCGGCCACACCTCCAGCATCGCCATACTGCCCACTCCTGAATGCTGGATGCACGTATACAGGAGGCAAAGGAGGAGGCTGAACGTGATGGCCTATTGTTTTAAGCCAACCCAACCCCTGACCTAATCCATCGTTACCAGATGTCTAGCGACGCTTTAGTTGCCCTGCAGGATTGTGCTCACACTGAGTCTTGGCAGCGGTTCACGGACAGCATCAACCAGCAAACAAGTGTGGCTTCTATGTGGCACTTCATCCGTCGGGTTGTTAAAAAGACACCGGCCACTGCTCGTCATCACACTCCTGCCGACTATGCCCAACAACTTGTCGATGCCTGGTCAGAACAATCTACCTCAGCCAGTCTACCCATCCACATACAAGATGCACTCACTTCCCGTGCTGCTGTCCATCGGCTACGTCTAATGTCTGCTCTGTTACAAGATGATGACGATGATGCAGAGGAGATAACTGAGGAGGAGTTGCGCCGTGCTCTCTCTCGGGGTAGAGCTTCTTCCCCTGGTGATGATGGAATTACTTATGCTGTGCTGCGCCTACTTCAACAAGTTCCTGGGAACCCTCTACTTCGACTGTACAATCTTTGTCTTCATGACGATTGTGTACCACGAGCCTGGACCAGCAGCACAATAATACCCATCCCTAAGCCCGGCACTGCGAAGTTCAGGCCTATTTCCCTTACATCCTGTTTCTGTAAGGTTATAGAGAGAATCTTACTCAATCGTCTCATGTACAAACTGCAGGATCGCCTTTCTCTATGGCTGTTTGGTTTCCTTCCCCAGCGGAGCACACATCACTGCCTAGTCGACCTGTACTCTCGCCTTTCCAGGGACAGTGTGGTGGCCTTCACTGACCTTCGAAGTGCCTTCGATGTTGCTAATAGAGACGTCATTTTGGATCAACTGGTTGACTTTGGGATAAAGGGTAATCTACTACGGTGGATTCGGGGCTACCTGAGTAACAGGACCTCCCGTGTGTTTTTCAGTGGTGCACTCAGTCCTTTGCGCAGTTTTCATCTTGGTACGCCTCAAGGTGGTGTTCTCAGCCCATTGTTATTTAATATTCTGATGCATCAGTTGCTCACTTCTCTCCCTGATATTCCTGGAACTACAATTACATGCTATGCTGATGATATCTGTGTTCATTCTACCTCACCAAGGGATCTCCAGTGGTTTCTTGACTCCTCTGTGGTCTTCTCTCACTGTGGCATTATTTTCTCCCCAGATAAGAGCAGAATATTCACCTGCCGCCTTCCTCAAGCTCAGCCAGTGTTCACCATTGGAGGGACTGTCATTCCCATGTGTTCCCAGTACTGCTACCTGGGTGCGCCAGTCAATATTTGGCCGATTGTCCCTGCCAGACCTCAAGACCATCCCAATGTCCAGGACGTATTGGGTCGTCTCCAGCGCCGACTTACACCACTTCAATGGCTATCTAACAACTTCTCGGGCATCTCCATCCCAGTAGCCAGGACCATCTATATTGCTTTTATCCGTTCAGTTGTTGATTACCTTTCCCCTGCTTTGATTCAACTTCCTAGGGCTACTCTGGAAACTTTAGAAAAATTTCAGAATAGAGCAATGAGAATAATTCTCGGCTGTCCAATGTCGACCAGGATAGTGAACATGCAGCGTGAGTTGCGTCTTCCCCCATTAATCGAGAGAATTTATTGTAATGTTACTTGCTTCACTGTCAAGTGCCTCCATTTCCCACATCTTTCACCCCATTACTGTCAGTTAGTCAGGACTTCTCTTAGACCGAACTACCCGGTCCCTCCCATACTGCCTGCTGAACGTACTCTTATAAGGTCCGTTTCCTCTGTGCTCCGTGGTCTTAATATAGATATAATGGTTGCAGACGTCCCCCCAGGGCCCACTCTATGGATGCTACCAACACCTGATGTGAGCTTTACACCTACTTCCAAATCGGAGCTGCCTTCTCTACAGCGGCAGTTGGCTCTGGAACACATAGAAACAGTGACTTCCTCCATCACAGAGCCATACTGCCTCTACACTGATGGCTCATTGCAGGTGGATGGTGCAGCAGGTTGTGCTGTTTTCTCGCCTGACCTGGAGTCACCTCCTGGGGGCTGGGTTGGCCGTCGTCTCTGTAACCACTCTAGCTCAATATTGTGTGAACTGTATGCCATTCTGGATGCTGTTAGTGTTGTTTGTCAACATGGAGTGAATGCTGCTATTTTTTGTGACTCCAAACCTGCCCTTCATTCCCTCTCTAGTGTTCAGCCCACACACTCTACTGTTATTCAGCAGATTTCATCGTTTTTGGCCTTATTGCGTCATCGTAAATTTACTGTCAAATTTTTATGGATGCCATCCCATGTAGGTTTACGTCACAATGGTACAGTTGACAGACTCGCAACGGAAGCCTGCCATCTGCCTCCTCGTGGTGCTGGACGTCCTCTCTCCTTGACATGTTACCTCTCTAAAGTCCGCTCCGCCGCTCTCCTCCCTGTACGGCGACGCAGGGATGCAGAGAGGCCCTTCAGCATCTCCATCACCCATTACGAGTCTGTATGCCGTCACAAATATTCCTACCGTCGTCGAGGCCTCATGGTTCGGAGGCTCAATGTAGTCTCTGCTCGTTTGAGGCTTGGCTACCGGCCACTGTGGCAGGTTGCTGGGATGCAGGGTGAGCCTCCCTTCACTGAGTGTCGCTTGTGTCGAGCGCCTCGTGCTAACACTATAGAGCACTATTGCCTAGTCTGCCCCACTATCCGACACTTGCTGCCCCAGGGCCTGGCACTTGATGTGGTTTGTCGACACTTGCTGAACCATCAGGTTCTGGAGGAACTTCTGGTGTGCCACCCTCGTTTTGGTGGATTTAAGTAGGTCATGATGTAAATATTTGTCTGTATACTTGTGCTTCATTCTGTTATGTTTTCGTGATGTGTGTGTGTGCGCGCACGTGTGTGTGCTTGTGTGTGTGTGTGGTCATTGGGTTTTCGTGAGTCCCGCCTACCCTTGTGTACTGTTGTCTGCCTATTGACTGACGCTACGGCGCAATGAATAAAAAAAAAAAAAAAAAAAAAAACATATACCCTGCATTCGAACTCAGTCTCTATAGGTGTACTGAGTGGGGAAATGAGCAATACCAGGCGATTCGAAGCTTTCTGCTCCTCACACTCTGGTCAGAAATTATGTATCACGAGTGTACTCTAAACTGTAATTAGTTTAATGAAAGCTTATTTTGTGCTGAACTGGCTCTATTTTACAGCTTGATGTACTTAAAATTCATATATAATATAATGTCATAAGCATTATTTACGTTTCCCAAGAACAGGCAAGCTGTCCCAATCACTGCTCTGGACCTTTCTTGCTTGGATACGAAGACGGTCTTGGTTTCAGCGGCTGTACGCTTGGCTCGTCTTCGTATTCCTTTGGCCGACAGAAACAGTACCGCGCAATAAATCTTGGTTTCACCCAAGCAGTCTTCGAATCCGATGGCCGACAAAAAGACATCTAAAGCCTCCATTGGTTCGAAATGTGTGTGGCCTCGTGACGGTTTGGGTGGGCTGTCGTCCAAAAACAGCCTCTTTCAGATCTCGGACTTCGACTCAAGTGAACTAGGGACTGTGGGTTGCGAGTGTACAGTGCTGGCGGTTGAAATTGGCACGGTAGCGAAAATGTCAACAGACTTACAAATGAAAACTGACTAAAACAATTGTAAGGTAACACTCACCAAAAATAAGTACATTGTTATTGTGTGTGTGTGTGTGTGTGTTTTAAATCATGCATACAATATTTATAAGTACATTGTTATTGTGTGTATGTGTGTTTTAAATCATGCATACAATATTTATAAGTACAGTACATTGTTAGTGTGTGTGTGTGTGTTATTATTTTTTTTTTCTTTCTTTACGTGTGGTAGTTGATTGGTGTGTAAGGAGCCATCATTAATACCACTACTACTACCACTACTAATACCACTACTACCACCTTATGAAGTGAAAAAGTCTGTTTGGCAACAACACACAATTTTACTACACCCTCTTAAAACGGACCCGGGAAAACTGATGTATGGTAACCGCCAGCCAGCCTACGGGAGAACCAAGGAGAATTGCCAATTATCATTTTTACCCCGAACCGCGCCAATATTCTGGGGTTTCTGGCGGGAAATGAAGCGAGGACAGACGGGACCTGTTAGTGGCGTGGGCCCTCTACCGCACCAATTTCAACCGCCAGCACTGTACACAACCGTAACCAAGACAAAGATGGTGTGCAGTCGAAAAACAGGTGTAAAACGATGTTGGGTCAACAGTAGTGTATGATATAAATGGACGTCAAACAGGGCTACAGTGAATTTCCAGCAATGACATGACATATTTATAATTCGGTATTAATTAAATATATAAGAAGCACATGAGGCTGCCATTGAAAGGGATTAAACCATCGTGATATTATGTAAAACCTTGACGGTTGACACTGTTTCAACTTTTTAATATGCAGTTGTAAAGCGTAGCCTACTAATTACCAAGTTGGCAAAGACCTGTTTAAAGCATTATAAAGCATAAAATTAATTCATTGGCTAAACATAGCTTATTGAATAATGATCATGAGGGCCCTTACTTACCTACGCCGATCTTATATTTCAATATATTAAGATAAGAAATTATGGAATTTCCAAAGAATGTTTGGGAAAAACAGTGCTCTCCATTTCTGTGGCTCATCATATACCTTACACCACAATGTTGTTACAGTGTCCTGCGTGTTTTCTTTAGGAGTAGTACAGTGTTGGAAAATCTGGAGCAAATGATTCCTCCAAATACTTCCAAGCAACAGAACACCGTTAGTTTTGTTCATCTGGTCCTGTTTCCTGGCATACTTTGGAAGAATCGAGGGGCTCCAATTTTCCTAAAAGAAACTCTCCCATTAATTAATTAGATGTCATTACAGTTTAGAGTCCCCTTGTGCTAGTGCGAGTGGTGTCACTTACACAAAGTCTGTTGTTGTTGTCGTGGATGGCTGTTGTCTCTTGCAGAGTATATTTTTAGAATAGGTGATAATGATTAATATGGTAAGGAAAGTTAGCAGGCCTTGTTCTTTGTTTAACAAGATTTTATTAATAACCCAAGTAGTAGTACAGATTCACAAAAGGGTTAAGTTAGACTTAGGAGCTAACTTTAAAGAGAGAGAGATGGCTATGAGACACCTTGTGTGGCGAATGGTTATCTCAAGCATACTGCCGTATATGAGGTACAGTAAGGAGCTCTCTGTGTGACTTGTGACGTCACTAACTGCTGAGACAGCTTTGGTTCCCATGCTAGGGCTGTCTTGTTTCAGACCCGTTTATGTCTAACTCAGCTAGTTTCAGCGATCATGTGAAGTACATGGTGTATGACTCACTACGTACTTACATGTAAGTATATTATATGTAATTAATGTAGTTTTGACCGGTACACCCTACTTCCTTACAACACCACACCACTCGTAAGCCAACCCCCAGTCCCCCACCCTACCATCACCCCCTCTGATTCGTACTAGCATATGTTTCGGATACAAGCGTTGAATTTGGCGGTTCAAACATTAAGAACGCTGGGATGATCAACGACTATGGAGGGGACCGTACAGTCGGTGGCAAAAGTCCTGTCGCCACATTTGCCACGTAGGGTAATATAAGCTAAATATATGACAATAAAGCTTCACAGGCTCGTAAACTAATGAACCAGAGATGTAAATGCAGTTCCCTACTGGATATTGTATTTTATTTTTGTATGGTGAATGTGTTTGTTCGATTAATTTGCCGTTATTTTGTTATCATTCAAGAAGTGCTGAGCGAGGCGACTGGATTCTTGCCGCAGACTGTACAGTTGGCGGCAAAAGTCCTGTCGCCACATCTGCCAAGTCATTAAGTACAGTATGGAAATATACGCTTTACAGGCTGTAAAACATAAAAAATAGCAAAGTTTATCATTTTGCTGCCTGTCTATTGTAATGAAGCGCTGAGGGTGGCAACACGACTTTTACAGCCAACTGTACATGTTTGTGCGCGTGTGTATGTACAGTCACGGTCAATAGTCCTTCCAATGAGATGACCTCGAAAAATAATCCGAATCTATAGCTGTTGGTCTTTCTAATACTGGTTGATAAGATACACTCAAATGGCTCGCGTTTATTCACTAGGTTGCAGGACTTTTGACCATGACTGTATGTGTAAGAATGCATCAGTAAATGTGAGCATATGTGTACGGAACTCGAACTGTGTTACAAATGAAGCACCAACATCATAGCTGTCTGTCTGATGGCCCAGCCTTTCTTTACCCCTGACTTTGCCTTCCTGTCATCCAAAGCGATGGTGAAACTTTGGATGGTTACTGTACATGTGTATAAATGTGCGTCTGTGGATGTGTGTGTATACATCTGTTAATGTATGCTTCTGTTGTTGTTGATGTTCTCCCAGGGCAGAATGTCTGTTCTATGTACACTCGCGGTCAGAAATTGTGTCCCGATCCCCTGGCAAGATTGACCTCAAACAGCCTAGCTTTGAAGGTTCGAACAACTGTGCGTCTCCCTACAATACACAGTTCTTCGAAACATTAAAGCTCGGTTATTTGCTATTCATCGTGCCAAGGGATCAGGACACAATTTCTGACCTCGAGTGTACAGTACGTATTGCATAAAGTGTGGTGTGGAAACTCTGGGGGTTCATATTATTGATAAACACACATATACTATTACTAACTAGGGTACCCGGCTTAGCTCGGGTTTATATAAAACTGATGGCAAGTATTAATACATGAAATAATGATCAATAACAATATACTTTCTTTTTTAAAAAGTCCCAATAACATTCAGTTGACACTGCAATTAGAAAAATGAAATAATAAAGAGTACACTATTTATACAAATAAAATTCACGTCCGCTGACTTGCATATTGTCAACATAAATCACAGTTCATGGTTTCCTCATATTCGAAGTCTGCACTAACCTCTGATTACGGTGTTAATACATCCGGGTAGAAGATGATCGTTGTTGTACCCTCTGGCGCATGGACGTAAATGTGTTGTGGCGATCAGACTCTTGAGCAGCCGACATAGAGTTGGCCGTGGGAGAAGCTTGCCGATTCCAAACTCAGACCTGCAGTGTCTGATGGAATAGTTGGGCTCATTTAGGCAGGTTTAAGAGCATTTTGCTCATTATGCTCATTGAAGATGAAGTTTGAGTACAGTCGGCGGCAAAAGTCCTGTCGCCTCACTTGCTT
This sequence comes from Petrolisthes cinctipes, assembly GCA_033782935.1. Lineage (NCBI taxonomy): Eukaryota > Metazoa > Arthropoda > Malacostraca > Decapoda > Porcellanidae > Petrolisthes > Petrolisthes cinctipes. The sequence goes on along the minus strand of JAWQEG010000929.1, from coordinate 7,843 downwards.
CACCGAGGCACGCGCTGTTCATAGACTCAAGGGGGTATATCTCTTGGCCTTGCATAGACTCGAGATTAGTAGGGGTATAAAACGTGCGTATTTGACGAGTCCATGAACATGTCTCGGTGAAGCAGGTGAGGCGACAGGGCTTCTGCCACCGACTGTACAATACCACGCCCATGTTCTTCTTCGGGTAACATTACCCCTTTGTACCACCCCTGGGTCCCGCCTACCTCTATTTATTGTTGTCTGCCTGTTGATTGATGCCACGGCTCAATGAATAAGAAAAAAAAAAAAACCTTTGTACCAAGTTGCATGTCATTGCCAACACGGTTCGTGGACCTTTTTCGCCCATTTTTGGCAATTTTGAGCTCAATATGTTTATTGAAGATGTAGTTTGAATACAACGACACCTAGCCCATGTTTTTCTCGGATAACAATACCACTTTGTGCCAAGTTTCATGCCATTCTGTCTAGCAGTATTCGCGGCCATAGCCGGACACACACATACAAACAGACAATTACCGGTATGTCTTTTCAGCTTGAAGGCCCGAGATTAACTGAATTTCCAAATAGCCTTCTTGCCTTCTTCAGCTCGAACGGAAATTTTCTGTTCGACCTGTACATTTGGCGCGCGTTATTAGCGGCTCGAACGGAAAAAATCCATTCGAGCGTCTGTTCGAGCGGTACATTTGGCGGGCGATTTTAGCAGCTCGAACGGAATATTTCTGTTCGAGCTCTTCTTTATGGTTTTAACCGATAAATAGAATATCTGACATTTTAACGTAATTTTTACGGCATGTCAAGTCATAAAAACCTTTGCCGGTGGTGCTGATTCAGAATATATAGTTTTGGGAGTGTAACCGTTTTTTTAGCGGAATTATAGTAGATGACGTAATTTTTACGTCGAGTTACGTCATGTTACATCATACCAAAACCTTCGTCTGGTGATGGTGATTTAGAATATATATGGGTTTTGAATATAGGTGTAACCGTTTTCAAGTTATAAGAGGACAAACAGAGACGGTTTGCCATTTATAGTATAGATACATACATCATTCACAGACGTACACACTCCGACACCATCGCACCTAGGTTTACAAACACAAGAAAGAGAACGAATACTAAAAATATTCTCTCTCTCTCTCTCTCTCTCTCTCTCTCTCTCTCTCTCTCTCTCTCTCTTATACACAAACAACTACTTTCACTCTGTATTTCTTGTTCACACACACACAATTAACCTGTCTCTTGTCCTCTCTCACCCTCACCTGAATTATGTTTTAGTCTCCGATAATCTTTCCTAATACTCTGAATCCGCCAACCTGATGGCTCTCTCTCTCTCTCTCTCTCTCTCTCTCTCTCTCTCTCTCTCTCTCAGGGATATCAAGATCCTCTCACTCCCGTCTAATTAACACACTCAATTAACATCTTAGAGTATAAGATCAAAACATGTAAGCCTCTCTATGTTTATAGGACGAGAGAGAAGTTGACAAATAAGTGGGACAACAAACACGAAGGAAATAGTAGGAAAGGACCAACAGGGAGAAGATGATCGAGAGGTTGGACAGCAAGCACGAGGGAATATATACACTTTACGTATGCCATTTCTTTCTTACTTCCTCCATACATTTTTTTTTTTTTCTCTCTCCCTTTCCAGACTGACTGACTTACTTTTATATTCTTTGTGTCCCCTCCCCCCCCCCCCTCTCTCTCTCTCTCTCTCTCTCTCTCTCTCTCTCTCTCTCTCTCTCTCTCTCTCTCTCTCTCTCTCTCTCTCTCTCTTCTTCGCGCTATTCTTTTCGATTTTCTTTGTTTTCCTTCCCCTATAATTCCATTGTGTGTGTGTGTTTTATTTTCTCTCTGATTTTGCTGGACGCGTTGTTTTCGTTGTTATTATTGTTATGGTGTTTTTGCTAGTGCTATGCTGTTGTTTTGTTATTGTTAATGTTATGCTGATTTTGTGTATCTTATTATTGTTATATTTTGTTATGTTGTTGTCATTCTTATTGTTTTTTGTCGTTACGTTTATGTTGACCTGTCTCTATCAAATTAATGTTTTTAAAGTGAAGTTAACCATATAATTTATATCCATATATAAAAGTTAACTTGTATTTATAGACATAAAGTTGACATTAAGAAATTAAGTAACGTTCACTCTAAGTTACATGTTGCAGGTAAGCGTTCATTCATTTATTCATTCATGGTAAGGATTAGAACTCGACACTGCTTCGAAATCATTATATTACCTCGTACTGTACAGTCGGCGGCAGAAGTCCTGTCGCGTGCCTCGGTGATATAAGTTTTTTTTTTTTTTTTTTTTTTTTTTTTTTATTGCGCCGTAGCGTCAATCAACAGGCAGGCAACAATACATACTGGTAGGCGGGACCCATGAGAATACAATGACTACAACCACACATACACACTCACAAACACACACACACCACACACACACATCACGAAAACATAACAGAATGGAGCACAAGCATACAGACAAATATTTACATTATGACCTATTTAAATCCACCAAAACGAGGGTGGCGTACCAAAAGTTCCTCCAGAACCTGGTGGTTCAGCAGGTGTCGACAAACCACATCAAGTGGCAGGCCTCGGGTCAGCAAGTGTCGGACAGTGGGGCAGGCCAGACAATAGTGCTCTATAGTGTTAACACGAGGTGCTCGACACAAGCAACACTCAGTGAAGGGAGGCTCACCCTGCATCCTAGCAACCTGCCATGGTGGCCGGTAACCAAGCCTCAAACGAGCAGAGACTACATTGTGCCTCCGAACCATGAGGCCTCGACGACGGTAGGAATATTTGTGATGGCAGACAGACTCATAATGTGTGATGGAGATGCTGAAGGGCCTCTCTGCATCCCTGCGTCGCCGTACAGGGAGGAGAGCGGCGGAGCGGACTTTAGAGAGGTAACATGTCAGGAAGAGAGGACGTCCAACACCACGAGGAGGCAGATGGCAGGCTTCCTTTGCGAGTCTGTCAACTGTACCATTGTGACGTAAACCTACATGGGATGGCACCCATAAAAATTTGACAGTCAAGTTACGATGACGCAATAAGGACAAAAACGATAAAATCTGCTGAACAACAGTAGAGTGTGTGGGCTGAACACTAGAGAGAGAATGAAGGGCAGGTTTGGAGTCACAAAAAATGGCAGCATTCACTCCACGTTGACAAACAAGACTAACAGCATCCAGAATGGCATACAGTTCACACAATGTTGAGCTAGAGTGGTAACAGAGACTACCCAGCCCCTGGAGGTGACTCCATGTCAGGTGAGAAAACGGCACAACCTGCTGCACCATCCACTTGCAATGAGCCATCAGTGTAGAGGCAGTATGGATCTGTGATGGAGGACGTCACTGTTTCTATGTGTTCCAGAGCCAACTGCCGCTGTAGAGAAGGCAGTTCCGACTTGGAAGTAGGTGTGAAGCTCACATCAGGTGTTGGTAGCATCTACGGAGGGGGTCGTGGGGGGACTTCGGCCACCATTATATCTATATTAAGACTACGGAGCATAGAGGAAACAGACCTTATAAGAGTACGTCCAGCAGGCAGTATGGGAGGGACCGGGTAGTTTGGTCTAAGAGAAGTCCTGACTAACTGAGAGTAATGGGGTGAAAGATGTGGGAAATGGAGGCACTTGACAGTGAAGCAAGTAACATTACAATAAATTCTCTCCACTAACGGGGGAAGACGCAACTCACGCTGCATGTTCACTATCCTGGTCGACATTAGACAACCGAGAATTATTCTCATTGCTCTATTCTGAAATTTTCTAAAGTTTCAAGAGTAGCCCTGGGAAGTTGAATCAGAGCAGGGGAGAGGTAATCAACAACTGAACGGATAAAAGCAATATAAATAGTCCTGGCTACTGGGATGGAGATGCCCGAGGAGTTGTTAGTGAGCCATTGAAGTGCCATAAGTCGGCGCTGGAGACGACCCAATAAGTCCTGGACAATGGGATGGTCTTGAGGTCTGGCAGGGACAATCGGCCAAATATTGACTGGTGCGCCCAGGTAGCGATACTGGGAACACATGGGAATGACAGTCCCTCCAATGGTGAACACTGGCCGAGCTTGAGGAAGGCGGCAGGTGAATATTCTGCTCTTATCTGGGGAGACAATAATGCCACAGTGAGAGGAGGACACAAAAAAGGAGTCAAGAAACAGCTGGAGACCCCTTGGTGAGGTAGAATGAACACAGATATCATCAGCATAGCACGTAATTGTAGTTCCAGGTATATCAGGAAGAGAAGTGAGCAGCCGATGCATCAGAATATTAAATAACAATGGGCTGAGAACACCCCCTTGAGGCGTACCAAGATGAAAACTGCGCAAAGGACTGAGTGCACCACTGAAAAACACACGAGAGGTCCTGTTACTCAAGTAGCCCCGAATCCACCGTAATAGATTACCCTTTATCCCAAAGTCAACCAGTTGATCCAAAATGACGTCTCTATTAGCAACATCGAAGGCACTTCGAAGGTCAATGAAGGCCACCATACTGTCCCTGTTAAGGCGAGTGTACAGGTCGACTAGGCAGTGGTGTGTGCTCCGCTGGGGAAGGAAACCAAACAGCCATGGAGAAAGGCGATCTTGCAGTCTGTACATGAGACGATTGAGTAAGATTCTCTCCATAACTTTACAAAAACAGGAAGTCAGGGAAATAGGCCTGAACTTCGCAGTGCCGGGCTTAGGGTTGGGTATTATTGTGCTGCTGGTCCAGGCTCGTGGTACACAACCATCACGAAGACAAAGATTGTACAGTAGAAGTAGAGGGTTCCCAGGAACTTGTTGAAGTAGGCGCAGCACAGCATAAGTAATACCATCATCACCAGGGGAAGAAGCTCTACCCCGAGAGAGAGCACGTCACAACTCTTCCTCAGTTATATCCTCTGCATCATCGTCATCATCTTGCAACAGAGCAGACATTAGACGTAGCCGATGGACAGCAGCACGGGAAGTGAGTGCATCTTGTATGTGGATGGGTAGACTGGCTGAGGTAGATTGTTCTGACCAGGCATCGACAAGTTGTTGGGCATAGTCGGCGGGAGTGTGATGACGAGCAGTGGCCGGTGTCTTTTTAACAACCCGACGGATAAAGTGCCACATAGAAGCCACACTTGTTTGCTGGTTGATGCTGTCCATGAACCGCTGCCAAGACTCAGTGTGAGCACACTCCTGCAGGGCAACTAAAGCGTCCCTAGACATCTGGTAACGATGGAGCAGGTCAGGGGTTGGGTTGGCTTGAAACAATAGGCCATCATGTTCAGCCTCCTCCTTTGCCTCCTGTATACGTGCATCCAGCATCCAGGAGTGGGCAGTATGGCGATGCTGGAGGTGTGGCCGGGAGACGTTTAGCCTATAAAAGTCATGAGTAGCAGATACAAGATCAGAGTACAACTGTTCAGCTGATGATATGTCAAATGTAGGGAATACATGGGCCATGAATAAGATGTAAGTCGGGCAATATTTAGGGGGCACAGCAATACGCAAACGAGTGGCTGAAGCACTTGACCCAGCAGTTAGAGAATAATGAAACCGAAGAGCGATGTGATCAGAGGATAAGTCTGGCACAGAGGAGCACTGGACCTGAGATGCTATCAGGCCAGATGAGAGGATATAATCCAGAGTACCTCCCCGGCAATGAGTGTCCCAGCGTGTCAGATGATGCTTGCGGATGTATGAAAGGAGACGAACACCATTATGATTAATAGAGCCAGAACCATCACCCGAATCAGAATGCCGAGCATTAAAATGTCTCATACACACCATACCATGCACTGTCGGAGAAGGAAGAGCCTCAAAGAGTGAGTCTAGCTGGGGCAGAATAGACATTACATAATTGGAGTACTCCATTCCCAGGTAGAACCTCAAATAGCTGAAAGGTCATGTCAGCATCAGTGGCGGTACGGAGAAGGCGATGTGGCAAGGAGCTATGTATGTAAGTCATGACACCATTCCTTACCAGATGAATATATGGCACATAACCTGACAAGGGAGGAGCTTGCCCAGCAGCGAGCGGCTGTCCTGGAAATGCTTCCTGGAGAAAAATAACACTGGTATGATGACGAAAAAACATAGGCCTTGAGTTGAGTGAGCTCAGCATAACTAGTGATACCACATACATTCCAGGAGATGACATCCAGCCAGCAATCAGTAGCGAACTCTGTATTTGGAGGTAGAAGTCCGGTGAGTGGGGGCAGATGAGTGACCTGGAGAAGAAGATGGACCAGGAGAAGGGACTGACTCGAAAAGCTGTTCAAGGCGAGATGCAACAGTATCCATCTTTTCGGTAAGGGTAGTGACAGTTGAGATGATGGCCTGCTGAGCATCGACCAAGGTGGAGAGCTTGGAGTCATTAGCAGCCTGAGTGGCAACCAGCGCATCAATCCTGGCTTCAAGGGCAGAAAAGCGGTTCTCGAGAGCCGTACATTGTGCCATGATGGTAGCAACAGACTTGTGGAGGGCCAGGTCTGGAGGCGAGGCAGGGCTGGTAGGAGTAGCAGACTGGGAAGGTGGTGGTGGCGGTGGTGGAGGCGGAGCAATAGTAGAGACACGAGCCTGGACCTGACGTCGAGTACATCTATGCCACACGTTAACCCCTGGCTGAAAGGCATCGTGGACACTTCCATCGAGACGTATCCTCAGGAAGTGAAGGCAGCAGGATGTGATGATTCACCCCTGACAGGACACGTCTTGGAATCATGGTCGGCGGCACACCATGCACACTTCGGCCTGGCAGAACAGTACCGGGAGATATGCCCAACTCCCCAGCACCTGTAACACCAAGGCTGGTCATTATGAAGTTTCCTCACCTCACACGGTGGAAGACAGGGGAGGAAATCAAAGGAAATCTCATTTGGAGGTGGATCGGGTTGACTCCAGACAACAACAATACGGCTAATGGGGGAACCATCTTGGAAAAAACGACGGGTAGAGTACACACCAGGGTATCCTTTGGTAAGTTTCGGGTCAACATCAATAGGAAAACGGGTGAGTATGTAGCTGGGAAACTTATGAGGCCTGCCGGTTGAATCTTGAAGAATGAGAAGCAGAGACAAAAATTCACCAGCCTTGACTCTATCAATGATGTCCTGATGCTTCCTAGAGATGTAGACAAACTGGGAGGTGACAGCAGCCATCTTGATTTCACCCAGTTCAAATTCAAATATTCAAATTCAAATATTTTTATTTCCACTGATGTAGTGGTTATTCTTTACATAAGGTACATTTCCAATGAGACATAAATATATACATATTTTAATACGAAAATGTGAAACAGTAAATAAAAAGTAGTAATAGAATCTCATAAAAGTATAAAATAATAAGTAAAAGTGGTAATACAAGAGTGTAAAATCGTGTGAAAATATAAAGGAGTAAAAAAATTAGAAATAAAAGGAATAAAATTGTATAAAATCGTATAAAAGTATAAAAAAAAGTAAGTAAAAAGTAAGTGGCAATGTAAGAGTACAAAATCATATAAAAGTGTAAAATAGTAAATTAAAAGTAGTAATAAAAAGTATAAAATCGTATAAAAGTATAAAATAGTAAGTAAAAAGTGGTAATACAAAAGTATAAAATCGTATAAAAGTATAAAATAGTAGGTAAAAAGTAGTAATAAAAAGTATAAAATCGTATAAAAGAATAAAATAGTAAATGCTGCAGCTGGAAGGCCCTGTTGACATCAGACAACCAACGCAGCTTTGTGCCCATAGATGGGTTTCCAGAGAAGGAGAGCTTAACACAAGCATTTCTTGGGGCAAAAGCAGGAAGTTTGGACGAGGGCAAGGAGTTGGTATACAAAGAAGAAACACCAGGGTGAGTCAGAGAAGGTA